>CM076581.1:560383013-560718717 GCA_034641835.2 Pinus albicaulis
ATATAAAATCTCATCCAAGAATCCCGAGCTGTCATGGTTCGCAATGTGACATAATTGGTGTCAATTTACTTTTATAGGTTCTCTGTTGTGGTCAAGATGGTGTTGGTTAGACCCGCACAACAAAACCTCTTCGCGCACAAATTGGAAGCCATACCAAAATGAAGTCATAATGGGTCGCTTGAAGGCATATGGCTCTGGCTACGAGGAAATACATGGAATTCCATCTCAAAGAATCAAGTGGGAGCATTGGTAGAAGCCCTATCGATAGAGACATCGACCTAAAAGAATTGGGAAATCATTATGGTCTTCGAGCTCCACGTGGCGGTCCATGATAGTTCTTCAAGGGTATATGTCTTCAGCATCAGCTAGTGGGGAATTAGAAATTTGGGTCAAAGACAACCTTGGATGGTTGATAATTGGTAAATACTTATTTTTTTGTATCATACTATTATTCTATGAAATCTGTCAGATTAGCTATGGAGCAGCTAGAAAATTTTTGTACTGGTTAATATGGTTCTCAGGAGCAAAGCCATCATTTCTGGAATGATATGCATAGGTCATCCCTTTTTTCTGGATAAGTTAGTCAAGCAGAACATTATTAATATTAGGAATCTCACCATGCATTACCGGGTCGGTTTCCCATCCAGGTAGCTAGTAGTATATACAAAAACCACATGTATATTTTGGATTTAATAATATAAATACAAGAATAGCACATAAAAAAAACTTGAGGGAAGGAGATTAAGCCTCAACCAACATCATTTTTGTTATGTTTGAGGGTCGATAAAATACATAGGTGGATGCCTCCCTCACCTACTATTAATGCCAAAAATATGTAAACACTTTTGGCCCCATAATTAGTAGGTAAGTGTGGGAGGGGAAGGTTGGACATGACGTTTGGCTGGTCTAGCTTCTCCTCCCCTGCCCACACACACATACATATATATTCAATCTATTATGATGCTTATCACACACCTTATTTAGTGTAACAAGCCCAGGTTGATTTTTTATGTAAACAAAATAAGATGAATGTCATGGGACATGCATTCCAATAATACTGGAGGGTAAAACACTATAGTGGGTATCTTTTGTGGCTTATTAATGACTTTGGAAACTGGAAAATGCATTGGCGAAGGAAAGGGGAAATGGAAATTTAATATGAGAAATAAAGGAAAATAGGAGAAAAAGGAGATGAAGAGACACAAATATGCATGCAAGGGAAATTAGAGAAAAAATAGAGGAAAATGAAATTGAAAGAGAAAAGGGAAGGAAGAGACTAGACATCAATGATGAAAAGGCATTAGATAAATAGTTCACAACTTTTGTTAGTTCTAGCTTTGATCATTTCCAAAAAGAGAGCTCTAAGGGAAGAGAGAGGAAGCACTTGGGAACAAGCAAGGAAGCAAAGGAGAGCAAGCGAGCAAAAGGAAAAGGTTGGAAAAGAAACGAAAGTAAGAGAAAATTTCATATAATAACTTTCATGTGTGATTTCATTGTTGAGGTTCGAATGCATGGTGCATGCATTTGGTTATTTGTTTGCTTTTTTGTCATTGGCATGGAATTTTCCTCGATTGAAAATATTTTTTAGCCTTTCCGTGTTATTTCATGTATAAACATGGTGTTGTGGGTTCCTTGTTTGGTTTAAGATTTCGATGTTTGGAAGACTTTGGATCATGGTGAGGTGGTCTTGGTAAATTACAAAGGTTTAAAGGTGGAGATAGGATTTCTCCTGGAACTCTTGATGAATGCGTGGAGACAAAAAAATTCCTCTACGTATGGTGAAACACATTGGAGGCATCTAATATTTTTGGTGTTAGTGATTTCTAGACCAGTTTAGGTGAAATCACTATGATTGAGGGTTGAGGTGGTTTGGCCTTTGGAAGCCTTGGTTGGTTCTATTGACTTATCCCATGAGATCCCACATTCATTCTTAGAATATGGAATGAGGGTTATTGGCTGAAAGAGAGATTTGGTTCAATCCAATCTATGGTCTGGTGGTACGTGGATGTCCATGACTTTGTTGGCATTCTCATTTGTTAATATGATTTATTTTCTTGTTGTGGTCAATGAGAAAATGTAAAAGTTATTGAGTTTATTTTATGACTGATTTGTCATAGATTCATTTTGGTTATATGCTGGTTATAGGCATGGTTAAGTGATGTGCTCTTGTTATGGATATTTTTCATTATTTGATAAGTTAGTTAATGGTTATGTCAATGCATGGACTAATAAGTTTTTATGAACCTAGTTTGAGAGGGAATTGAGGCTTCTTGATGATTCCTTGATGAAGTCAAGGATACATTGAGGATATATACATTCATGACTTGTAGTTACTATCTTCACCATGTGTTTAAATAAATGTTATTATGTGTTTGGAAAATTTTGAGCATGATCTATCTCTACTACTTATCATATATACTTTTCATCATTTTAAACATGATTCTGGAAAGTTTTGGGCTATTTTGGGTAGTGGCCTATAGGCTAGCCCTAAAAATGTGGCATTGATTTTGCGACCGAATGCATTAGCTGGGAAATTTTTGTTGCAACCGTACAAAGTGAGGCATGTACATGCAGCTAGAGCCTTCCATTTGCACTCACGGTGGATTATGTGTGCATTTTGGTTGTGATATTAGTTAAAAATAAGTTCCAGCTTGGGGTCTGAGCACCCAGGGTTGTGCTTTGACACCTAGGTGATTTGATGTCCCTGAGATATTTCAATAAGTTTTTAGTTACTATACCCCACTTCCATAATTGGAACTTGGATGTTGGGTTATGTCATAGTAACTCTCAGCTTATTTTTACCTGGAGAGCTTTTAAAAGGTATTAAATGTGGTATGAGGTGGTTACAAGGTGGTATCAAAGCAAGGTTGCAACAATGGACCTTAGGGTAGCTGTAGATAATTATGTGTGTGTATTAGTTCTTTATATGTTTATCAAGCATGCATGTTAGCTATTTATAGTTATGGTTATGATACCTATGTATGAGTTGGTATGCTTGTGATGTTTTACAGTGCTAATTTGGATTTTCCTATGCAGATGCAATAAACTCCCATGAGATACCTTGAGGTATGATTTTCATTATTTTTTACGTAGCTAATAATGGCATATTTCAGGACATAGAATTCTAAGAGATGAAGAGCATAATAGTTGAGAACAGTTCATATGGCTCTCCATATTTTCCGGAAAAGACATTGGTAGGATGGGAGAGATTAGTTGAGTAGCAGGGAGAGGGACATTCTCCTATTTTGATAGACACATTGAGATTTTGAAAGGAAAAAATCATGATTTGCAAGGCAGAGAATGAGCAGTTGATTGAGGCATACGAAAGGCTTGCCATAACTTAGGAAATATAATTTGAGGTTAACGCAATGATTCTTAAGAGCTCTATAGATTTACAGAAGCAGAGACAACTAGGGATTATTCATGGACAAGAATAAAATAAAAATGGTGCATATGGAAGTTGGTATTTGAAAGAGTACATGTTGGATAGGGAAGATAAAATTAGAGGTGGAAGATCCTTGGATACACCTGACAAGAGGGCTAACAATCATGGATTTTATTCTAGCTCCAGTTCTGAGAGACATCATCATCATCACCACTAGCATCCTTATAGAAGTAGTGAGAGGGGATACTTTCTATTGGAGTGCATGAAATCCAAGCCTCCTAAATTTTATGGAGAAATGAAGAAATAAGAAGATACAACGGTGTGGTTTCTTGGGATAAATAAATTCTTCACATTGCATAATTAGTCAAAGAACATGAAAGCCAAGATAGAAAAATTCAGTCTCAATGGAAAGGTAGACATTTGGTGGGAATATTTTAAGCATGTTAGAGGTATCAGGGAAGAGGAGATGATTTGGAAGGAGTTTGAAATAATCTTCAAGAAGAATTACCTCTCTAAGAGGTATTATGACAGAAAGTCCAAGTAATTCTATTAGCTCAATATGGGTTCCATGATAAATGAAGAGTACATGACCAAATTTCTAGTGTTTTTGAGGAATGTGCCTTACCTCAAGGATGAGAAGGAAAAAGTCCAAAGGTTCATACATGAAATTCCATTAGAATTCAATGATCGAATTGAGTATTATGAGCCTTGGTAATTCGAGGAAGTCATTGGAATGATAAAGAATTGTTATGAGTAGTCTCAGTGCATTCCTAAGTTCAAGAAGGACTAGAAAGGTAATGAGAAGAATAAATCAAAATGGCCTAAGAAGCGATGCAGGTAACATGGAGAATGTGGGACCTCATAATAATTTCAATACAGCTAAGAGAGGACATGGGACTCAACCTAAGGAAAAAAAAGGTAAAGGTGATGGCAGGAAACATTTGAGGTATTGGATGTGTGGTGGAGAGCATAGTAGGAGAGATTTTCCATCACATCAAGGTGGCAGGCCTGATATTTACAGTGCTTAGAAGACACAAAAAGTTAGGGATGTAGGATAGAACATTCCCAAGATCTATGCAGTGGTGGATAATAGGAAAACATATCATAATACATCTATTATTGATATGGAAGGTAATATTTATAGAAAAGTAAGGAAGAAGGATGGTACTCTTATATTGTGCATTTATTAGAGGTAGTTTAATAAGGTGACTATCAAGAACAAGTATCATTTATTGCGAATTGATGATTTTTTTAACCAGTTGAAGGGAGGTGCGGTATTTTTGATGATTGATATGAGATCAGGATATCATCAAGTGCACATCAAGGAGAAATACATCTACAAGGGTACATTTCCTACAAAGTATGGGAACTATTATTTCGTGGTGGTTCCCTTTAGTCTTAGCAATGCTCCATCCACCTTCATATGTTTGATGAATAGTGTGTTGTGCCTCTATCTGGATAATTTTGCAAGTACTTTTTGATGATATATTTTTATATTCAAAAAATGAAGAGGAGCATGCGGATCACCTAGCAGCGGTATTGAGGTTGTTGAGAGATCATCATTTTTTTTCTAAGCTCGACAAGTGTAGTTTATTTTAGACTTAGATTTATTACTTGGGATATGTTATTTCCAAGGAAAGGATAATATTGGACTTTGAAAATATTAAGGATACTGTTAACACTGGAAAATCATACAACAGAAGACGATATCAATTAATGTCAAGCCCAATGATTTACAGGAAAGGAATACATTATGGAATCAAGAAGTATTTAAAATCTCTAAGGTTTTGAGAAAATCAGATTTGAACTAGTCATAAATGCTCAAATGCGCGCTTTATCCTTCGAGAAGAGCGCCTTCTGCATGCCTTTTTTCCTGATAAGCACGCATTCTTGGAAATGGAAAAATTCACTTTCTGGGACCACAACAAGCAAAGGACAGTTAATCCTTATGTGAAAGCCACCTAAGGACAGCCACAGGTGCCTCCTTAGACATTATGTGAGCACACAAAAGAATATTTGAGCACACAATGGAATCACACCTCTCCCTTGGGTCACCATCCATCATGTACCAAGGGAGGGAAGGAGGATTTGAAGCTTACCTATATAAATCCACCAAGAGATGAACAAATGGTGATCACAATGTTATGCTAGCCAAAGTTGCCCAAGCAACACCAGCATTGTGTGTGACCTGGAGCTGGTGCTAAAGAGGACTCGATAGTTGGCCACCCAACATCTTAGTCCACCACAGTAGAGAGAGAGAGTGATATTGCATCAGAGGTAGAGCTTGGAAGGCAACATCCTTGCATCGAGACCTAGAGCCATTACCTAGGGGCCCTTTGGAAAGTGGGTAAAATTTCTTCTCCATTTCGAACATTTAATAAGAAGAGGCCATCGAGCCATCGTTTGCATTATTATCATTTGGAACTCTCTATATAGTTTCTATATATTTTTGTTTTTTTAGTTTTAGTTTAACCAAAGCATACTTCAACATACTATTTCCATTAATTTTTATGCTTTTGAGCTCCCCCACTTTCTGCCTGTTACCAATAGTCTAGAGAGTAGATCACACTCTCTAAGCTTGTGTGATTTCGTACAGCCGTGCGACTAATCCACAACAACAGGATTGGCGACTCCACTTACATGTTCCAAGTTTATGTGGTTGTGCCATCTTTTGCAGGAGACCCTTTATCTATGCTGGACTGGAGCTGAAAGTCCTCTAATCCATCTTGAAGTCCCTAAAATCATTGAAGTGACAGACTCAAGAAGGCAGCTCCTAATCTTTTTACTTTCAGGTTTTTTGCACGTATTTTTTTCACACAGAGGTGCATTGCACGCATTCAGGAGTGACTTGTGCGCCGGAAGGCACACTTGTCAAGGGCTTTTGCACGCAAATTGCAGAGATATTTTTTCTCCCAAGTTTTTTTGCATTTTTTATAATTACAAGTGTGTTGGGAAGCCCATAATGTATCTTCCAACACCTGTGTTAATACCCCACAGCTTCCGAGAACTCACTTTTTGCCACTTTCTGTAGGCATTTAGTTAGTTTTCATTTAAGTTGGTTTTTGTAAAAAGTGATCACATAGTTTAACAAGGGGACTTTTATTCAAATTATGAGATTGTTCGCCATACTCTCACACACATTCACCCAATAAGAAAATAAAGCCACCTAAAAATAACTTAAACCAACTCACTAAATTCTCCCCACAGGGGCCACAAGAGAATTTATAGATTAAGTTAGGATCAAGGGGGTAGGGATCCAATAAGCCACCTTGATCACACTTCAAATTGAAATATAGAATATGTGTATTTAGGGAGCTTTAAAATCCACCTATCAGCCCACAGAAAAGAAAACCCGAGTGCGAAAGAGACTCGATTCAGAGGGGGTTAGTCTTAGTGTAATGTTCCAAAACTGGAATTTTCTACAACAATGAGAATACCCTAAGGTATTCCATAGTTGGAGGTGAAGCCCTATGACTGATAAAAAATATTATAGTGCAGATCCTTCAATAATATGATCAGCCGTAGCCTTTACTTCACTTTTGGACTCAAAAGGGTGGGGAAAATGGGTGATTTTTTCCCTAAAATGAGTTTATACAGAAATCTGCGTAAAAATAAGGAAAATGGTGAGATTTTGTTTTATCTTAAGCCTTGGGGGACTCCCATACCGAATTTCAGGTCAAAAAAATCATTCTAGCTAAGTTAAACAATTCCTCCACTCCCGACTAGGCTTAAAAACCCTGATTTCCCATGACTTAATGTATACAGAAGTTTCTAAAGATAGAGAAGCGTAAATTTATGAAGGGATTAGATGAAATGTGTTTAGAAAATCATGAAATTAGAGCTAGGGAAATACTTATGCATTTATGAGATAAAAACAGATATTTTACATGGATAAACCCTCAAGATTGAGGTGCTGCAACACTGGAAATTGCCAAGAAAGATAGAAAACGTAATTTTATAAAGATTGAAGCACTACTATATTATATATTAGATATAAAACATATATATTCATGAAAATATAGATCTATTACAGATCTAGAATCCAAAGATGCTGCTTATTACATTCCCCTTGGGGTTTTGTGCAAAACATGAAGCACAGAGAGTAGATCTGAGATCTAAGGTTGTAGATCCGCAGAATGATTCAGAAATTTATGAATAATACAATGGTATAGAAGATCATATCTGAAGCTAACATGGAATGGATGGCCAATCCATGGATCACCACAGTGAGAGGAAGAATCCCAACACCGGAGATCTCTCCTCCAAAATGTAGACAAAACACCCTGCAGCTGTAGATCTGCAAATAATAATATCCAGGGAGATAAACAACGTTGTAAGCTCTAATAATTATTTCACCTGATGCCAAGATCAAAATCTGAAGCTCAACCAAGGGATGCACTCTTCCAGCAGGTTAAAAGACACACTCACTAAGAAGAGGCTCCAATACAAGCTAGATCTGAACAGATCTAGTATTTCACTTGCTGCAGCTTAAAAAAGCAAGAAAAGCCTCACTGTATCTGCATTGCAGTTGGAACTAGAATCTTGGTCTCCAACCTGATAGTGGACAAGCAATACAAGCTCTCCCAAGATCTCCTCAATGGGAAGAGATGGAAACCCTAAGCAAGAATTCCCAATGCATTCTAGGCTAAGCAACCCAGAAATATGTTTGTCTAAAGAGACAAAAATTCAGAAATAATATCATGAACAACCTCAATATGCTACCCTCCTCTTCCTTTTATAACCTTAAGAGATTGTAAAACCCTAAACCACCTTCAATGATTTAGCCCCATTCACATGTGTAGCCTCCAACTTGAATGCGTTGTCCTTCTAAGAGATTCATTGCATCTGGACAGTGTGGTTGATTTGGTCCTATTTTGACTTGGTCAATAGATTCAGTCTCTTTCTCACTCAAGTGTGTTTTTTTACAAGTGGCCCAGATTTAGCCTTGTTCACATTGGTCATTGATTTATTATTTTATTAGGAGTTTTATGAACCTCCTTTACATTTTTATTCTTTAAAAAAAGAAAACAAAAAAAATTGAATATTCCTATTAGCTTAGGAATAATTATGAATATTACAGTCCTCCCCTCCAAAATGTTGCTTGTCCTCAAGCAACTCACAAGTACTTTGCAAAATCTCCAATGGAATTGTCTCCTCCCAAGAATACAATTTTTCTTTTGGTGAATGAACCAAATAGCTGTCATCATGAAGTAGTGGCAGATACATAGAAATAAACATATGTTGTCCATTGGAATTCTCAAGGCATGAGAGATGGTGAATAGTGGGTGCTTCAACCCCCATGAGAAACTGCAATCTCCATGCTATCATCCAAATAAAGTGAGCCATCTTCGGTAGATCAAAGAAATAGTCACCAATCCCCACCATATGCAATGTGTATGGGCTCCATGGATGGAAATGAGAGATAAAAATACTCAAATCATGTTGTCTCTCCCTCCATTTATGATAAATATGAGCTGGTGATCCCGTGCTACAATAATATAGTCCTCATGAAGCCAAAATAGACTTGGAACTTCACGATTCCCTTCATGGATTCTAGTGAGCTTCCTTGCCCAATCTTCCATTCATATAGTTAATAGAGGATATTCACCATGTGTGCTCCAAAAGAAACATGGAATAAGTGTCATATGACATATTGGATGGTGACAATAGTCCCTCCCTTGAGACCAATGTTGTCCCTCATCTTGCTGCCTCAAATCATAGTACAATAAGTGTCCATCCCACCACCTTCTTGCTGCAAAAAGCTTCTTCAAAGCTTGGAGTAGAGGATAATAGGTGTTGGATAAATATGATTCAAGCAACACATGTCTTGCTGCAAATTATCCTAAGTGGGAGACTTCTTCCAATGAAATAAGCCCAGCATATGGCTCCTTGCATAAGAAAAAAAATGATATTATGTAGCAACCATACAATGTGCTCTCCTCCTCTTGAAGCATGAATGAATATGGGAGATTTCATTCCCAAAGGACACACTCAACCAATGTGTCATCCCTCCTCTCATGTTCCCAACAAATATCAGAGCATCATCATCATCATAAGATAAACAAGATCCCTTATGCCATCCAATGAGGGAGTTACAATTCTTCCCAAACCCAAGTACATACATGATCATGAGATACATTCCAAAAAGAAATACATGTACATACATGAGACTCATCCCAATCAGAAGCAAATATATGGACAAAAATTTGACATGGGATGTCCAAACTCTCTTCTTGTCGACCAAAGAAACCATGCCTTCTTCTTCTTATGCATCCTCTCATTGAGATACAAGGCATGAGACAAGAAAATATCAAACCTTGGGTAGTACCCAGACTCACCCATTAGCAGCCAGCGTAGGACATCTCCTACTTGCATAAAATTTAAATGTGGTAAGTGGTTTCCCCACCACTTACTTGCTGCCCATAACATATCTCCATGGCTGAAAGTGGAAGATATATTTGGTGCCTTAGGAAAGCACCCATCATGCTGTAAAATCTCCCTTAGTCCATCAAGGGAGTGGCCATGTTCAGAAATAGTTTTGGCCCAAAGTTGGCCATGAAGTTTATAAGATATGACACTCCTCCTTGGAGTCATGTCATGGATATATAATGTAAAATAATGCATACAATAAGAAAATATACCATGATTTGCGTGAGTATGCTCTTCACCAATAGTCCTCCTCCAACAAGTGGAGAGGTGCACAGATCTATCTCCTTCCTCGTGAGGAGAAAGAGAGGGCTGAAATAACTCTTCCATAGAGTTATATTGCTGCTCCATCTTCATTTGATACATGCATATTTGATAATGCTGATATAATTTTTCTTCAAAGCCTTCCCACATGAATCCATTTGAGATAATATGGTGTGTTCTAATGAAAACAGTGGGGGTAGAAACCAAGATATCATAGGCAGCACCTAGTAGTTGGTCCCTGAGTCTTGACTCTTTAGTCAAATAGATCTGATCATGAAATAAAATGACTCCATCAACCACCTTATACCTCCTATATTTCCTTTGTCCATCAATAACCTTACATGTGAAGAGGTTCTTGGAATACTCTACCAAGAGTTGGGATTCCTAATAGGAATCAAGGCTTCTCAACAAAGACAGCGTTGTAGAGTTATGAAATGAAGTAGCCATCATCTCATCTTCTTTATTTTTATGGAGAGATATCATTTTTTGCCCCAAATTTATGGAGTGACCTTTTGAAACCATGCTAATGTCATCATAGGTCTTTGACTTCTTCTTTATCAGTGCAAATAGATGAGTGAGAAATAGCAAAATAAATTTCAGGAAATTGTTCAGATCTCCTTGAAATCTATCAATATATCTTAGTGTTGTGGTAGCTCCCTTCAAGGCTCCCACCTTAGCCAATTTTGTCATTGATGTGCAAAGTTGAGAGAACACTTTATTCTTTTTCTCATCGGGGGTCTCCCTGGTGAAATGCCTCTATGTAAAGAGACATCAAGATCTAAAGTAGACTGCATAAATGGTTGGACTGATGTGTCCCTTTCCTTGCTACATAGTTCAGTCTCCTCCTCATGAATAGAAACCCCTTGAAATAAAAAAGGGTGCATGCTTCTCATCATTGGATGCTGGTCCATCCTTCCTCCTCTTTCTTGGAGTAAGGCATCACTACTCAATAAGGCTGTCACACAATGTTCCTTGGGAATCACTTGCAAAGATACACAAGCTCTTTCCCTTGAAACAATAACTTCATCTCCATCCCCATGTGGTAATGGGTCTTCTTTTGAAGTGAAAACATTGCTACTTTCCTCTAGATCTTCCTTCTCATCAATAATAGGAACACCTCACTATCAACAAGAGACCTTGGATCTTGGTCTTCTCTTGAAGGAGGAATCTTCGTTACTTCTTTCTGAGAAGAAATCTCTTCATGCAATGGGGATCTTGCCCTTGGAAATGTATCACACAAATTTTCATCCCCTCCATCATAATCTAAAGTGGAGTTTTCATAGTAGGTATCTCAAACTCATTCAAGGGTTTTGCATGATCATGCTTTGCTAGCTCTTTCACAGATGTTTTAGCTTGCCTCTCATCAAATTTCTTCACCATTCTCCTAGTGAACTTAGCATAAGTGGAAATATTTGCATTCTTCAAAGAAAAATTTTCAAATAACCACCAAGAATAAGCTTTAAATTTAAGATGCAGCACTATTACCTTAAGGGCTTCTTCTTCTGAAACTTGATGTAGAGCAGATATGAGTGTAGCTGATCTATCCATTCTTCAGCTGTGCATGTGGACGATCCATCAAAGTTAGGCAGAACAAATCTACCTCTTATTCTTATATTGATGGCTCTTCTCTCCTCCTTGAGCTGTAAGAACCCTTGGAAGCTCAAGTTATCCTTGATTTCCAAATATTTAGATTCATACTCCTGAAGATGATCACTCAAAGTCTCCTCCTTTGGTGCATCTTCCTCCTTCATCTTCCTTGCAGTCTTCTTGAACTCCTTGGAGAGGTTCTCTCTGGATATAAATTATGATGAGAGTAATCTCATATTATTCATTATTCTTATCTCTTTGGCTTAGACTCACAGGCTGAGCCAAGACTATGCTTCAATACCACTGTAATGTTCCAAAACTGGAATTTTCTACAACAATGAGAATACCCTAAGATATTAAAGAGTTGGATATGAATCCCTATGATAAATAAAAGATATTATAGTTCATATCCTTCAATAATATGATTAGAAACAACATTTTCTTCACTTTTGGACTCAAAAGGGTGGGGAAAATGGGTGATTTTGGCCCTAAAATGAGTGTATATAGAGATCCAAGTAATAATAAGGAAAATAGTGAGATTTTATTTTATATTAGGCTGTGACAGAATACCATTCCGAATTTCAGGTCAAAAAAATCATTCTAGCTAAGTTAAACAGTTCCTCCACTCCCGAATAGGCTTAAAAACCCTGATTTCCCATGACTTAATGTATGAAGAAGTTTATGAAGCTAAATAAGCGTAAATTTCTGAAAGGATTAGATAAAATATGTTTATAAAATCATGAAATTATAGTTGGGGAAATACTTATTCATTTATGAGACAAAAACAAAGATTTTACATTGATAAACCCTCAAGATTGAGGTGCTGCAACACTGGAAATGGCCAAGAAAGATAGACAGCGCAATTTTCTGAATAATAAAGCAATATATATATATTAAATATTAGATATATAACAGATATATGCATGAAAATACAGATCTATTATAGATCTGGAAGCCAAAGAGGCTGCTTATTACATTCCCCTTGGGGTTTTGTGCAAAACATGAAGCACAGAGAGTAGATATGAGATCTAAGGTTTCAGATCTACAGAATGATTCAAAAATTTCTGAATAATACAATGGTACAGCATATCAGATCTGAAACTAACATGGATTTGATGGCCAATCCATGGATCACCACAGTGAGAGGAAGAATCCCAACACCGGAGATCTCTCCTCCAAAATGTAGACAAAACACCCTACAACTGTAGATCTGCAAATAAAGCTATCCAAGGAGATAAAAATCACTATAAGCTCTAATAATTCTTTGGCCTGATGCCAAGATCAAAAATTGAAGCTCAACCAAGGGATGCACTCTTCCTGGAGGTTAAAAGACACACTCACTGAGAAGAGGCTCCAATACAAGCTAGATCTTAATAGATCTAGTATTCCACTTGCTGTAGCTTACAAAAGAAAGCAAGCCCTCACTGGATCTATGTTGCAGTAGGAAGTAGAAGCTTGGTCTCCAACTTGATAGTGGACAAGCAATACAAGCTCTTGCAAGAGCTCCTCAATGGGAAGAGATGGAACCCCTAAATAGCAAATCCCAATGCAATCTAGGCTAAGCAGCCCAAAAATTTGTTTGTCTAAATAAACAAAAATTCAGAAATCATATCATGAACAACCTCAATATGCTTCCCTCCTCTTCCTTTTATAAGCTTAAGAGATTGTAAAACCATAAACCACGTTCAATAATTTAGTCCCATTCACATGTGTAGCCTCCAACTTGACTGCGTTGTCCTTCTAGGAGATTCATTGCATCTGTGTTGTGAAACCAACTCCAAAAAGAGAAGAAAAGAGATATCAACATGTTAGAAATGAGCCACTTTGAGGGGGCAACCACCAATACATTACATGAATGAAAAATTCTTGGACGATACAGATGACAAAACCTCCTTTCTATATATAGGAGTCCATGGAGCCACAATGTAATCCTAGTGGGGCCACAATGTAATCCTAGTCGACCTAACAATAAAAATGTAAGGGATAAATAATAACAATATGGGGGTTACAGGGTACAACAATAATAATAAGGGGGGTTGCACTAACATAATAAGGGACTACACTATTAATATAGGGACTTAACATGCCCCTCTCCTTCAAAAAGTTGTTGTCCTCAACGCTTTAGTAGCTCTGGGTGCTTCTGTATAAAATTCTCATCCTCCCATGTAGAATCTTCAGTGGGTAAGTTCTTCCACTTGATGAGATACCCTGAAATTGATCGATTTCGTAGCTGTCGAGTTCTTGTTTCCATGATCGCTTCAGGTTCCAATACGATTTTTCCTTCCTCATCAAGTTTTGGCAATATTGTTTGAACTAGAAGATTTTCACCTATAACCTTCTTTAAGCATGAAATATGGAAAATTGGATGCACTCATGAAGAAGCACGAAGCTCCAATTTGTATGCCATAGTACCAATGTTTTGCAAAACCTTCTAAGGACCATAGTAATTTGGCGATAATTTATTATCCTTCTTAGCTTGCTTGAGGGACATTTGTTTGTATGGTTGTAGCCGTAAAAATACCCAGTCTCCTACATCAAAACTTCTCTCGCTGTGATGTTGATCTGCCTGTTGTTTCATTCGATTTTGTGCCAAATTCAGGTTGTCCTTTAAAATTTGGAGACTTCTTGTTGATGCTGGATGTGATCTTCCACTACTTGAACCTTCAAATTTTCTCTTAAAGATGATGTGATGGATGGTGGATGATATCCACAAAGTGCCATAAATGGGTTCATTTTTGCTGCAGTATGGAAGGAAGTGTTATACCACCATTCAGCGAGAGGTAACCACTTGACCCATTGTGTTTTTTTATTAGATACAGAACAATGAAGATATCCTTCCAAACATTTATTTACTATCTCTGTTTGACCATCATATTGAGGATGATAAGATAAGCCATGAGCTAATTGAGTACCCAAACAAGAAAATAACTCCGTCCAAAAATTTCCAGTAAAAATGGGATCTCTTCCACTCACAATAACCCTTGGGTTCCCATGTAGCTTTTGAATTGTGTCCATAAATGTAGTAGCAACTGTACTTTCTTTAAATGGATGAGATAATGCACAAAAGTGTGCATACTTGGTAAGTCTATAAACTACCACAATGATGACACTCTTTCCTTCGGACTTAGGTGAACCTGTGATAAAATCCATTGAAATCTCCTCCCAATGTTGACTTGGAATGGATAAAGGTTGTAGAAGACCCAGGGTCTTAATTGTCTCAACTTTTTTCTGCTGACAAACCAAACATTCTGCCACAAACTTTTGAATATCAAATTTAAGGCCATCCCAAAAAAATTCTTTCTTCACCCTATGGTAAGTTTTTAAAAATCCTGAATGTCCTCCTAAAGGAGAAGTGTGAAATTCCAAAAGAATCTTTTATTTTATTTTGGAATTATTACAAATATATAAGCAATCTTTGTACCATAAGGAATCATTTTTCCAACTAAATGTATCATATTTACTAGGATCTTGTTGCAAATTTTGAATGAGTGTCCGCACTTCTTCATCATTCTTCCATTCATCTCTTTCTTTGGTTATCCAATCTGGTTGGATAATAGAAATGGCACAAAGCAATGCTTCCACCTGTTCATTCTTTCTTGAGAGTGGATCTGCAACAACATTTAGCTTCCATTTTTTGTAGATTATTTGAAAGTCATAACCCAACATCTTTGTGAACCATTTTTGATGCTCTTCTGAAGATATTATTTGTTCCAAAAAGTTGTTAATACTATCATGATCATTTTTTATATTGAAGTATCTTCCCATTAGGTAAGTTCTCCATTTATTTAGTGCATGTAGTATTGCTAACATTTCCTTCTCATAAATAGGTTTCTGTAAATACTTTCCTTTGATTGGATGACTTTCAAAAGCAATGGGTCTTCCTTCTTGCATTAAAAGAACACCAATTCCATTTCCTGAGGCATCACATTCCACAATAAAGGTTTTTGTGAAGTCTAGCATAGCTAAGACCGGTGCTAGGCACATTGCATCTTTAAGATGTTCAAAGGCCTTAGTTGCTTCAGGAGTCCATGAAAATGCATCTTTCTTCAATAATGTTGTTAGAGGTGCTGCTATTCTCCCATAATTATTAACAAACTTGTGATAATTCCTTGTTAACCCGAGAAATCCTCACAACTGATTTATGGTTGTAGGGACTTTCCATTCCTTAATGGCTTTAATTTTGTCAGGGTCTACCTTTACACCCTCGTGAGATACAATATGACCCATATATTCCACCTCTTGTACTCCAAAGAAACATATGGATGTTTTTGAATATAATTGTTTCTCCTGCAATAGTTTGAGCACCCTGTCAACATGTTGAACATGATCCTTCCAAGACCTGTTGTAGATTAGTATATCATCAAAAAATACTAGCAAAACTTTTCTAAGGAAGGGTTTGAAATTGGAATTCATCAACCCTTGAAATGTAGAAGGTGCATTGGTAAGGCCAAAAGGCATGACCAAAAATTCATAATGACCCTCATGAGTTCGAAATGCTGTTTTTGGAATATCTTCAGTCTTCATTCTAATTTGATGATACCTTGAATGAAGATCCAACTTGGTAAAATAAATTGCTCCATGTAATTCATCCAATAATTCATCAATCACAGGAATGGGAAATTTATCTTTAATGGTGAGCTTATTGAGCTCCCTATAATCCAGACACATTTTTCATGATCCATCCTTCTTGTGTACCAATACTACAGGAGCAGAGAAAGAACTTTGACTAGGTTGAATTATACCCGCCTCTAACATTTCTGCAACCATACGTTCAATTTCGCTCTTTTGGACGTAAGGATATCTATAAGGCCTGATGTTTGGAGGAACATTTCCTGGAATCAAATGAATAGCATGATCATGATCACGAATAGGTGGGAGTCCTTTGGGAGTTTCAAACACCTTGGAATGATTGTCCAAGACTTGTTGGAGATCTGCAGAAATAGATGATTTTGATGTTGGAACTTCTAGTGAGCATAATTGTGCAATTACGCCTCGCTGTTCTTTCTTTAGAAGCTTTTCATGACATTAGAGCTTATTATCCTTCCTGGCTTCCCCGCAATACCCCGTAATTCAACTTCCTTTCCTTCTGAAAAAAATTTCAAGAAAAGTTCTTGAAAATTAAAAGCTACCGTCCCCAAAGAATGTAACCATTGTACTCCTAGTACAACATCAACACCTCCCATAGGAATGGCAAGCATTGGACTAGTCAATACATATTCCCCCATGGTTAGCTTGATATTATGGCTTTTTCCAGAGCAATTTATAGTTCCTCCATTTGCAACCATCACTTGACATTCTGGTGCTGGGTATAGGAAACAATTTAATTCCTTGGCTACCTTACAATGAATAAAATTATGGGTGCTACCTGAATCAATCAACACTATTACCCTTTTCTTCTTGATATGTCCTTCTATCTTGAGAGTTTGAAGAGTGGTAATTCCTGCCAGTGCATTACACGATATGGTCGGATTCATTTCTTCCTCTTCTAGGGCTGGTTCCTGGTGTATATCCTCTTCTTGTTCATTTTCTTCTTCTTCTTCACAATCTATGTGAAATAATTTCTTCTCAGCACACTTATGACCTTTAGTGTATTTGCTATCACAACTGTAGCAAAGCCCTTTTGCTCTTTTTTCTTCCAATTGATGTGGTGTCAACCTTGTAGGTTGTGGAAATCTAGGCGTAGCAACATTTCCTTCTTTATAGAATTGAGTGGTAGGCTTCCTTGTCGCCATAATTTTACATTCAATTTTTCTTGCCAACCTGAATGCCTTCTCCAATGAATCAGGTTCCAAAACGCGAACTTCATGTTGGATGTTATCTTTTAAAGTGCCTATGAAGAGATCAATCCTGTGTTCCTCTGGAATATCAGTTACCCTTATATTCAATTTTTGGAAGTCCTCAATGTGCTGCCCCACTAAACCCTTTTGTTTGAGATTTATCAATTGGCTAAAGAAGGTGTTTCTTTTTGTATCCTCATAATGTGCTATCATTTCCTCCGTAAAAATTGACCAAGTGACAATTTTTTTACGGGAGCAAAGCCATCGATACCATACAAATGTATTTTGTTCTAAATGTAAAGTTGCAATGCGTACCTTTTGTGTTTTTTGCACATTATTGAGATCAAAATATTGCTCCATCTGTAGTATCCATGTTATGGGATCCTTGCCATCAAACTTCCTCATATCCATCTTTGGAATATGGTGGTTCTTCCATCCAACATTAGAGTTTATGAAATCACGATTAACATTTATTTTGTTCTCATAATGAGTTTCCTCTACTATATTTTCGCCATTAGGAAACATTTCTTGTATCAACTTTGACAAACCTTCCTTCAAACCTTCCATTTTTTTCTTCCATACCATTCTTCAAACCATCCATTGGAGCTTCCATGCCTTTCTTCAAACCATACATCTTAGCTTCCATGCTTTTCTTCAAAACATCCATTTCATTTTTTGTTGCTCTTTGAGAGAGCGAATTTTGGTGCACTTGCTCTTTTAATTTTGATAGATCATGTTGCAATTCTTCATCTTCATGAGTCATAGTACAATAATCTAAGGGATTAATGGGTGTTGAATTCTTTTTATGAGTCATTTTAGAACCCAATACTGATATCTATGCCCAACAGGCCTTTGGAATCACTTAAAACTATTTTTTCAAACAAGACTGATGAAATTTGAAAAAAATACACACCTTTTTCTTGATTTTGAGGAGCTCGATATTGAAACTAAATTATCTCTATGATTTCGGATCTTCAATATCTGCAATTATGTCCTGACGTAGCCCTCTGAATATTATTTCAAATGCCACATGTCTGATCTGATTTGGATTCTTCAAGGCAAAGTTAAGTCCAATCTCCCACAATAACCCAATTTTGGACTGGTTTAGTAGAGCGAACTTGTATGACTTGCCACGTGTCATTGTTTCCTCCATTGGCTCTAAAATATATAGACCCAAAGCTACAGTCTATGTACTTATGGCCACTTTTTACATCATTCCAATTTGATGCAGAGAGATATGAATATTTTCCCACAGTCACCTCTTTGAGATGAAATTCAGAAGCCTCAAAAATCCCTAACTTCCATAGATCATATCTCCGAAAATATTGCGAACCAATATGTGAAATTTTCTAATGATGTTCCACAGGATTGCGGCTTTGCACTCTAAAAATTCCAACACGAACCTTGGTAGAAATTAATTTATTACAAAATACCCGCATTATTTTGATTAGGTTAAGTTAGGAACTGCAAAATGATCTAACTTACACAGATCATATAGAAATATTTCGAACCGGGGGTGTGAGGAAGTTGAGCGACGATGTTCCTCGAGGTTTCGGCTTTGCACTATAAAAATCTCAGATTACGACCCTTCGTAGAAAACAATTTGTAGCGAAAATTTCACGATTGTTTTGTTTAGGCAATGAAACCTAGAATCTCAAAGCTTTGATACCAAATGTTGTGAAACTAGCTCCAAAAAAAGAGAAAGAAAAGAATATCGTAATAAGGAGATTGCCCACCACTTTGAGGGGGAAACCTCCAGCATTACATGAATGAACAATTCTTGGATGATAGAAATGACAAAACATTCTTTCTATATATAGGAGTCCATGGGGCCAAAATGTAATCCTAGTGCAGCCATAATGCAATCCTAGCCAACCTAACAATAATAATTTAAGGGCACAATAATAACAATATGGGGGTTACAGGGGGACAACAATAACAATAAGGGGGTTACACTAACTACAATAAGGGACTATACTAGTAATATAGGGACCTAACAAAAATAGGACAACGTGGTTGATTTGGTCCTAGTTGACTTGGTCAATAGATTCAGCCTCTTTCACACTCAAGTGTGTTTTTACAAGTGGCCCAGATTTAGCCTTGTTCACATTAGGCATTGATTTATTATTTTACTAGGAGTTTTATGAACCTCCATTACATATTTATTCTTTAAACAAAGAAAGCAAAGAAAAATGAATATTCCTATTAGCTTAGGACTAATTATTAACATTATAGTCCTCCCCTCCAAAATGTTGCTTGTCCTCAAGCAACTCACAAGGACTTTGCAAAATCTCCAATGGAATTGTCTCCTCCCCAGAATACAAGTTTTCTTTTGGTGAATGAACCAAATAGTTGTCATCATGAAGTAGTGGGAGATACATAGAAAGAATCATATGTTGTCCATTGGCATTCTCAAGGCATGAGAGATGGTGAATAGTGGGTGCTTCAACCCCCATGAGAAACTTCAATCTCCATGCTATCATCCAAAAAAAGTGAGCCATATTTTGTAGCTTAAAGGAATAGTCACCAATCCCCACCATATGCAATGTGTAGGGGCTCCATGGCAGGAAATGAGAGATAATAATACTCAAATCACGCTGTCTCTCCCTCCATTTATGATAAATATGGAGCCGGTGATCCTGGGCTGCATTAATATAGTCCTCATGAAGCCAAAAGAGACTTGGAACTTCATGATTCCCTTCATGGATTCTAGTGAGCCTCCTTGCCCAATCTTCCATGCATATAGTGAATAGAGGATCTTCACCATGTGTGCTCCAAAAGAAACATGGACTAAGTGGACAAAAGAAATCCCCCCCAATGGGCAAGTGAAAACATGGGATAACAATACGCTCAGTCCCAAGCACACAACCCACCTATGAAAAACAATGCACAGGTGAACTTTGTGTAGCCGTCCCAAAATCAACCACACTAGTATGATCAGGAGAACTACCCTCCTAATGTGGTTAAGAAAAACACAAAAAAAAATCCCAAATGGAACCCTGGACAGGGTGGCAGCAACCAACAACGCCCACTGCGATCCTAGTCTGGAGGTAACTCCAACCAGAATCAGAACCAGGAGCCAAGAAATGCCCAAAGGCAAGGCAAAAGGCCACCTCTACAAACAAACCATTCTTGTTCAATATGTGGTGAGTACAGGCACTATACTCACCACTGTCCTGAACTCTCTGAGCTTAAAAAGCTTTAGAGTAACCGAGGACAAGGAGGATCTTCCCAACCAACTGCGGTGATGCAAGAACCCTTCCCCTATCAAGGAACGGTCAACACTCAGCGGCAAAACCCAGACGATTTCGGGAAAAACAACCATGAAATTTACATGGCCGGGGAAGAAATGTTTTTCCAAACTCGGAATCGCAGCTACGACACCCCACCAGACACCAGTACGTCAGGGGCTAGTATGAGCGCGCCAACTACACCTTTAACCATTCCAAAGATTCATTTGGAACCATTTCCAAAAATGGTAAAAGGGCCTAATAGGCGACTAAGTAATTACTCCAAAGCGGCCCACAATTATAGCATCGTAGACGATTTAGCTCAATCACCTGCTGCTATGTCCGCATTGGAAGTGCTGTAATCATGTCCAAAACAACAGAAAGTCCTACTTTCCGCATTAGGCGTTTTTGACCCTGCTGACATGCGCATGATGGCTTTTGACTTAGACAAAGCCACCCCTAGGCTTCCCTACATGGTCGCCTTCCAGAAACCAGTATTGATACAGAATATCACTATTCACTGATGTGTCATTGACGAGGGTGGATCCACACGCATCATGTCAAATAACGTATGGCAGAATTTAGGAGCCCCCGAACTCAAAAATTTCGTCATCACACTTAGAGCATACGACAATCATCCCTCGACCCCTGTCGGTCTCTTCTAAAATGTACCAGTTTTCTTAGCCGGCAAGACGATCCAAATATACATCGAAGTCTTTGACGCTCACTTGGATTACAATATAATCCTCGGGCGGAGTTACATGTACGCCATGTCTACCATAGCATCCTTCATCTTCTGCATCATGATTTTCCCCCATGAGGATCGAATCATCACAGTAGACTAGTTGACGCACAGTGAAAAGTATCCCTTGAACAACACGGATATGGTTCGACCCTATGTAGATACAACCACAGATGGTTTTTCATGGTATTAAGAATATGGCCCTGTCCAATTCAAACTGTCATCCGTCCTAGGGTCATTCCTTGGAGATCCTCCCATAATCCCTGAGGTATCGCCCGATGCCACAGGGGCCCCGGTATGCATGATGTCCACATCAAGCACCGAGGTTAGTCAGGACACGGACTCAAGAAACAACGACACCGAAGCATCGGCCACAATAGCCTCCCTAGTCTATGCCACCCCTAAACCACTTTCCTCTACCCACCTCCTGGCTTCACCTCCTAGCAGGTTTTGGCAACGTTGGTGTTACCCAACATATCGTTGGCTTTCCAAGTTTGGTACCTCATTCCCCCTTTAGGAGAAACGACTACCAATGTTACTGCATTTGGGTTAAAGCCCCCCAGTCCTGAGGAGCCCCAACCTACCCAAGCAGCAGTCGAAACCACCCTTGCAAGGGAAATTCCCATTGCGAAACCAGTGACCAGGACCAATAAAATCGCCAAGAGAGGAAAGAAAGCGGTGGCCCCCATAGTGCAAAGGGAGTCATGAGCCTGCGCTATATGTGATGTCATAGGACACCCGACCCACATATGCTTGGAGTTGGACTAATTAAAACCACTCCTCGGTTGTGAAGCAGGGACCTCGACACGACGTTCCCATAAAAAGGAACTTGCCACCAAATGTACAAATAAGCTTCTGCGTACCAATCACGCATGTGCTCTCTGTGACACCTATGGGCATTATACCCACCATTGTCTAGAAATATCATGATATAGGGATGCATTACACATGATTAAGCGATCCTATCAAGAGGATCCCTCCATCTAGTCTATCAATGACGAGCCACGTACCATCCTATACTTACGAGAGGAGCATAGATTCATAGAAAGACCCTCGGTAAAGCCCATTATACATTGTATGCTATGTGATGAACGTGACCACTACCTCGAAGAGTGTGCCACATTGGAACTCATTCAAAAATGATATCCAATCGAAAGAGTTTACTATGTGGGACTACAGGCAGCACAGTTCACATTCCTGCTATTCACCAACAATCACCTATTAGAAGATTGTCACTACATACCTCTCTTCCGGCTAGCCCGTGCTAGCCTCCGCTCAACCATAGTTTGTTTTTCCCAAGAAGACGATATGGATGCCAAGTCCACCGGTAGCTCCATGACCCAAGCAGAAGAGATGAGTGGGTCCATAATTTTCTTATCAACCAAAGAACGACCTAGCAGGAAACCCTTAGTTACCGCCAAAGGCACTTCACAAAACCCACCCGCATGCACGTTATGCAAGTAGAAGGACCATATGGTCATCTACTGCCCTGACTTAGTATCATTGCGAAATTAGTACCTCGCTTGGCCTCAAACCAACCATGATGGGACCCCCATATCATGGATATTTTGCCTGATATGTCAGGGTAATCATTATGACCGAAATTGTACATATGTCTCATGGATCCGTCCCACTATCGACATGATTAATGCCGTATAAAAGAGGACGGGCGATCTCCAAGAATGGCATAAAACATACATCACCAGCTCAACGTCCCCACCACCGTAGTGGTGTGTCAAGCCTGATAAGACTAGTCACCAAACACGTATACCCCAGGCTAAGCCTAGGATAAGCTATGGCCTATGTGATCTAAATGATCACCAAGTCAACCAATGCAGAGAACTCAAAACCCTTGCAAACAGTCTCTGTATAGTCTCGCCTCTCCCTCAAAAACTTGTCTCTAATCAATAGAAGATCACACACAATTATTGCTGAGTTTTCTCACACTTTCATCATATGTTTAAGTGTACACATCTCCCCAAGATCAGAGCAGCTAGAGCGGCATTAAGTCAACCACCCACCAAAATGGGAGGCAAGTCTCAACCTACGATGCAAAAATGGAAGCAGAAGATGACCTGGTCCAAAACCGACCCTTTCCAAACGTCCACACCAGGAACATCGAATAGTGTAGAATCTCACACTATCTACTCTTTCAGCACTGTGATACCATGCACCATTTGCACCGGTCATGATCACACGCTGGAGGTATGCCCGCTGCTAAAAGAGTTCAGGTACCTCTGTGATAAAAACAACTTCCACCTACCGGAAATTGGCTATCCTAGCGGGAAAGTCGACCTTAGGCTCACATAGGACTCCTTTACTAAGATCCTTCCCCCACCACATTCCAGTGACACAATTCACCACATATGACTTGTATGATCGCACACCCAAGACAGGATTTCAACCACCTCCTCGTCATAGGAATTCTGCTTTATTCCTGTCGCAAAAGACTAAGACACCTTACGCTTTTGCATATATTTACGTGAGATCCCAAACTTGCATGTCGCCATCGAACTCCTTGATGACACCCAACCTCTAGAATAATGGCTAGTACAAATAGAGCTAGTTGATGAAAGCCGATGAAAATCGCTGCAACACAATGAGGCCCATAAGAAAAGGGTAAAAGCATCATTAGACCTCCACATCAACCCTCACTCATTTACCAAGGGAGAGTTGGTCCTTCACTACGATGTCCCAAAAGAAGCCTTAGGGCCAGGAAAGTTCGAAACCTTATGGAAAGGACCCCATATCATCAAACATTTTCTCCAACAAGGGGCATAAATATTGAAGGAACCGAATGGGACCTACCTCACTAACCCCTTCAACAACCTTTACCTCAAGAAGTTCTACCCATAAGGGCCCTAGTAGCCCTTATCCCCTAGAGTTAGGGTACACAAAAATCCCAATACCAAAATATTTTTGACCCAATGACCTAAACATGCTAAAATTACCACCATGGATCACAAACTTGAACCCTATTTTGGATTTGCTAATGGAGCATCGCGATGGTCTCAAAACTTAGCTATAGCCACCTAGATCATCTACCACCCTGACTAATCACCACTATGTTCAAACGGCATGTGCATCGGATCAACAACCAAAAATCAGCAGAATATGATGCCATTATCAGACTTATGTGCGAGGCCCTCCATCGAGGCATCTTCCATATGCATGTCTACCTCGATTCCCTATTAGTGGTATCGTAGTTGAACCAAAAATTTGAAACCAAAGACGCAAACTTGTTTAGAAGATATTTGCATGCCAAAAGATTAAGCAGAAAATTTGATTACATTACATTTTCACATGTATCAAGAATTCAAAACCAAGCAGCTGATCGCATAGCTAACAATATCCTAGACTGGAATGCATCGGGAATAAACTACCATACATAAAAAACCAAAAACATAGATATCCATCAACATAACACAAAATTCATAAAACGAAATAGATAACACACCATGTAGAGCCGCAAAACGATCTCTCATATATATATCAAAAAATATGTGTATCTGAGTACAAAAATAGTATCATTGGCCCATTGGCTAGCCCAAAAATGTAACGGTCATCAAAAATAAGGGAGGCATCCTCATAACGGGTGCTTTCCCTGTGTAAAAATATACTCTAGGGGGGTGCCCCCTCAAGAGGAGCACCTGGGCCCACCACTGATCCTGGGGCCACCATCGGAGCTGCTATCACCACTGTGATAGCTACCCTTCGTAGAGTGGGCTAGTAATCCCTCTCGCAGACCATCACCATCTCTAGCCAAAACTCCTCGAGGTCATCCATAAAACCTCGGGCAGGCACCCCATGGGTCAAACGGTCCACTCGACCCCGGAAGTCCTCTAGAGCGGCCACATGAGCCGTATGTACTGTGATGCGTGCCTTAGCCACATCCGCACGAGCTCGCTTGGCCACTACCTCAGCTATATTCGAGCTGCTACCCTCACCAGAAGGGCCAGCACCATCCCTGCCAGGCCCACCGGCACCACCTGGTCCACCTACGGCACCTCCCACCCGACCACCCCGCGATCATGGCAGAGGATCATGACCCACCAGTCGGACCACTGGGCGTCCCACCTTGCCAACATCAGCATGAGTAACCAAAATAATGTCAGTGTCAATAACAAAACAAACAAGTACGTAAAAACTCGAGCAAATGCAGAAAAATAAGACATACATGTGGGACCCCAAACATAACCAAAAGGGAGACCAATATCTGGATCACCCTAAAAGTCCATCCCCACGTACAAGTATGGAAATAACATCTACGGATTGGCCTCGAACAAGGCCTATGTCGTGTCATTCCAAACCCACCATGCCACCACCGCATCAACGGAGCCCACCTCCTCATGCATGCCCCCAATAGGCACTGCCACAACGGGCCTCAACAATACCACCCTCTTGTACATAATGCTGCACAAGATGCTAGCATATGAAAATTATTTGGATCCACATTGGAACTTGTTCAGTTGCGAAAACATATCATCAAAACAAAAATGGGTGAAATAAAAAAAATGCCCGTTCCTCAAACGTCGTAAAAATCCCACCTGTGGGCCTGGTGCCCGATGTGGAGCAAATGACCCCACCAGTCATACAATAATGGTCAGAGCACACCGCTCGACCACATCTATCACTGATGAAATGTTGATGCACCCCTCAGTGAGAGGCGCACCACCGCAATTCCTCCTCTGGAACCTGTCCATGTTCACTCTCCCAGTAGGGAGTGGATACCTCAGTGCCTCACCCTGAGGTAGTAATCTGGTCACAAAGTATATATCTGTCTTTGGATGGATAATCAAGTTCCTCCCCCTCATAACAAACATATTGCACCTCATGTGCCAGTGTTGTATGATATAACGTAGCAATTGGTCCTGTGACCGAAGGAACTCGTTCTCAGCAAATTTTACAAGGCCCCATGCGGCCAACTGATGACGTGCCCCAGCATCAACATCCAGAGTGGTTCGGATCTTGGGCCAGTCTCGCTCTCTCCACACCAACCTGCCAAGCAACAGGCACCCATCAGGACAGAGAAAAACATCAAAAGGGACAAAAATTGATGTTTTTACAAGAACCATGCCCTTTGCATGCTTGTCCCTCAGACAGGCGCGCCCTTGTGCACCTGCTTCATTCAAAGGCGTGCTCTTGCGCACAAAAGGAGGGAATAGTGTGCCTTCATGTGCTTATCCCTCTGAAATAAGTGCAAAGGGGGGCACCTCTTTGCCTAGATCGCCCGTGCAATCTAGGAAAAAAAATTCCCTTTGGGGCCATACAAACCCAATTTTTACGGCCCCCGACATCATCAAACTAAAAAAATTAAAATGCAGGACATCATGGAAGTTACATCGGCATAATATCGCTAATCCTCAATACACAAGCTGACCGCAATGGCAAGAAAGGCTCTGCAATCACCTCTAATCTCCCAACACTCAACAAGTACAAATGAATAGGATTAGAGCCATAATCCTGTATTTATCGCCCGTTTCCAAAACTTTGGAGGTCCATAAAAGGAGATCATCAGGTCCATTCCGCAAACCGTAAGTTGCACTATCATTAGTATGCCATGATGAACGAAAACAATACCCCACATTCGCTTTCTGGAAAAATAAATTTTTCAGTGTCGGTAGGTATGCACCCTCCAATCTTCCTTTCCAAAATTCATGTTTTTCAATAATATTGGATGAAAAGAAGATGATTTCACTTGAGGTAGTTGTTTTTTGCAGGAATAACCCATAAACTATTCACAACACCATCCACTTAATGTTTCAGAGTAGGTATCATTCTACCCTCAGCATGATAGAGTCCCAGAGAACTTTGCATATGCTGACATCATTTCTCCATTAGAAATAAACCATAGGGTCGTCATACCCAACCAAATTTATCATCACCTCACCCTGCATATGATAAACGTCTGCATTAGTCAGTAGAGCCTCCACTCCATGGCGATAATCATCCAAAGTAAAACATACATCACCCCACAAGTGACACCATGGCCATACCATTTTAGTCCAGGAAGCACCTCATTCCCATCCATATATCATGCATAAGGTCAATTTCACCATTCAAACTCAAAACTCCATTCCCAGACCATTAGGTTATACAAGCAGATTGAAAGCGCACCTCTACGCATCACATTTGGCCCGCCATACTTCCATCAGCATAATCCCATCTGCGACATCTTCTGCTTCATCAACCCCGCACATGAGACCAACCAATGGGACCCCTACCCCCCAACAAAAAAATGTCCCCATACCTTCATTGAGCGACCCTATTTCAGTTTTTGGGGTACCTGTCTCTGTGTTTTGTACAAACCAAACCCCATTATTTTATTCTTTTGGTAAGTGTAAAAAGACCACAAACGATGCCCTTCACCACTTCGCCCTCATATTTTACCTTTTATCCCATGGTAGCACTCCCCCATCTCCCTTGGTCGAAGTATTTCACCCATCATGCACGCACCATTATGACAATCATAGCCGATTCACACTCACCCTGGAAGTCCTACCGACTCCAGGGATTTTTCCTTCAGAAATACCTATGACTGCTGCCAAGCTGCTCAAGTATACTTCGACCTCAGACCACTGAATCCCCATCATCTGTTTTCAGTGACCTCTCACCAACATGCCTATGTTAAAATCATCACATCTCGGTCCTCGATCCCTTAGGTCGACGACTCATGGTTCGGTGAAGGCTTCCTTTTTGTCGACCTCAACACCTCTTTTCCAAAAAGGAAGCAGTACCTTAGATAACCCCTCCCCATGCAAAGGGGTATCCTTGGGTGGCACTGTGTTAGACATGATTTTCCACAGATGTCATCGATCCTCCTAACATTCGACCACAGCAAAAGCTTTCATGTCACGATGGTATCATACCTTACAACCATTGCACTTTGATCAGATCTGTCGAAGACTCGTACCTCTATAAGCGTCTTTGAAAACAATGCTTACACGGGAAGGTCCCAGCCAGTACATATGCGTACATTGCACAATGATATGCCATACGAAGACTACACATATCGGTACCACATTCCACCTATCGTCAAAGAAAAAATGCCCCTGAGGGCATCAGTAGTCGTCGTCAACAACTACCAACATCACTACCACAGTAGTGGCGCAGACAATATATGTATCTGTCAATTTTGTTTAACTAGCCATAGCATCATGAGCATGGGACATGCCTACCTTGTTGAAATTTTATAAATATGTTGTATATTTTATCTGCTTGTAGGGGGTCTCTTAGGCCATGGTTATCTAGGAAACACTGCAAGGTGTTTTCAATTCCAAAATACACACAAACTTCTCTCTCTCTCTCTCTCTCTCTCTCTCTCTCTCTCTCTCTACATGCGATACAGAAAAGAAACTATAATGTATTTCGACTATACAGTTCTTCCTATACCTCACACATTAGCGGTAACTGTTAACACTAGAAAATTGTATAGTAGAAGATGACATCAATTAATTTCGAGCCTAAGGATTTACAGGACATGAATACATTATGGAATCAAGAAGTATTTAAAATCTCTAAGGTTTTGAGAAAATCAGATTTGAGCTAGTCATAAATGCTCAAATGCGCACATTATCCTTCGAAGAACGCCTTTTGCACGCCTTTTTGCCCGATAAGCGTGCATTCTTGGAAATGGAAAAAAGTCACTCTCCGGGACCACAACAAGCAAAGGATAGTTACTCCTTATGTGAAAGCTGCCTAAGGACAGCCACCAATGCCTCCTTAGACATTATGTGAGCACATAATGGAATCACACCTCTCTCTTCGGTCACCATCCATCATGTACCAAGGGAGGGAAGGAGGATTTGAAGCTCACCTATATAAAACCACCAAGAGATGAAAAAATGGTGATCACAATGTTATGCTGGCTAAATTTTCCCAAGAAACACCAACATTGTGTGTGACACGGAGCTGGAGCTAAAGAGGACTTGATAGTTGGCCACCTAACATCTTAGTCCACCGCAACAGAGAGAGAGAGTGAGACCGCATCAGAGGCAGAGCTTGGAAGGCAACATCCTTGCACCAGGACCTAGAGCCATTGCATAGGGGCCCTTTGGAAAGTGGGTAAAATTTCTTCTCCATTTAAAATGTTTAATAAGAAGAGGCCATCGAACCATCGTTTGCATTATTATTGTTTGGAACTCTCTATATAGCTTCTGTATATTTGTGTTTTTTTAGTTTTAGTTTAACCAGAGCATACTTCAGCATACTATTTCCATTAATTTTTATGCTTTCGAGCTCCCCCACTTTCTACATATTACCAATAGTCTTGAGAGTAGACCACACTCTCTAAGCTTGTGCAATTTCGTACACCCATGCGACTAATCCACAACAACAGCTACCATGGTGTGGCCAAATCCAAGGAATGTGGATAAGGTGAGATCATTCATGGGAAGAATAGGTTATTACAAGTAGTTCATCAAGAACTTATCATATATTGGCTATCCTATCACATCTTCGCAGAAGAAAGGGTAGAAGTTTGAATCGACTGAAGACTGTGCAACTAGCTTTGATAAGTTTAAGCAATTTCTTACAAATGTTGTGGTTTTTAATATTTCAGATATTTATAAGGAGTTTATGGTTTGTACATATTCTTACAAGGAAGGACTTGGTGAATTCATAATGCAGGAATGGTAGGTGATTTTATATGATTCAAGGAAGTTGAATGAGCACAAGGAAAAATATGTGACTCATAATCTTGATTGGGAAGTTATCATTCATGCATTGAAGATGTGGAGACATTATATTCTTGGTAGGAGGTTCATCTTGATGAGTGATCACAGTGGACTGAGGTACTTGTTTGACCAACCCAATTTGAATGCCAAGAAAACTAGATGGTTTGTTACTCTCAGTGAGTTTGATTTTGAAATTAGGTACATCAAGGGCAACGAGAATAGGGTTGAATATTCTCTTAGTAGGAAAGTGTAGGTGAATCATATTTCAGTTGTGATATCTTATGAGATAGACTTGCAGGAGCATATTTTACATGCAGGACAACATGATGAGAAGTGCCAACATCTGAAGAAGATATTGCAACAACAAGGTGAAGGTGATAGAGATTAGGAGTATTAGCTCATAGATGATGGCTAGATCAAATTTAGGAGAAATGTTTATGTTGCAGATAACAACGAGTTGAAGAATCTTATCTTGACATATTTTCATGTCAAGCCATATTCAAGCCACCTGAGATACCAAAATAGTTTGACCGTTGTTAAGAAGTTTTACTATTAGCCAAATTTGAAGCAAGAGGTGGTTGAATTTGTTGCAAGGTGCTTGGAATATTAGGAGGTGAAATTTGAATTCAAGAATATAGTTGTTTTGTTGTAGAATATTTTAATTCTAGAATGGAAATGGGAGGTAATCTATATGGACTTCATTACAGGTTTGTTGAGGACATCAAGCCAACATGATCTCATCATGGTTATGGTTAACAGGCTGAGCAAGGTAGCTCGCTTGATTGGAGTGAAGTCTACTATTTCATTTAGTGAGGTAGCTCAGATCTTCATCATAGAGATAGTGAGGTTGCATGGGGCAACTAAGAAGATCATATTATAGAAAGATGCCAAGTTAACTTCCAAGTTTTGGAGGGATTGTTTTGTAGGGATTGGGTACAAAGTTATAATTTAGTAAAAATTATCGTATGCAGACAAATGGACAGATAGAAATGTTTAATAGGATTCTTGAGGATATGCTTAAGGATGTATGTCATGCATCAACAAAGAAAGTGGGAGGAGTGTATTCCACTCATCGATTTTGATTAGAATAATGGATATCATGAATTCTTGAAGATGATTCCATTTCAGGCTCTCTATGGTCGAAGTTGTAATACTCCCATCAGCTGGAGTGATCCAATGAATATGATGTTGATTGGACCAGATATGTTAGCTGTGATGGAGCAAGATATGAAGGTTATTAGAAAGAATTTTAAGGAAACAAAGGACAAGCAATAGAGTTTTGCACATAAACATAGTTCATTTATGGAGTTTCATATTAGGGAGTATATATACTTGCACAACAAGCCCAAGAGGAGCTCTTTGAGGATTGGATCATGTGCTAATTTTGCACCTCGATATTGTAGGCCTTTTGAGATCCTTGAGAGGATTGGACCAATGGCCTATAAACTTGCACTATCACAAATAGTGAAAGTCCATGATGTTTTCCATGTCTCATTACTTAAGAGATATGTGAAGGATGTTGATCATGTGATTGATTTGTCTATATTTCCAGTGGAACTAGAGGGCGAGATCGAATCAGAGCCACAGTGCATATTACATCAGAAATAACTCATTCTCCAAAACTGAGAAATAGAGCAGGTTAAAGTGCAGTGGAAGCAATTTGGGCTCGATGAAGCTACATTGGAGATGGATGATTAGATGTAGACATGATATCCTTCTTTATATGTTGGTTTAAGAAAATGAATTTTTGGTGTGTGTGTGTGTGTCTATATATATATATATATGTATGTATGTATGTATGTATGTATGTATGTATGTATGTATGTAGTTGTAAATATCATATTGAGTTGTGTTTTAAAGCTCCAACAAGTGGTATTTTTGACATATTTGTCATGTTTTTCAACAATTTTCATTGTAAATACTACATCGAGATCTGTTATAAAGCTCCAATAAGGAGTATGTTTTACTGGTCATAAGTGTCATAGAACAAGGAGGAAAGTGTTCCACCAAAGAGGAGGGGTTTGTAATAGCCCCAGGTTGAACATGTGATGTTAACTCCTAACTCGAAGGAAACAATTGAAATCATTTATGCCAGAGGGGGTAGGAAAAAAATAATAGTAAAATGTTCATGTTTCCATTATTTAGAGATATTTTTTGGCAAGGATAGACCGCCAAAAATTGTCATCACTAGAGATAAATGTCACGAGGTAAAACCTATAAAATGAACTGTGGGAGATAAATAGATTTACCTTTCAAAAAAATACCAATGGAAGAGAAATATTATTTTAGGACCCATAGATTTAGCAAGCCGTTTCTAAAGGGTTCATGAGGTGAATTTATAAAGTATTTCTACATTGTTTCTTGACAGAGAGGAGTAGAACTGGGGAGGAACAAACAGAAAAATATGGTTCAAGGTTGGGATGAATGTGGAATCCTTTAACCTATTTCCTAGAGAAATTTAGATAAGTGTTGGAATGATCTAATTTATGAATAATAGAAATTTAATTAATCACATTGCTTTAGGAAAAGTTAGAATAGATGGTTACTATGGAATCAAAATACTTTTGAAAGTACATATGGTTAAATGAAAACTATATTATTTGTAGACCACTGGGAATAACTGTATTTTTATATGTGCATGCAGATGTTGTATGGATATTTGTGTTTCCTACAGGGAAAGGAAAGTGTCAGGAAAGAAATAAAGTGTTATATAAATATCAAGGTTGAATACAAAACACTTTGAAAACTAGAAAATGTGCCCTAGAAGTAGTCTCTCTCTCTCTCTCTTTCTCTCTCTCTCTATATATATATATATATATATATCATACTAAGGCAAGGCAAGAAAGCGTGTGGTTATGCATAGGTTAGTTGTTCAGGCCTATTAAGAACAATAATTTATTCTTAGTCCCAACCATAGATAGTCCTCGACAAAAGAAGAGATAGGGCACAAAATACTAGGAGCGGTCCCCACTTATATGGGTCCACTAGGTTTATGGTCTATTTGTTACTCTCTCTCTCTCTCTCTCTCTCTCTCTCTATATATATATATATATATATATATATATATATATCATACTAAGGCAAGGCAATAAAGCATGTGGTTATGCCTAGGTTAGTTGTTCAGGCCTATTAAGAACAATAATTTATTCTTAGTCCCAAGCATAGATAGTCCTCGACAAAAGAAGAGATAGGGCACAAAATACTAGGAGCGGTCCCCACTTATACGGGTCCACTAGGTTTATGGTATATTTGTTACTTTTAAATTAAATTTATAATATATTAATGCTATAATAAAATTGATATAATACATATAGAATATTTTGCAAGGTTATGATAAATAAACATATACAAAATAAACAAAATGAGTAAATCCAATAAAGTAAAATATGTTGTTCACATTCAAGAAATCTACAAGATGAACTGGGAATGCAAAAAGAAACATACTAATTTACGACCATTCAACCAAAAAGATATTTTATGAATTTATTCCTACAGTCTTTAGCCTCTCTTCTTTAAACCAAAATACATAAATTTCCAAAGTATCCAAATTTAGATAGCATTCATAATATAGTTACAGAGCAAGATTTAATTATTGTTCTGAAAAATATGTTTGCATCCATATGTGTCTCATCTGAGCACTATAATAATTATATAAAAATATGTAAATAATAGCCCTTGAAGGGAGGTAAAAAACCTCATAAATTCAATTTCAATGTCCAGGAGATGTGAAGAAAACATTTTATATAAATTGGGCACTTCCATTAATAATGTTTACAACTTCTTCGAACAAAGAGGAAGTATTTCATGGCTATAATAATGCCTTGTCTCCAAATTAAAAGCCCTAGCATACATTAAAACTAACCAAGAACAACTTATAAGATCATTGCATTGTAATAGAGTTGGTAGAATTAAAAGGTTTAAAAAGAACTTGTAGCTATTGAATAAATGACAAGACGAAAGAAAATAAATCCTTGACACTCGTCTAATAATATCTCAGTTTGAAAAAACCTTGTTTCCATTGAATCATACCTGCAAGAAAACTAAGTAAGGTCAATGATTGTTCCATATTTCTAAAATAGTTCATCAAAAAGAGAGAAATTAAGAACCTAGGGTTTGAATAATTATACTTATGGATATAGAATAGAGTCATCGAATTCATGCAAGAAAAAAAAGGTTTAGTCCTCATTAACAAGCCATACAAATATTTAAATAAAATCCTTGAAGATGATAACACCAAGGTTAGGGTTTTTGGTAAACTTACCATGAAGAAACTCACCATAATAAAGCTCCTAGAATGATTAAATTCGACTTGAAAAAACAGTAAAAGTTTAATGTCGTGACCAAAAAGGCATTTATGTGAGATATGACACCTACAAATAAAAATCAGTGGCGTTTAAAGAGTAATTTGAGGATGGTATCAGAATAAATTAAAAACCCAAAACAAAAACAAAAAGAGAGAAAAATTTTCAATGAAAATTACGAGGTATGCGAACTAGAACCACGTAAAATCATGCATGTGATCGCATTTATAGCTGGATAGTTTATCCAAGTGACACTAACCAAAATTTAACATTAATTCCTTAAAGAAAAGGGTAAAATCACCCTTATATACAATGATATTTAAAGGGATATGGCAGATCTCATTTCACAACCAGCGTAAAAACATAATGAGACAGTGGCGATGATGCTTTGTAGGGTAGTTACCCTAACCATAACCTAATAAAACTTCATGGTCGATCAATAAAGATAATATATTAACCATTGAAAACATCAGTTGGCTAGGATCCATGCACGTAGTGGGTACCCCAAGCCACAAAACTACACCATGTGATGATCTCTTATGTGGCCACCATCATGGATGGGGAGCGTAGGTTCAAACACATATGCATGACATGTTTACAATACGCGCCTTGTAGGTTTTAAACCTATACAATATTTACTTGCAAACAAATTCTTAAAATAGAAAAATATATAATGGAGAGAAAATAAAATAAATATACACAAATATTTTCCCTTGGATCCCAAAACTGTGACTACCAGATTGATTTTTCATTATGTTTCTTTCAATGTTACAATACATATATATAAATGTCAAAGCATTCATAAGCCCCAATCCATAACCCTAAATTATACCATAATCTTAGTTCCCTTGAATGGATCTACAAAATACCATGTGCAAAAAATCCAATAGGGGAATTTTGAGGTCTAAAATGGGCCTCCTAAGAAAATTGTAGAACCAAAATAAAATTTGTAAGAACCAATAGGATTCAAGATGATGATGACAACCATGGGGTATGATTCACCGTTTTTGAAGTAAAAAAGAGAAAGAATAAAACTTAATAAAACTTCTTTTTCAACTTATCTCCCTATGGTTTTACTCAAATTTCGAGTGGGAGTAATCGTTGGATGAAAAAATTAATTCCACATCCAAGGAGTACCCATGTTGCATACTTTTTATGGACCACGCTACATGAAAAATGGGAAATACATGAAAAAATGTGATTGTAGTAACTTTCTTCATGTATTTCTCGTTTTCCATGTAGCAGGGTGCATTGAAAGTATGAAACATGGATACTCCTTGGATGAGGAATCAAATTTTGCATCCAACGAGCATTACCGCTCGAAATTTGAGTAAACCCATTGGGAGATAAGTTGAAAATATGAGTTGAAAAAATAGTTTTTTCTTTTTTCCCTCTCAACTTTGATGATTTAACTTAATCTAATTTATTATTTTCACTGTTATTTTATAATTTTCTTAGGAGAACCATTTTAGACCTCAAAATTCCCATAACTATCATGCCCAAAACCATGTGCAAAACCCATGCAAAAATCCATTGGTAGGTCCAACCACCATCTATGGGTCTGACCCGTATCCTTGGGTCCACATAAAAAAGAAATTCAGGACACTGTCGCAGACCCGCTGCAGGAGGCTCCCGCCCCCTTGCAAACCCCCTCACAGGGGGGGCTACTTCCCACCCTGTGATCCCCCCGTTGTGCTCGTTACAATGTACAATGAAAGGGACTAGTTGTGGAAATAATATAACACACACCCAACATTTTCCCACTTGTTTTTTTCTTTCCACACAGGGGGTCACAAAAGATCTTAGTCATTGGTCCAACCCTGTAATGCCCATTTTCTCTATACACCATGAAAACTTATCAGTGCTCATAGAACTATTCAATGCATCTGTAACATTATTCAAAGTTTCCACCTTTACCAGAAAGACTTTTTTTTCCTCAACCATATCCCTTACAAAGTAATACTGGACATTAATATTCCTTGGCTTCGGATGATAAGCTGGGTTATTTCCCAAGAAGATTAAACTTTGGTTGTCACATTCCATCCTTATAGCTCATTTTACCAACCCCACAATTGAAAAAAATATTTGCAACCAAAGTACTTCCTTGCTTGCATGAGTGGCTTCCATGTATTCAACTTCTACAGTCAAAAGTTCCAGTACAAAATGCTTTTTATCATCCAACTGAATACTCCTCCAAATAGCTTAAACACATACCCACTTTTAGATATTATGTCATCCAGATCTCTAGCCCAGTCTACATTAACAAATCCATGAAGGCCCAAAAATTTTCCCAATCCTGGTCTTCCTTGGTAATACAAACCATAGCTACTATTTCCACGTGAATATATGAAAAACCGCTTCACTGTTGTCCAATCCTCCTTCCATGGCTTTGACATAAACCTACTTAATACTCCCACTGCATGTGCAATGTATGGTTTGGTGCAAACCATTACATACATAAAGCTACCAACTGCAGAAAATGGGACATGTCCTCTTCCTCTTCTTATATCTTAGGACATTGTTCAACAGATAATTTTACACCTACAGGAATAGGAACCTTCACTGGTTTATTGTCCTGCATATTGAACCTCAACAATATTGCCTTGACATACTTCCTCTAGTTTAACAATAGCCTCCTCTTTTACCAATCTCATTTAATTTCCATGCCCAAAATATAGTTTGCAACACCAATATCCTTCATGTCGAATCTAGAGGACAATTGGGTCTTAAAATCCTAGATAATCTATTTGTCATTTCCAGTCAACAACATATCATCGACATAGAAGACCAAATAAATAACACGGTCACCAATTAATTTAAAATATAGACAGTGATCCACTTTTCTTCTCATGAAGCTAAGTCCCCATATATATGTATCAATTTTTTGATACCACATCCTTGGTGACTGTTTTAACCCATATAGAGACTTTTTTAGCCTGTATACTAGTTAATTCTTACCCTTCACTGCAAATCCTTCAGGTTGCTTCATGTAGATCTCTTCTCCTAGATCCCCGTGAAGAAATGTTGTTTTCACATCCATCTGTTCTACCTTAAAATCAAAAGCAACAATAACAGATAAAAGTAATCTAATAGAAGCTAACTTGGAAATAGGAGAAAAAATACCACCAAAGTCAATTCCTGACACCTAGGAATAACCTTTTAATACCAAATGAGATCTGTATTTCTCCACCTTGAATTCTCCATTCATATTCTTCTTAAACACCCATTTTCTTCCAATGAGTTTCCTTCCATCCAGCAATTCCACCAGATCCTAAGCCTTTTTCTTATCCCAAATATGTCATTTCATCAACCATGGATTCTTTCCATAGTTTTCCATCCTCTGAATTTGTTGCCTCCCTAATTGTTCTAGGATCATCATGAGTAATAGATAAAGAAAAATTTGAATAGAAATTAGATGGAATATACCTTTCTATCTTCCTTCTCTCTTTAACTGATCTTATAAAAACTGGAGTTTGTGGCTCTTCCTCTTTTGATTTGTATTTTGTTGTAGATTTTGATTCTTCCTCATTTAGCTCAAACTCTATCTTCTTAGGTTCCTTTTGTAGGACTTCATGTTTAATAAGATATTTCACCTCTCTAAAAACCATATCTCGATTGTACACAACCTTCCTTATTTCTGGGTTCTAAAGCTTATAACCTTTTAAGCCATCCTTATACCCAATAAAGATGCACCTTTCATATTTACCATCTAACTAGGTCATTTTGTACTTTGGAACATGTATATATGCATCACAACCAAATACGTTCATATGTGAAAGAGAGGATTTCTTACTAGTCCATACCTCATGTGGATTCTTATCCTCCAACACTAATGAAGGTGATCTATTAAATAGGTAACATGTAGTCTCCACTACCTCTACCTAGAATTATTGTCCTAACTTGACACCAATGAGCATGCTTGTTGCCTTTTCCATAAAAATCTTGTTCATTCTTTCTGCAACTACATTTTTTTTAAGGTGTGTATGGAGTATTTTTCTGTCATTCTATACCAAAATTCTTACAAAACTCTTCAAATTCCTACACTTAGATATTTTTCTGTTTGATTTTCTTCCAAACCCTGAAATTCTTTAAACCTGTTAAAGACGTCAGATTTATTCCTGAGGAAATATATCTATATATTCCTTGAGAAGTCATATATAAATGAAACATAGTACAAAAACTTACCCAGTGATGGAATCGATATAGGTCAAAACACATCATTGTACACACGCTCTAATATCCCTTTCACTCCATTAGCACTAGAGGAAAAACTCACCCGATACTTCTTCCCAAATACAAAATGTTCACAAAAATAGAAATACAGAGAGAAATTAGACATAATTTCTACCATACCATTATCATGCAGTATTAAAAGGACCTTCTCTCCAAATTTCATAGCCTCTGATGACATAGCATGGTCTTTTCTCTAAAGACCAGTAGGTGTTCTGCTCCACTTTCAGGAACCACATAACTATTGCATCCATCAATAACAATGCTAACCATAAGGTTGTACATAGTACCAATCCTAACTCCCCATGTCTATTCCAGTTCTCCCAAAACTATCGTGCAGGTATCTTTTTCGAACATTTTTTTTACACCTACATTATCCATATTTCTTACATAAATCAAATTACTCACTAATGCAGGAATATTCAAAACACTAGGAAGTGTTCTAGTCCTTCCACCTTGTAACTTCAGCTTGAATTATCCGTGACTGGTGATTCTGGCCTTCTTTTCATCCCATAATAAATCATCACCACCGCCATATTTATTGTACTCGCAGAACCACTCCATATGGGGAGTGAAGCGAAAAGATGCACTTGAGTCAATCAACCATGACTCATTATCTCCATGTGTACTTGAAGAAGAAGCCAAGTACACATCCCCGCCTTCATCTAAGGTTGTTTTTGCCTCTACAAAAGGAGCATCATCAAATCCCTTTACTTTCTCAGGAGCTTTAGATCTAAAATCCTTTTTATATTGCCCTTCCTTTCCACATTTCTAGCACACCTTTACAGGTTTGCCTGGAAATTGATATCTCACTCTAGTTTTAGATCTCCCACTAGGAGAATTATTCTTGTTTCCGTTTTGGGACCATCCTTATATAGACAAGGCATCTCCATTCTAGCTCTCCATTTTTTTCATCTTATCTCCTCCGAAAACAAGGATTAGACTATTTCACCAAAATTCAAGGTAGTTGTATTGCTACATATTGCAACAACTATACCATCCCACAATTCTGGTAGAGAACATAGCAAACTCATGCACTTATCTTCATCGAAATTTTTTATATAAATAAATAAAAATTTCCTTACCATAGTATTAAAGGCGTTTTTATTCCCTATCACTGAGTCTCCATCCTCCATCCTCAGGTTATATAGATATTTACGTAGGTACAATTTGTTCATCAGAGACATAGATTGGTACAAATTCCCTAACTTGACCCACAAATCTTTCTTTGTAGCTTCCCATGATACATTCAATAATGTTTAATCTGAGAGACAATTTTATTTTTCTCTTCTTCTTCTGATCTAACTTCGCCCAGTCTTCTATTGACATTCATGTCGGTGTCGTGCCTAGATCTACAACAATCCACTAGTCATGGTTCACCAAAATATCCTCCATCTTGAACTTCCACAACTCAAACCTCTGACCATTAAATTTATTGATCTTCATCTTTCCATTGTTCTTCATATTATTTCACTACAAGAATAAATCCTGCAGATCTCCCACTGAACAAGGTATACCACAGGCCCGAGAAAAACCCCTCAAAAAAATAGGCATCCCCTTGAAGCTGAAATAACTATGATTCGAAATGTAGGTTTTAGCCCTATATATAAATTAGCTGGAAATGAATTCTTAAAATAGAAAAATATACAATGGAAAGAACATAAAAAAAGTATACATAGACACTTTCCGCCAGATCTAAAAACTCGAACTACGAGATTGATTTTTTATTATGTTCCTTTCAATGTTATAGTAGATATATATACATGTATAATCATTCATAAAACACAATCCATAACCCTGTATTAGAACATAATTACGTCTCCCTTTACCAAATCTACAAAAAATATGGGTATAAAATAATCATACCCAAAACCATGTGTAAAACCCATTGAAAAAACCATGGGTAGGTCCGCTCACCATCTATGGTTCTGCCCCCCATCCTTGCGTTCACCAAACTATTATTAGGTCTGCATAAAAATAAAAATAAAAACTCGGGGTTCTATCCCAGACCCATTCCAGGGGGTCTACCACCCCCCGACAAGGGGGGCTTCCACCCTCCCATTATGCCCAACGCAACATACAACGTGTCAAACTAGTCATGGAAAGAATATAACACACACCCAACATTCTTACCAATACTTTTGTTAGTGCAAAACATTCAAAAAGAAACCTTATAATAATTTTTATGAATATAAGTGTTGCGTTGGTGATATGTATCACATTAAGGGTCAAATAATTATGTGTTGTATTAGTAAAATCATTGAAGTGGTGAATACTTTTATGGAGGACAAGAGGTAGGGTATAAAATTAGACAAATTAATAAGGCATATATATATATATATATATATATATTTGAAATAGTAGAAGGAACATGGGGGTATATATTTATCATTAGAGGAAAGTTTAGCCTAAAAGTGGTCTCCTAAGGAAAGAAAACAAAATAATAATTAAAATAATAAAATAAGAGTTATGAATTTTGGAGGAAAATGAAGAAAACTATTTTATTAATTATATTTTTGGCTTATGTCCTTATTTACTGAAATTTCAAGTGTACACATTAATTGGATGCATAATTAAATTCCACATCCAATGAGTACTCGTTATGCTTACTTTTGAGAAGATCCACATTCATAAAATTCGAAGATACTTTAAAAAATGTGTTGAACACATTTTTTAATGTATATTCAATTTTTATCAAAGATATTCTTCTCAAATGTATGCATAATGAGTGCTCATTGGATGTGGAATTTAATTTTGCATCCAATGAGTGTATACACTTTAAATTTGAGTAAACCTATAAGGACATAACCAAAAATACTATTAAAAAAATAGTTTTTTCTTATTTTCCCTCCAAAATACTTACATGTACCTCTTTAAAAATTTAAATATTTTGATTTGTTTACGTATTATGACATGGAAATTCCATGAAAATTTCATGAGAACTTTTAGGTTGAAATTTCCTCTAATGAAAGAGCATTCTCAGATTTAACAATTGAGGAAAAAGGGATTTGAGGTCTTGGTACACTAGGACTTAGCATATATCCCAAAATATTGAAGAAAGGTACCCAAAGTAAATAAATATGTTAAAAAAATTTCGTAATTAATATCACGAGAATTAAATAGATACCGTAAATGTTACTTGTTTGGAGTAAGTAATGCAAGAATTTGTAACCCAAGGGGTGACCATATACAATGATATATTATGTAATTGTGAATGAAATTTACCTTGTTTCATGTTAAAAAAAATCACCATGTCATATTTAACTAGGAAATTTATATAATTTTTCTATTTAGGATATGCAAGATGTTACATATGCTATTAGAGGAAACTGGGTTACAATATTGTGGATTTTAATTTTATTGCACTTTTTATTAATTCAATACATGATTGTGTTTACAAAAAATAAGAGAACTATGTAGGATGAAAAAAATGGAAAAACCATAAGGAGGTACACATATAGGAGAAGAAGCTTATGTGCATTTAGGACAACAAGAGAAAGTAACCCTTGGGGAGTTATTGAACATGATGAAAATTTTGCAGACATAACTAGTAAATCTGCATGTAGAACATGAACAACTGCTAAAATCTAGCATTGAACAAGAGATGCTTATTAAAAATATGATTGATAAATCCAATCCCAAAATTGTAGAAACAATGAGGGATGAGGAAAATAGAGGGGAGACATATAAGAAAAAAAATGTTGAAGATATGGTGAAATGTAAGGAGGAAAAACTTAAGAAGGAAACAAGCATAGTTCATCAAAAATTCATACAAAATCAAGGAATAAGCCCAAAATAGAACTCCATGGAGAATTCAAAAATATTAGACCCCCAACCTATAATGGGTAGATGAAAGAAGCAATTTGAGTCATGACTACTCAATATTAACATATACTTTCAAGTGTGTGACTATTCCACAGAGTTAAAAGCCAAGTAGATTAATTATCATTTGCAAGGAAAAGCCTCCATCTGGTGGGAGGAAATGAGAACAGTTCATAACTTAGAAGATAAATAGGTTAACTGGGAGGAATTCCAACAACTGTTTAAAGGAAAGTATTTTATTGAGCATTATTTTGACGATAAGGTTAAATAATTCCATGATCTAAAACTGGGTTATATGTCAATGAACGAGTTAGTAACCAAGTTCACTCACCTTTTACAATATGTTTCAAACATAAAATAATAATAAAAAAAGTACAATGTATTATAACCTTCCTTCCACTCTCTTTTAAAGAGAGAATCGAGTATGACAACCCAAAAACCATGGATGAAGCCATTAGCAATGCCAAAATATGATACCAATGGGCCAAGTAGGGAAATGAAAATATTAAATCTTGGTCTAGAAGAAGAAGCAAAAAATGCATCAGAGTGGAAAGAGTGGAAAATATTCCACATTTAAACAACCTGGTAAATGTGGTTAGAACATAACTTTACCAGAGACAACAATCAAATATCATAGAACACACAACATGACACAAGCTAGGTATAAACAAGCAGAAATAAGTGGTAATGGAATTAATTTAGAGGATAGAAGACCTTTAAAATGTTAGGGTTTCATAGAACCCATTGGTTGCGGAAGTTACCCCATAACACTAGATCCATGAAAAAACTATAAAACCTCCAAGTGGCCTCCACTAGCAATGATTTGGCCAGAAATATACCGATCATCAGTGTAAGTTTAGAAGGATGGAAAGAAGAGCATAAATCCACCATGGTGGAGGTAAAAGACACTATTTTTAACCAATGTATGTCTATAGTAATAGACCTTGGTGCTAGCTTGAGTTATGTTACACCTAAAGTTGTAGAAAATTGTAATCTAATGTCTGAAAAATACAAAAATTTGTGGCTATTCCAATTGGGCACTAAAATGAAAACAAAATTTAATAATTGGGTAAAGGCATGCCCAATTATAAAAAATTGAAATTATACTACTATGAGTTTAAATATACTACCATTGGGCTCATATGATGCTTTGGTGGTGATGGATTAGCTAGACGGGCATCGGGAAATCGTTAATTACCTTGATAAAATATTTACCTGCACATCAGAAAATGAGAAGTTTCGATTATAAGGGGCATACCTAGGCCCATTTTTGTGTGCCCGATATTTTCACTACAGTTAAAGATGGATCCAAGGAAGGGATGCCAACTTTTTTCTATTCAGGTGGAGGATCACTCATTGAACAAAAAAAAATAATTCTGTAAATGAATTGGAGGCTATACAAGACTGTCAAGATGTGTTTCCTAATGAAATTCTTGGTTTACCATCAGAGAGAGAGAGAGAGAGAGATTTCCTTAGAACTAATAACAGTTGCAACTCCAATATCGAGGGATACTTATAGAATGAGTGTATTGGAAGTAATGGAGTTGATGATACAGTTGCGGGAATGACTAAACAGAGGGCACATCATACCCAATGTGTCACCATGGGGTGCAACAATCCTTTTTGTCAAGAAAAAGGCTAAAAATTTTAGGTTTTGCACTGGTTACCATTAGCTGAACAAGTTAGCTATTAAAAAGAAATGTCCCCTACGTAGAATAGATGATTTGTTTGACGAGGTCAAGGGAGAAAAAGTGTTCTCTAAAATATTTCTTGGATCTGGTTACCACCAGCTAAGAATTAAAGAGGAAGACATACGAGAGACAAACTCTCAGTACAAATAAAATACCTTCTAGAAGAGGTTATGAAGAAGGTTTTTAGTTTTATAAAATTGGTAAAACTTGTCAAATAAACCTCCACAGAAACATTTCTTTATGGTAGCATATGTTTTAGTAGAGATTATAATGGAACTTCATCGCAACTAAAAAGTTTGGGAATCCAGAAGTTTTAGCTGATTTTTTTTTAGTAATGTGCTTTATGGAAACAATAGCACATGTGCATTAAATAAGTTAAAACTTTGTAGTCGTATACATAACCAAAATATTCGGGGAATTTAATTAAAATAACATCGGTGCTATAAATTTATATGGCCTCGGTACATATATATTAACCAAACACCCCAGGGTGTTCTTTTCAAGAATGACACCACGCAAGGGAAAACATTATTGCATACCCAGTGCCGTAATTTAAAATAGCAGCTCCAATGTGTATGACTTGTATGAAAGCACCGATGTGCTACTCATATAAAATAATTGTTGTTGTTAATTTGAATAATGCACTAGGGATGGAAATAATATTTTGTAGCACCAGATGGTTAGTAATAAGAAAGCATTGATGCTCTAAGAATTATAGTGTACTAGGGTGTTAAATGAAAAAAACATTGGTGCATGAAGAATATAACACGTCGGTGTTGTTGTTTTCAGAAAAGGCACCGAACATGCAAAAAATCTTGAAGTAATGGTGCTTTTATATAAATTAACACACCATTGTGTGTTTATGTTATAGACAAACCAATATTTTGTATGATATTTTCCCTTTTTTAGAAATATCGACCTATGACCGTGCAAATAATGTGATTTTCATTAATCATCAAAAAATCGACATGTATCTTATAATAGTATTCATATAAATTAAATTTTGATTAGTGCATTCATATGTGATGTTTTTATTACTTTTATATATCATCAAGTTTCATATCTCTTCATTATAATATTTAATCATCCATATATTTAATCAATAGTGTAACATTTCACAGCGACATTGGGTAACACCATAGAATAAATTAAAATGTATTTTACTATATGTCAATAAGAGGTTCTTTGTCATAAAAAATATGATATTTATTGATAACCCCTTGTCTTTCAGTTGGGACACCATGTCCATTACATTAAAGAAAATGTATGATTTTCACAGACATTAATTTCAAAAAATACAACAACTTGCATTGATATCCAAATAGGTCATCATTATTCACTTGAACTATTATCACTGTTGAAGCTACTTCCATGACTTGGGTTATTTGGTTGAATGTTTTCTTGATTGCATCGATTGTTTTCCTCATCTTGATCATGTTCCATTTACAAACATAAAATGAAGTGTAATGAGTGTATCTACATTGGTGATAATAATGAAAATTGAAATAAATAATATACATCAATGTAAATCGAATAGAAATGTACCATAATAAGAAGTGGCTAATGACCTCTACACATGGTTTCAAAACCAAGTGTACAATTCATACTTTTGCGTAGTTCCATACTTTGTTTCCTGTAAGTTTTAAACCCCATTATAAATTGTAGATATAATATAATAATTTTTCTCTATATTAATTATAAACTCATAGAAGTAAAACAACATAGATATTTAAAAATTCCAAAATTAATTTTTCATATGCCAACATATACTCACAACAGATATTTAACCCAATGTAAAACAATTCTTGCAATAGCTCTTCTTTGTATGTTAACACCTATTTGAAGACATTCAAGCCTTGGTTATTGTAACACAACCTAAAATATACAAAAATGAAACCTTTAGTTGTTATAAGGAAATATTAACAGTTACTCACAAACCTTGATATCAACCTTTTTCTTCCTTTTCATCTTATTTTATGTGTTGAGTGAGTTCCATTTTCTTTTATTTTCAATAAGAAAATACTTGAAAATTAATATTTAATGTTAAATTATTTATTTATATGCACAAATTCAATCATCATTACATACATTTTAAGCATGTTTTTGTTGATATGGCTCCTCCGGTGATGCAATTATGTCCATTTCTTTGACCATCTCCTTATACACTTTTTTGGACATTCCTACTGGCATGTTTCACATATAAAACCATTGATACTTTGGGAATTTAATAATATTCCTGAGAAAAGTAATAAACTATTTTATATTGATATATGAAAACTAAATTTAACAAAATTGATATTAATAAATGACTAGTTTGTAGTAATATATGCATATAATTCTATAAAATCACTTTAATTAGGAATATTACCTTTTGAATGATTTTATTTATTTTTATTGCAAGTCTGACAGATCTCATTGACTATTGATCTGGAAACACTTCATGTAGTTTAGATATAATTTGGTTCTTGGACTAATTATATGGATTTTTTTATTATAAGTGGAAATTATATCTATACGTTCGTTCCACTACATCCCTCACATTTTTGTAAAATAAAAAGCCCCCCTTTCATTAACCTCCAACACCACTCTAAATGGGCTAAGGACCAATTCATCATCATTTACACATTCTATAATTTTTATTTTCTTATAACAACATTGATATTTTCCTTCGTTGTTGTTCCATGTAGAACAGTAAACATATATGAATTAATAGATTTTTTGAAACATGTTATATAGTATTCTTAAGTATATAATTAATGAAAAAAAAACATAGTTAATAATATTTTTTCATTCACCTCAGTCATCCTTTCACAATTTTTATATTAGGATTTTACGCTCTTCTGCACTAATACTATAAATAATATTATTGAACTTCTTCATTTTATGGCTCTGCATGACACACACTAACCAATACATATTAGTTAAACTTACATATAGTTCAAACATATTAATTTTGTAAATAATTTACAAAGAAAGTTCCTTTTCTTCTTTGTCAATATACAACCTGTTCCATTCAATACATAAGCCATTAATATATAAATCAAATAATTTTCAGCCAAAAAGAGTTCTCGTAATCGGTGCAGTTATTTGAATAAATGTCCTGGCATGTTTATTCTATTAAACAAACAGTGTGTTTAATTGTTCATCACCAACAACGAAAATTAATTTTTAAACTAATTTGAAATTATGACAGTGTGATTTGTTATGATAAAAGCACCACCATCACAGTAAAAAATGGAAACATAAAAATTAAATACAACTCACTTAACGGTGCTCTTTGTCAAAGGTGAGTGAGTGTGTTATATTAGAGTGAGCACATTGATAAGCGATCACTGTTTTTTGAAAATGGACAAGACTGATAAGATTCGATGCGATATTTAATGATAAAATGACCGTGAGCACTAGTGTGTTATAGTAAACAGGGTGCACCGTAAAAACATGCATAGTTTTTAAGAAAATGGATAGGGCTGACAATGTTTGGATCTAATTCAATGAGTGCCCCCCTACTTTACATGTAAAACTCCCTATATATAGTAAGTACACAAACGAATTCAATAGAAAATGGCTAAAATGAAAACCCCTAATTGTGAAGTGGTAGAAGGATTTAAACCCTAAGGTAAAATTTTGTAGTCATGTGAGCAAGAAGAAGTTAGGGTTTAAGGTAAGTATTTATTTTTATTTTTATTTTTCTGAATTTTAATTAAATATAAATTGGAATAGAGATCATACAAATTTTTACTAGAAAAATGGATAGTAAATTTTTTATTATGCAAGGTTTTCATTTTTTTTTTCTTTTCTGAATTTTGAAGAAATATAACAGAAGTTGTAAAAAAATTTAACACTAAAATCGACCGTAAAATTTAAATTTTTTTGTTATGCATGGTTTTGAGTGAATAACCATACCTTTCAAATTATGATCTTTCTACGATTCCAAATTATTCTACTGCTCCACAATGCTCCCAATATGTCTCTCTTGCAAATGGTCTCTCTTTTATTTAAACCTAATAGAAATTGTAAAAGAAATTATTAGTAAAATCAATAATAAAATTTAAATTTTTACTATGCACGGTTTTGAGTGAATCGTCTTACATTTCAAGGACTGATATTTTCAATACTTTTGTTGTTCCAAAGTATTGTGCTGCTACAAGGTGCTCCTGGTATGTCTCCCTTGCAAATATCTCCCTTGAAATTTTCGAAAAAATAATGAAATAGTAAATAAATTATTACTTTTTAAGGAATTTATGAAATTAGATTTTGAAAAATCAATTGCCACTATATTTTCAATTTGAAAAAAAAAAACTCACCTTTTTTTTTCACCTTTTTCGAACATCAGTGTGCTTGATAGCAAACAATAATGGTGCATTTACAAGTAAAGTGCATCGATAAATTACCAATGCAATAATTTTTATAAACGCACCAACATGATATAACTCTTTTTTTTTTTTTTGAAATCATGGAAGTAGTGCGGTTAATATTTTAATGCAATGATGTGGTTTTTATTTAAATGCATCAGTGCGTTACTTTAAAAAAAAAAACACTAACATGATATAGTTATTTTTTATATTTGAAATCCCAGATACATGTGCAGATCAATGTTGTTTTTATTTAAACACATCAGTGTTTTATTGTTTACAAGAGGACCAATATCATAGAATATTTTATTTTATTTTCGAAATCTCGGAAACCAGTGTGACTATTATTTTAATGATCCGTTGATATTTTTATTTAAATTCACTAGTGCCATTAATTTCACAAGAGCACCAATACGATAGAATTGATTTTTTAATTGTCGAAATCTAGGAAAAACATGCGCTTTTTCTTTTGAAGGATTTGTGCAGCTTTTATTTAAACGCGTTAGTGTGTGTGGTTTTATAAGAGCACCGATATGATAAAATTATTTTTTTATTTTTGAAATCCTAGAAATGGGTGTGGTTATTATGTTAACACATTCCTGAGTTTATTATTTAAACGCATCAGTGATTTTAGGTTTGATAAGAGCACTCATAGCGTTTAAAGTTATTTGAAATTTTATTGTCACATAAAATGGTATATTCATATAAAATTATCCTTTAGAGCACATAAACACGAGTTACAGTAGTTCATAGTATACATTCTCTGCTTAAAATCGCCTTATTCTTGAAAAATGGTTTGGAAACCTATTGAAATTTAGATTGTGGTTTTATGGTTCTTGAAATTAATTTTAGGTATGTACAGATTTTTTTTTTTTTTTTCTCGAATGCAAGGAGAAAATATTAGTATGAAATGGCCAATTCTTAGCATTCTAGCTCGTTCCATATTGCTCAAATTACTTCGTTGAAATCTCCCTTTCCATCTCTAGTATGTTAAAATTTTATTTATATTTCAATTATCTAATTGAACTATTTTTTGTTATCCTTGTCAATTTGAATGAAGATGTATCCAAATTTGTAGAATCGTGATTCATAATCGAGTTCAGATGCATAAAATATTCCTCGCTTAAAAAAATGTCATAATCTCTTACAAAGAGTAGCGTATTACAAGCAGCTAGTAGATGAAAATGGACAGACGCTTCACCCTGCCAATTGGAACATGAAATCTTCCAGTTGCAATCCTAGATCAATGATGGTAATAGTTGTTTGGTATAAATTAATTTCAAAAATTCAATTACATTGTGCTTACTAATATCATTTATGTAACAATGTTCAATATTTTTTAAATTAGTATTCTAGTAATGATGAGTGACCCACCTACCATCTTCTAGTGCGCCTCACTACAATTTCAAATTGAGATAAGGTTGCATTAAGAGAAAGAATCAGAGAGGAAGAATACCAATAATGGTTGAATCGACCACCTATTCAATTCCCACTATGTCTAGATTGACTAGTTAGGAATGAATAAAACAATAGTAGTTCTTCATCTCATGTTGGAAATGGAAGAAATCAAATAGATGTTGGTATGGATGATTTCTTACAGGAAATGACTTCCTCGGAGGTAATGTTGTCAGATGCATTCCAGAATGATGAGATACGGGACGATGCTCAAATCACTAATACTTTATTCAAAATCCTGAAATTTGCTTCCACCACCCCTCTCGTTGGACTTGGCGATGAGTCAAAGTGTACATAGTTAAGGAAAATTATGTTACCATACAACTTGAAAGTAAATTTTGGCATGTCGAATGCATGCTTCTTGGAAATATTGAGGTAATTAAGTTGCATGAATGATAAATTTCCTTATATTTTGAGAAATATTGTCACATAATCAACATTAAAAATGGCGGATTTTATGAACGTTAAATATTGACATTGTACATTTATATTTCCTGCCAACTACAGTTTATTCAAAGATAAGTCCCTTATGATTGAAAATGTCTTTCAAGGTAGCTACGAACAGGAAAATCAATTGTTGAAAATGTTGGTTGTAGAGTACATATCGTATCATGCATGTCAGAATGAGTGTATTCTATGTAGAGGAGAGTATACAGAAAAAGGGGTATGTATGAAATGTGGGCATGACAGGTACCATAAAAAAAAAATGGGTAGATGACATGGTCCTCCTCAAAATATATTGAGGCACATGCCTATAATCCCAAGGATTCAAACACTCTTTCATTGCAAAGAATTAGCTATGTTGTAGGCATGACATGCCTCACACAGAAGGGATTCGAGAGTTATGTGAATCTCAATGGATTCAATAGCCATGAAGCATATAGAGGATACATGGACCAAAAATTCCAAGGATGAAGTACAAATTATATGACTCATCATAGCCATGGGTGGAATAAATCCATATTCCCTCCAAAACACCAACTATTTTGTTTGGTCTATAGTAGTGATCAATTAAAAAATCCCCTCATGATTTCCCGTGAAGAATGAAAATCTTATGTTTCCTCTTGTAGTCCCCTCGTAGAATACAAGTGAAGAATATTTATGTCTACTTACAACCATTGGTAGATCAATTGAAGGAATTATGAGAAGGGATACATGTATATGATGTATTAAGTTCCATCGCAACAAAGAGGAGTTTTACATTGTATGGAATATGTGTTTACACCATAAATAATTATATAGGATTAGGAGTTTTCCCTGGTAAATTACATGTTTATTGATTTGATTATATAAGTAACAATATTGTTTCACATATTAATTCAATTCTTTCCAATTGTTCTGATCTCCACGATCATTAATGTGTATTGTACTATACAATAATTTTGCAGGTCTTGTAACAAAAGGGTATCATGGATATAAATGTTGTGGACCTTCTCTGAAGTCTAGGTGATCCAACCACCTAAAAAATCCATTGTATGACTACTCTAGGGTATTCCTCCTAGAATATCACCCTTACAAAATAGTAACATCTTCTTTCAAAGGTAAACTAGAGAGAACCGAAAGGCCCGAAATAATGACAAAAACTGAATGACTTAGAGTATATGAGAGGGAGAAGGAGAAGGAGTTTGTAGAAATGTTTGATTCAAATGGGGATCCTATTTTCAATGATCGAGAATCCTTTGATGCCTATTTTGAGAAATTTTTCATTGGGATGAAAAGGGAATTTGTATTTTATGAGCTCCCATATTGGGAGAATCCTAATATTTCCATCTTACTAGATCCCATGCATATATTTAAAAATGTTTCATATTCCTTATGGAGACACATATCGTTGAAATCAAATGACACATTGGTTTTTAGGAAAGATCTTATTTCTTCATAAAAAAAAAGAAACATTAGCCAAGATAAGAAACTAGAGGAGAGTTTGGTCCCTCTTAGTCTTTCAGAGAAGGTGATGTCCCATGGATTTTAAAGAAAGATGATATTTATTTGGCAACGAAAGTTATATTGGGTGTGAGGATGCCTTCTTTATATGGGTCTTCACTACGACATTGCTTCACTATGGAATACCAGTTTTCGGGGTTGAAATCGCATGAAAATTTGAACCTTATAATATTACATATGTCAAACACATGATTTTATTAATTTTTATTATTTTTATGCAACTGGATAAAATATAATTAGTTTTTTCATGTGTTTAATTTGTAGTGTAGTTATCATGCATGGGTGTGTGAACCATGAATTCCTACAAGACCTACGACGTGCCATATGTAAACTATCTCTATTTCTACATTAGATCACATCAAAGGAGATTCATATGGCTAGCATTCCACAGTGGGGTCAAGAGATAACTGAGATTGTTTATATGTTGAGAAGGATTTGCCAATGAGTTTCATGGACTTGCAGATTCACATTCTAATTCACCTAGTAGATGAGGTTGAATTAGCTGGGATGGTTTCTTGTCATTGGATGTTATTCTTGGAGAGGTACATGAAGAAATTTAAAATATTTTCTCAACAAATGACAAAACCCGAGGGGTCTATAGTAGAGGAGTACATATATTATGAGACTTTATATTATGCAAGTGAGTAGATCAAGTAGAACAAAAATACACCAGGTGTGATGATTTGGATGATGAAATGGATGAATATAGAAGAGAAGTGGAACATCTGAAAATGAATAGAAAAAGGAACATGGTAAAGAGTAAGTGACTTATCATTGGTAAAATTTATACATACTAACTATTCACAAAGAACTTCATATTAATGCATATTTTGAAGTCATACGTACTATATATGTTTGTTTTATTTCACCAATGAATTCAAAAATTGAAGCCATCAAAAAAATTATTCTTTACAATATGGGAGTGGCACAACCATGGGTCACATTGTACGAAGAAAGGAGAAGGAAATGGGATAGTGACATGAAAGAATTCAAACTGGTTGAATGGTATAAGTGTGCCTTATCCCCATCATTTAAAAGAAAATAAGCCAATGATATGCCCTAATAGTTGGATTGTTGATCAAGACAAAGATAAATACTATGTATCTTTTCATTACCCATATGTTGAAGAGGATGCACTAAACATAGAGATTGGGTGCAACAACTCAGTAATAATCTCTTTTGGTACATTTTAAACTTCATAATGCATCGTTGAATTGTAACATCTATATTTTATATTTTAATTATGTCTAGGTTATTAGACACATGAGCTGGTTATTTTCTCACGTTTTAAAGGTGCATTTATTCCCATTTATATGGGTATATCGATATCATTTTCACACGAAGGATGTCGAAGATATATGCATGACACAAGATTATGGAGTAGAAATCAAGTTCGACCAATCTAGTCATGCAAGCCGCTCTAATAAAAAAACTAGTACATGGGACATTAGGTTAGATCAGAATGATATAAAATCATACACCAACCCTATGCATCTACATTCCTACACCCATCTGCATCTCAATATGTGCCTCACCCTTTGGGGCCTCGCCCATATCTACATCTCCCTTCGATGGGTGAGGAGGCATGTCCCCAAGAAAACTGTTTATTTCTAAAAAATATAGTACATAACAATCATTAGAAAATTTCATCAGGGAACTAGGGAAAGTCTTCCCCTCTCCTAGATAGGCCAATGATAAAATATATGTCCTCCTTAGAGGGAATATGCCACATGTCAGGACTGATATAGAAATATTGTTTCTGGACATTTCACTGATGAATTAGTTGTGCCAACAAGCCAGAGTGTGCCTTCAGGGATGTAGCCTCCTCATATTAATTAAGGAGGCCTACATTCCTCAAGAGTGCTCGGGTCATTCCGCTAATAGGGCGAGGGTATAAATCCATCCCTCTCTCTCCTCTTTGGCATGGTTAGATCACATTGTATTGGTCTGCCATTTCGTCCTGCTCCTACTATTTCTCCCTTTGTTGACATCTTTGCTACATGATTGCCATATAAAATACATTAGCCTCATACACAAAACATAATTTTTTTATTATTAAATGACAAATATATTCATAAATATGGACATATAACTTTCAATTAAAAAAAAATCATCCCGAGTGCACCTAAAAAATAATAATTCACGAGGAATGGTGTGCCATAAAACATGAAAGCACTCACAATGATGCATACATACATATGACGCATTGATTTTGGTTCGCATACATACAAACAAATTGGTTATTTTTTATTTTCAATGAGGTGTGTGCAAACAATTTTATGCATTGGTGCGTACATATAACCTTTTGGCACTAAAAAAGAATTCTCAAGTTATCGAATGCACCAAGCTATATTATTTTAATATGATGTGGGCAATGGATTTGGTAAATATAAACTCATCGGGGATAACTTAAAAATATAGGCATCAAAATACAAATTATAGTTATTCCTAGTGCGTCGTAATTTATGAAACACACTAAGAACACTGTGGTGCATTAATTTTATTCACCGAAATGTGGTGCACAATGTAAATTTACAAGGTGTGCTGCGACTGGTGCGAATTGAACATATTAAATGCACCACGTAGGGAAAAAAACAAAAATAATTGATTTTTGGACCTAATTTGCATTTGTAATCCATTAAAAATTTAAATTAAAGAGAAACATAGACATTACCTAAACATTTACTCCTTGGGAAGGCATAGTTTACACGTAAATGAGAAAAACAAATTTTGCCATCGTTTGCAAAAATTGGAAAGCAATGCACTAAGAATGGGACGAACGGATAATGAGCAAGAGAAGCACTAATGATAGGGCGCTTGAGAAAGGAAAGAGTGTAATCAGTGCCTTAGAGCTCTATTACATTGCAAATGGTAAAAATTAAATTTATGGGTGGTAGGTTTTATTATTGAACCTTGTTTCAGTGCATTATTGTAACCGCACCAACGTGTACTATTTCTAAGCGCACCACATTTTTTTTAAAAATAAAACCCTATAGCGATGTTCTTGGTATGTATGCACGAGAGCATTTAAATACATGAACCACACTACTGCATTGTGCATATATAACATTGAAATGGTGAAAATAATTTTAAGACCGACATTTTTTAAATTCAACCTTTGTCTAGTGCTATCGAGTAGTATAACCATTAGTGCCTTGGTAGTTATGCATTGGGGCATTTTAATACACGAACAACACCGATGATTCATAGGAATATAACAATGAAATGGTGAAAAGAATTCTACGACCGATACTTTTTTTTATTTAACCTTTTTTTGGTTCTATCGAGTAGTGTACATAACAGTCCTTATATATGTGGTGCATCCTATCTTTTATTTGTATAAAATATAACGCTTTGATGGTTGCATCACTCTCTATTAATCATTTGGGGTTTTAGAGTGCTATATTTTATACACACCAGGGCATTAGTCTATTGGTTTAGCACTAGGTCATTGTCAAAGTATAGCACCAAAGTGGGAAAATTGAATTTTAGAACTGAAATTTTTCTGAATTTAACCCTTTTCTAGTGCTATCTATTCATATATGCACTGGATCACTTTTTGTACTTAGCGCACATTTATTTTTTATCATTATAAAAAATAAATATACCACATTTCACCATGTGCTATTAGGCACTAGTGCGTATATGTATAGTAACGTGTCGGTGCATTAGTTTATTATACATGAATCATTAAAAAACATCTGCTAAAACATCCACCCACCCAATTCCGCTGCTGACCTCGGCTAGAGATGGATTTTTTGGCGAATTTTATAGAGGCTTCAACGAAAGCCTCTGGTAGAAGGTATTTTCCTTGTACTGTTTCAAACGTGGTATGGACATTATGAATTTACCGTACTACCTTTTCGACTTACGAATGCACCTACTACCTTCATGTGCTTAATGAACAATGTGTTCAGTAAATTCTTGGACAAGTTCATATTAATTTTTATAGATGATATTTTAATCTATTCCAATACCTAGGAAGAATACAAGAAGCACGTGGAAATAGTGCTATATACCTTACGTGAACAAAAAATATATGCTAAATTTAGCAAGTGTGAATTTTACCATGACAAATACAATATTTTGGGCATGCAAACTTGAAATATGGAATAACATTAGACCCCAAAAAGGTAAAGGCCATTTTTGATTGGTAGTTCCAAAATATGTGGTAGCTATAAGGCTATTTATGGGAATCACTAGTTATTATCATATATTTATATAAGGATTATTTAACTTAGCATATCCCATAGCTTCCTTGCAGAAGGAAGGAGAAAAATTTGTATAGAAACAAATATGTGATGAATTTTTTGAGAAGTTGAAACATTTACTTACAGTTTTATCTATCTTAAAAATAGCTGACCCCGATAAGGATTTTTTGGCATGCACTCACGCTTCTTTGCAAGGCCTTGGAGGTGCACTCATGCAGGAAAGACATGTGAGTTGACATTGAGAAAAACTAAAATAGATTTTGTTGAACATAGACAACCGAACAATAGAAAACCAAAATTATAATCAGATACGTGAAAGTATGAGGAGTGAATTTGGTCAAAGGAAGTAACCTTATTATGAAATTAATGAAAATGGATTTTTGGTATACAAGGACATACTTTATATTCCAAATGTGGATGAAATTAAAATGTTAATATTGGCTTAATAGCAAAAAAAATAATTTACCACACATCCATGATATCAAAAAATGATTATTGCTCTCAAAAGAAAAAGAAGTTGGACAAGAATGAAGAACTTGGAAAGTTTCCAAGAATATCAGCTATTGAAGGCAAAGCACCAACACGCAACAAGAACTTTGACCCCCCTACCTATACAAGAGCCAGAGTGGGAGGTAATATCATTATATTTTATTACTGGAATACCTAGAATACGAAGGCAACACGACTATATTATGGTTTTTGTAGATAAGTTGTATAAAGCTACATATTTTACACATATTTAGTCTACCTATAGAGATTCAATAGTTCTCAAAGTCTTCATGAAGGAAATTTCCAAATTTATTGTGTATCAAAGATAATTATATCTGATAGGGATGCAAAGTTTACCTTAAATTTTTTGAGAGAATTGTTTACTGGAATGGGGGCGTAGTTGGACTTTAGCATTGTGTACCATCTACAAATTGATGGGAAAATAATAAGGGTTAACCAAGTCCTTGAAGAAATGCTACACATATATGTAATGAACCAACCCACAAAATGGGAGGACTATTTGTATTTGGCAGAGTTTTCCTATAATAATTTTTATTAGGTGTCACTCAAGATGAGTCCCTTAGAGGTTTTGTATGCAAGGAAATTTCATTTTCCTTTAAGTTGGAGTCGACCTGAGGGTAGGCTTATGGTAGGGCCAGATTTGTTACAAGAAATGTAAGATATAATGAAAAGGATGAGATAGAATTTCAAACCAGCATAGGAGAGACAAAAGAGTTACGCTGATTTTAAAATGACACATAAAGGGTTTCAAATGCTTGAACATCTTTATGTTAAACTACGACCCAAAAATACCTCCTTGAAACTAGGAAGTTGTTCTAAACTAACCCCTCGGATTTGTGGGCCATTTGAGATATTTGCGAGGGTATGGTCGGTTTCCTACCAACCCATATTAAGATTCAGAATGTGTTTCATGTGTCTCTTTTAATGAAATATATACATGATCCAACTCATATAATCAATGAGAATGTTGTACAAGTCGACCAAAAGGAGAGTTCCAAGGGGAGTAACTACAAATTTCTAACCAAGGGAGATTATACTCTAGAATTGATACATCGCCTAGGTTAAAGTGCAATGGAAGAACTTTGGGCCTGAGGAGGCCACTTGGGAAATGGAGGATAAGATGAAGAAAATATTTCTTATGTCGTTCCAAAGATGATGGAATCCTAAAAACACAAAGGATGGTGTCCCTTTTAAGGGTAGGGGTGATGTAATACCCCTGTAGATTTACATTATGAATCTTAAATTAAAACTATGACTGAAAAGTTAAGATGAATAAATGACAAAATATACCAGTGTAAATATCTATTTTTAAATTAAAAGAAGAAATTATTTTTGGCCCAGTATATTAATCCTCTTGGAAATTTGTTAAAGGTTGAACATGTGATATTAACTCCTAAGTGTGAGCAAACGATTTAAATAAGTTATTCCTAAAGGAGGGAGGAACAAAAAGAAGAAAATCCTCGTTTTGCTATTATTGAGAGAGAATTTTTCATAAGAACAAACCACCAACAAATGGTCATGACTCGAGATCAATTTCATGAGATGGAACCCTTACAAATAATTGTGGGAGATAAATATAGTTACGTTTGAACAAAATACCAATGGAAGATAAAGACTATTTTAATACCTACAGATTCAGCACGACCCTGCTAAAGGGTTCAAGAGGTGAATTTAGAAAGATATTTCCACATTGTTTCCTCACATAGAGGAGTTGAATTCCATAGGAACTAGCAAAAAAAAGGTTGGTCCAAGGTTGGGAGGAACGTGGAAGAATTTAGCTTAATTCCTGAAGAAATTTAGATAAGTACTTGAATAATCTAATTTATAAATAATAGAAATTTTATTAATCATATTGTTTTAGGAAAATCTAGTTCTCAAAGTACAAATAGTTAAATGAAAACTATATTGTTTGCAGACCGTTGGGCATAAACGCATTGTTATATATGCATGCAGATGTTGTATGGTTATTTGTGTTCGCTAGGAATGTAGCATGTAATGAAGACACTGTTATACGAGTCTAAGGTTGAATACAAAATGCTTTGAAAACTATAATGTGTGATTTAGAAGCAGTAAATTAGAATATATATATATATATATATATATATATATATATATATATATATAATGCATGGGATTCTCTCTCTATCCAATCTAGGCATGTGGGTATGTCTCATGTTCGTCAGACATGCTTCAATGGTTATTGTTGGGGAATCATGGAATTCATCAGGAATGCTCAACTTCTCTATCAGATTAGATCCACCTTATTACCGATTTCTGTAAAGAAAGGCGATATTCCAAACCTTCTCTAGATTGAGGGGAACAAATAGATAATTTGTAGTCAATCTCCTCTATCATATGTCAAGGACTATAAAGCTATCCGTCCAGTCCAGCTATATCTTCTATCTATAAAGTTGCTAGAGATATAAATAAGTAGGTAATTGGTTTAATAGGGTTTTTTAAATGGAACCCGAAGGGCCAAGAGGATATCCTTTACCGGGTGGTGAAGGAGCTACGCTTGATCATCACATTCAATATTCTCACCATCAAAGAGTAGTCTCCATGAGTGGTTGGTTTTCCTTCTTCCCTATACAAGTGACTAATCCTAATAAAATAAAAACGTAACGAATGGTCTTGTTTCTCGTTTTCATTTATAGATGCGTTGGTTGGTACAGCGATCATCCTAATAGAAGCTAATGGTACTGTCCCATCCATCCCATGTGGCAAAGATATAATAATTTCAAGAACTCGATCGACTCAACCCAATTCCATCCATCTGACAACCTATAATTTCTAGTTTATTACATTGATATACAACTTGTATTGGCTTAGTTGCTAGTAAACCTACATTGACATTCCAAGACTTGTTATTGGTTTAGTTGCTAGTGAATGAACATAAGCTACTAGCTCTAAAACAGCTACTGCCATTTATGTGGGATTTTCTTCTCATTTAGGAAGAGATACTGGCTATAGCACTCGATCTGTCACTGGTCCCTTTGCCGTAAATCCTTTAGCAGACTCTGCTGCCTCTCTAGCTTCCGTAGCTTCGCCTTTGATAAAATGCACCTTGCATGAGGAAGGAACGATTCTGAACGAAGACTGGATGGTATCCCGGAAAGATGAGGTATCAATATCATTGGTGTGTTCACCTCATTGAAGAATGTATTTTCCCCTCTAATCCCCCATCCTTACAACCACAACAGACCATCCAACATGTGAATTATGTTTGTTCTCTATAGGCTCGCCTCCTCGACCTGGTCCGAGTAAGTGAAGTCAGATATTCCCTCAATGACGGTCACCTCGCGAGAATTATCGATACGCTCCCAGTTGTTTAACAGAGGAGGGACGAGACAAACTTTGAGCACCTGGCCTAGGAGCTGTATGAATTGGGTTCTTTGGCTTTGTATCAGACCTAATGATAGCATTTTTTCATCGCCACAACTTCGCGTTACTACGATATTGTGTCCCAGCCACCTGAGAATGTCGAACCTTTCAGGCCCAATTTCCCACGTGGAATAGGGAGACAGAGATGCATGTGCCTGCCAATATTGACATAGTCGACGAAGGACCGGTGATTTTCTCTTATCAGGAAGCTTGCCTTCGTCCAAATAAATTACCGCATCCTGGTCGGCTTCAAAATTAAAATCCACCTCTAGCCCCTTCTTCTTCGATAATTCCATCTCCTCGTCGAGCACCACATAAGGGGCATCCCTCACCCCGCGGCCAAAGGGACCTAGAAAGTCACCATAGTTATGAATACCAAGCCTCGAAGGCAGAGTGTCTCTCCATTTTGATCGACTAATTATCATGTTTGCCAAATGTGTGTGTGCCTATCTATCTATATATATAATACTAAGGTAACAAAGCATGTGGTTATTCTCAGGTTAGTTGTTCATACGTATTAAGAACAATAACTTGTTCATATACCTAAGCATGGACAATACTGGAAAAAGAAGAGATAGGGCACAGAAGACTAGGAGTAGTCACCCATTAAATGGGTCAAATAGGTTTTTGACCTAGTTGTTACCTGTAATCTAAATTTATAATATCTACGTGCTAGAAAGAAAGCTAATATAGTACATTTAGAATCTTTTGCAAGGTTACGATATATATATATATATATATATATAACTAGTAAAGTAAACTGTGTTTTTGACTTTCTAGAAAGCTAAATGATGAAATGGTAAAATACATCAAGAAACATACTACTGTACAATCATTCAACACATAAAATATTTTCAGAATTTATTTATAAAGGCTTGAGCCTTGTTTCTTTAAACCAGAATAATTAATTTTCCAAAGACACATAAAATATTTTCAGAATTTATTCATAAAGGCTTGAGCCTTGTTTCTTTAAACCAGAATAATTAATTTTCCAAGGAATCCAAATTTATATAGCATTCATAATATAGTTACAGAGCAACATTTAATAATTTTTCTAAAAAATATGGCCGCAACTATAGGTATCATTTGAGCTTAAAAATAATTATATGATATTATGTAAAGTGTGAAACAAATAGATTATAAAAATTGGCATTTCCCTTAATACTGTTTACAGCTTCTCTGAACATACAGGAAGTAGTCCAGACCATGATAAGGCCTTATCTCAAAAGTAGAAACCCTAGTATGCATTACAACTAACCAAGAACAAGTCTGCATGGCAGATGGAATACCTGCCAACTCTGGGATATAAGGTAGCCAATCAACCTTGCAGCAATTCTTTAATATAGCCAACTCAATAACTATACTGATTACTAGTCTTATCATTTATCATTTTTAACTGTGTTAAGAAAAAAAAAAAATCTAAGTTCTAAATCAGACAAATTATTAAAAATAAATTAATTTATATTTGATAGTAAACCTAATAAATTCTAAATAATATTAATTTATTAATTCATTAGATAGAACTTCTAAATCATATTAATTCATTAAATAAAACTGCTACTCTTGAAATAGTGAACATAAACATCTACTTTCTCTCATCTAATAATAATTTAATATTAAAAGAAAGTTAAAAATCATTTTAATTTTTAATATTTAAAAACCAAACACTAATAAACTTTCAATATTTAAACACAATAATAAAATTTCAATTTATAAACACAAACACTAATAAATTTTTAGTGCGACTTTTTGAAGTCTTTTAGGGTAGTTTTTTTTGGTTTAATTTCTCTAAATTCTGGCAGGAATTTATTGAAAATAGAAGTTTGATGGGTAACCTTGCACAATCGAACTGCCCTAGAGTTTTTTAGGGTGCTGAATCCATATATACAGTCAAAAAACCAATTTAAATAACAAAAATCACGATTTTACCTCAATTTTTTCACTAGATTCAAGCAAGTGAAACTCCAAAAAATTTCACTAAAAACAAGTCCTATCGAAATCATTTCTAATTTTCAATATTAAAAAGTCGAAACACCAATAAATTTGCACCCCCATTCTATAATTTTCACGCCTAATTTGTGAAGTTGAATAAATTCGTTTTCTTGTTATATCATTTCCACGTGTGAGGTTCAATAAATTTGCTTTCTTATTATTATCATTTCCATGCTTAATGCGAAGTTCAATATATTCCTTTCCAGTAATGTGTCGATAGATGATATGATGTGTCAAAGATAGTTGATATGGTGAATATATTTGGTTGATTTTATGCCATGTTTTTTTCGCATTATGAAGCGAGAAAGAATGAATCACTATAGCTTTTGATCTGAAAACATACTTTTAAACATATTTCTAGTTTTTGAACCGTAAACATACTTTTAAACATATAAGGTGATAATTGTACATGGAAAACCATTAAAACACACAGCATTAACTGCCATTAAAACCCTAGAAATAAACAATCTGTTCATTCAAAATTATGATGCAAAGGGAGGTTGACTGTATACACAGAAGCAATGTCGTTATGGTTTTGGACATGCTGAAGGAACGGGAAAAACCTTGCCGTTGCATATACAACAATAAGGGACAGGGCATGATTCTGCAGTGGAGCATTCGAAGCTCACAGTTACTCTTTTGCATGGCGAGCAAGCTGCACAAGCATCGCTACAACCTGCAACGTATGCACGAACCTGCAACTTCAAAATTAATGCCCAACATCTGGGTTGGTTTAATTTGCATATTTTGAGAGCCTTCTGATGTCTTTCCTTGACGTTTCTTGCAGAAAAGCATTGAGAGCCTTTCGCTGAAAATTTGGGAGAGGTTTCCTTAGTTCTTCTCTTTTGTGGGCGACTCTCCAGGATTTGAAATGGAACTTGCTTACCATGAACTATTGAAGCACATTTGTGGAAAACCCCAGCGCGTTCCTACCATGAATTGGAACCACATCTGGGTTCTGTGTAAAACCCACGACGTCTTTCCACAGCAGAACCACCATGGATGATATATGTCCTTTTCCCCTCGAATTCATTGTCCTATTTGAAGAAACAAGTGCCCACCTTCGGCTCTGTACCCTGCGCTACCTCTCGCGAGAAAGTGCTACTCGGCTTTATCATGGCCCGACCACCTCTTGGCCCGTCCACCAGTTGTTGGCTGGCCAACATGCCAACAACCACATGCCGACAATCACATGCAGGGGCACATGGTATCTGAACAAAAATACTAGGAAAAATACTAGGTATCTGAACTAGAACTACGTCAAAACCATGCATGTGATCGAATTTGGACCTGGATGGTTTATCCCAGTGAAGCCAAGTGAAATTTTAAAATAATTCCTTCAAGAAAAGGGTAAAACCCCCCTTGGTTACAATAGGTTTGAAAGGAAATCACTGAGCTCATTTAAAAACTAATGCAACAACACAATGAGACAGTGACGACATGGCTTGGTAGTGTGGTTACCCTAACGATAACCTAATCAAACTTCACTATCGATCAATAAAGACAAGATCTTCACCATTGAAAATACTGGCTAGCTACGGTCCATCCACGAAGTGGGGACCCAGGCCACAAAATCACACCTCGTGATGGTCTCTTAAGTGGCCACCATCATGGATAGGGAGCATAGGTTTAAACACATATACATAGCTGCATGTTTACAATTGGTGCCTTATCAATACTTTGGAGAGTGTGTAAAATTCAAAACGAATCCTTATAGCAATGTTTATGAATATAAGTGTTGATGTGGTGATGTGTATCATTTTAAGAGCTAGATAATTATGCGCTATATTAAAAAAAATTGAAGTTGCAAATATTTTTAAGGAGGAAAAGAGGTAAGGTATAAAGAAAGGGGAGAAATTCAATACCGTGTGTGTTCATATTGGGGGATATATATTGAAGAAAAAATGGCATAATATATTGGATATATATAGGGGTAATGGGTTTTGTTGATGGCATTGGACACGCCAACATTTAGGGTATCTCTGTGATATGAAGTTCCAATTAGGCCTCACACCATTTGATGTAGGAGTCCCATCCAAAGTATGGCCTCGTTACTGATGCAATGGGTTTTAATGGTGTCTCTTGGCTGCAATAACGCATAGAGTGGTGTATGGTGACTTTGGTGGGAACAAGTGTGTGAATCTACGGAAATTCAAGTGTAATTAATGAAGGTTCTAACACATGAAGGGGGAGTGAGTGATCTGCTTAGAAGTTTGTAATCGAACTCATGATCTAGAATTATACAGGAACACAATAAAATACAGAAATAAATATAAACATAGAGATGCAACAAGAATAACACTTCATTTCATTAATATAAAATACTAAAAAATGCTTACAGACATAATAGAAAACAAACTAGCTCAAGTGATTGTAGCTTATCTTTAAGAAGAGATGTGGGGGCTACATGCCTATGAACTGTGTTACAATGAGGCTCAAGGGAATTTTTATTATTGAACAATAACAAAAAACCCTAAACAACCAAAACCATAACCCGAGGAGATGTAACACTAATAGTTTATGGGCCCCGTTGGGGTTAGTTGGGTAGCCAACTTCCCGAGGTCGTAATTTGGTCATATTATCTTTGTTTGATGTGTATGATACCTCATTCGAAATATTTATTTGAGGACTAAATATATTGACACGATTTCTATTAAATGATCATAGGAATCATGCCAAAAAAATGTTGTTTGGGGCCTCAGAACGGTTGAGAAAGTTAAGGACCCAAAAGACTGCTAAAAATAGTAAATAAGAAAATTGATGAAACTAACTAGGTGGAATAGGTGGGTGGCCACCAATATCCACCTGGATAATTCCTCTCCCCTTAGTAATGAATGGTACCCATTGCATGCAGAGCCTCCATGAGGTGGGGAAATTTCTGTTGAACCTAGTCCCTAGTGAAACACTTTCCGTGGTGAAGGATTTGGCCTGCTTTGACAACTTGATATAGTTGGATCCTCTGTTGGCAGGTATTCTTGATCTTTGTTTCCATGATCCCATCAGTTGTGGCTTGATCGATGCAACCTCGGTTTAACTCTGTTGGTGTGAGTTGTTCTGCCATGTCAGACGTATCCAGTAGAGGTGGAAAGTAGGTCTGAAGGCAGTCCACATTGACCACTGGGTGTAGACTAGGGAATGGTGGAATACTGAGCTGAAAGGCATTATACCCTATAGCCTTGGTGATGGTGTATGGACCATATCAAATCAAGAGAAGCTTGCGGCGGGGTCTAGTGAGGTGCTCCTTATGCAAATGTAGCCACACTTTGTCACCCACCTAGAAGTTGTATGGCACGTGATGTTGATCATGTCGTTACTTGTACTTACCATTCGCTCTGTACAATATTTCATTAACCTGTTGACAGATGTGCTTAATGCTCTCAACGAATTTATTCACCTTCTCAGCTTCAAACTCCACATGAGTCAAATCTTCCTCAGTAACTGCAAATGGCATTGCTACGTCAATGAGACATAGTGGCTGGAATCCCAACCCTACCTGAAAGGGGTTGTAGCTGGTTGAGTTGTGGAGAGCCCAGTTATAGCTATATTGTAAATCGCAGAGGCTCTCATCCCATGTGCATGGATGCTTTGAGTTTTACATGCGTAGAATGTGTACGATCATCATGTTGACAATATTTTTCTATCCATCGGTTTGGGGATGGAAAGTTGTGGACTTGGTGAGCTTGGTGTCCAACATTGACGAGAGGTTGGACTAAAATATACTGAGGAACCTGTTGTCCTGAGCTAAGATTATAGACTGTGGGATCCCAAAGTGTTCCCACACTTGTTCAAAGAAGAGTTTAGCAGTGGCTTATGTTGTGATATTCTTCTTGCAGGCTACCATAATTGCCATCTTCGAGAATCTGTTGATGACCATAAAAAAACAATCGTTTCCATGCTTAGTATAAGGAGGGCCCAACATGTAATCCATGGAGATGGATTCCCAAGGTCAACTAGGAGTAGACAACGGAGTATAGAGGCCTTGCTTCTTGATGGCCAATTTGGCAATGGCACGGACAGTGTAGGATCTCGTGTACTTCCTGACATCCTGTAGAAGGTTCGGCCAATAGAAATAATTTTTCAATACTACCACTATTTTCTTAACCCTGACATGCCTAGTGACCCGACTGTAGTGCGCTTCCCAAACTCTCTTGGCATGCTCGCTTGAAGGAACATAAAGCTGTCCCTGTTGACATACCACTGCATTATGGAGGTGAAAATTTGGAACTTTCTTACCCTTCAAGAGAATCTTGTATGTGTGGCCAAATTCTAGATCGCCTCTATAGAGAAGCAGCCAATCAGAAGTCTCTAGCCCAAAAGTGTTGAGTACAGTGGTTAGCGCTAGGATCGATGGTCTGCTGAGGTAGGCTACAACATTATTGGTGCTACTCTTCTTGTACCTAATGTTCAAATGAAATTGTTGTACCTAATAACAGAACGAGGCATATAATCATACATAGAATATCACCTCCACAAGTATTGCTGGCCAAATAATAAATCAGAAACTTCAACGAGAGATATATCACACAATACATCATTCGTGAAGGGCTTGATGTTGTAGTGAAGGTGGCAATGTTTGTTGACGTAGAGATATCTTCCTTGGTCAACCCGCCTGATGGTATACGACTACGGGTGCGTTATGGTCAGTAGGATGTGCCACTTCTTGACCTTTGTTGAAATTGTGTTCTTTTGGCTTCCACTATCGACAATGAATTACAGTGGAGAACCTTTCGCCCACATCTGGGAATGGAAGAGGTGCTCCCCCTCCTCTAGATATTATGGTTCCTCCTTCTGGATCTTGGTGGTGGAAACAGTAGCACTAGGTTCCGCATCAAATATTTTCTTCCCTTTTTCATTGCCCTTGTCTGGTTCTAACTCTGAATGAGAACATGCATCTGATTCAGATGCCTTCAAATCGCCACCAACAACTGTTTGGCCCTACACTGACTTGTGTTGTGAGTGGAGTTTTTATGAAATTCAGATCACTTCCCCATGTCCTTCTTTGGCTTTGTGGTGTTTTTCTTCGCTTTATGCCTCAGTGGGTTATCCTGAGTCGCCCTTATTTGGCTTTACCCCTTGTTCTGCGATTTGGAGGCACCCTTCCCTCGCTTCAGATTCGCGGATCTGAATTCTCACTTCTTCCGCTTAAATTTCTGCTCAATCTCGACAGCATATCGATATGCCATGCCGAGCAAGGTAATGTCGAGGAACTCCATTTCCTCCTGAATGTATCTGTGAAACAACAACAATACTTGAGCACTAAGTGTTTCTTCAAATCTTTAATACCCAACTTTGTGTGCAGTGTATGGAACAAATTCGTCGGCTCGTGCACATCTTGCTGCCTTTGCTACCGCAACGTGGTCCATTGGATGTACTTGTCCTCATAGCTCACCACGGGGTAATTTTTTCCCTTATGCCATCTCCAAAATAATTCCAAGTGGTTTCGGCAGAAAAAAGTGAGGGTCCTTCCTCATCCCTCTATTCACTATAGGTTTCCCACCAGTATTTGACATGGGGGGCAAATTTGAAGAGAAAAAAGGTAATATTTTCTCGATAAGAGAAATCATGGACCAAAAAATACCCTTTCAGCAAATTCAACCATCTATCTATAGTGTCTTCATCTATTTGGCCCTCAAATATGGGAATTTCAAAGTTTACTTATACCTTAAAAAGGAGTGGCACGACTAGGTGGAATAGGTAGGTGGCCATGAATATCCACCTGGATCAACTCAACTTGAAAGTAAAACATGAGCATAAAGACATCATAAGCTAATCTGAATAATATTTCACAATTTAGAAGTGATGGAAATATACAACAACATGCATTCAAAAAGATTCATACCAATGCAAAAAAGATATTTCATAAGCATAAGAGTAAGTGAAATAACATACATTGCAAATACAACAAGAACAATCCTATTATATTCACAACATATGCATGAAAACGTGTTGCATCTGAGATTTTATTAAAGTGAAAGTTCCAATCATTCATATACCATTAACGAACCAGTGGCCCCAATAGTGAAACATGAATTCAATACCTACTCCTCCAAATAAATAAACTCCAAGCTAAGGAGATTCCAAGGCGCTCACAAAACTCCCTAGATTCTCATTCTTAGCCTAAGTATAGCCAAAAGCTTGGCTCCAAAAATCCCTTGACATGAGTTATGAGGATATATTTATAATAAAATGGATGACTCTTCACCTTCCACTTTGTGACTCTTCGACTTCGCTCATGACTCTTCAACTTCTTCACAAATTACATTTCAACTTCATTACATCATGACTCTTCACATTGCACAAATGACACTTGGAATTTCACTTACAAATTTAAAAAGGAATATTACAATTTACTTGTACCCATATAGGACAAAATTAGTTAGAGCTAACCAGACAACCTAATAAGAAAAAAAATATCATGCTTGAGTGATGCAGGTGCATCTAACCCAGGTCAACTATTTACTAGATGAGTTAGTTTGCAAAGTGAGGATTTAATTATTTAATGGATTTTTCTATTTTTTTAGAAGGGAGTGATAATTCTTGTAAATATGAGAAGATTCGAGAGGATTATGGAATTTTTGAGAAGATCATGGATTAGTTAGCTCTTATCTAGGGTTAAGATATTGAATGAGAGATTTTAGAGATTAGCTGAGAGATGTTAGAGATTAGGAGAGATATTTTGGGAGTTAGCTTAGGATCTAGTACCTCCTTGGGTTCTAATCCAATTTCATAAATAGAGGTTAGCCTATGAGGCGTGAGTTAGGTAGAAGAGTGTGTTTGAATGTGAGGAATGAGAGGCCAAAAATTTCTCCTATAAATATTTTATTTATTAATTATTTATTTCAGATATTGGGTGTGCATTTTATTTCATTTTTATATGTGTGTTTATTGATAAGTTACATGCCTATGACTTGTTGCGTCATTGAGTTTGGAGAAAATCGAGCTCATCAACATCGACTTATTCTTTCTCAGTCTCATAATGGTTCCATGCTCTGTACTACACAATTATTCCCTAAAACTGTGCGATGGTGTCAGGCTGGAAGTGGACTCTAGCCTCCATGGAATCTAGGTACACTAAGTCAGAACCGGTCTTTACTCCCTTCTTTAACATGAGAAAAATTGTGTTGATTTTGACAGAGCCACCAATGTACCTTTTGATATTTTCCTTTACACTTCAAGATCTTCCTTGGTGGTGATATGTCTACATTTCTCCAAGTATTCCTCTATCTCCTGCATGACCTCATTCATGTGTTTGGCCTCAATGAGTGAGCCAAGTGATGGCCTCTTATCAATGAACGAGGTGAGTTGTTTGTTATTCTAGATGAGAATTTGAAACTTTTCTTTCTCCAACTTTGCCTCGTGCTTTGGTTTATTTCCCAATTCAAGCGGTGGCCCTTTGTATCAGATTGACCAATTATGCAAGACAACAATGATTTGAAGAAGAATTATCTAGATTATCCATAGGGTTATAAGAAATTTGTCGACGTTTCGAATCCCAACAGAGATCCATATTGAGGACTAAATGAATAATTGAAAGAGGGGAAAGATGAGGAATACATAATAATGAGCAAGAAAAAATCTAAAGAAAGCCAACCAAATTTTTTTATATTTGTTTTTATTAATTTTTATTTTTATTAAAAGCTTTTTAAATCAATTATTAAATAATATTTTTATTTTAATAATTCATTTTTATTACAAGTTTTTTCAATAGAAATAAATAATGATTAATAAAAAAATTTAATAATTAAGTTTCTTTTGTGTACAAAATCTTTCGGTGAAAATCACATTCAAGCAGATTTTGTCGACGCGTTTTGAACCAACCAGTGTGGTTCATCATCGGGACAAGATGAGAAATATGATCTAGGACATAGTTTAAATAGATAATAAACTCCAACTATACGTTGTGGAATAACAGCTAGTTTGATTGAATAAGAAAATACAAAGACAAAATAATAGTTGAATTATTATTATTATATTTTATTTAATAATTGAAAGATTTAAATATAATAAAATATTTAAATATAATTAATCAATAATAATCCAAAATTATAAGATTAAAAAAATAAATAATTAAAATAAAAATTATTAAATAAATAAAAATAAAAATAAAAATAATAAAAATATAAAAATATAATAAAAATAAAAATAAAAATAAATAAAAATAAAAAAATAAAAAAACGAAAATAAAGATAAAATAAAAATAAAAATAAATAGATAAATAAATAAATGAAAAATAATAATATTAAATAACTAATAATAACATTGATGATAAATCCATAAATAAATAAATAAATGCTAATAATAAATAAATAATTTGATAATAAATAAATAAAGGAGGAAGAAACCGGGGAATAGAGGAGAGGAAAGGAAATGAGGGAGAACATAAGGGAAGAAAACCAATAACTACGAATGAAGAGCGGGGATCCAACATCTGCTAACACTCCACCCATCATCCCTGTTAAGGTTGACTGGCCTCTTTTCGATTTCTAAGGCCTCCTTCAGCCTTCGGTGGTGGAAATGGTCAATCCTACCAATAAATTCTACATATTCCATGAAAATGTGATGCTTTGTCCTTTTCGCATGCTCTGCTAAGGCAGAGGAGCGAGATCTATTATGCTTCAAGTTAGCGGCATGCTCATTAATTCTTTGACTGATGGATCGACAAGTTTCACCGATGTAAGGTGTCCCATAGGAGCATGGAATCAAGTAAACACCCTTACCATCTTTAGGGCAGATCGGGTCCTTAACAAATCTAAGCGAACTCCGAATTGTGCGGAGGGGTTTGAAGGTTGAGGGAACTCTATGCCTCCTTAGGATCCTAGCTATTTTATCATTCATTCCTTGGATAAAAGGAAGGTGAACTCCGGATAAGCTATTGCAATGATCCTTATTGACCCTAGCACCTTTTTTAGCATTTTGAAAAGCTCTAAGACATTGAACCTTGCTATAACCATTTTTAAGGAAAACCTTAAGGAGATGAGATTTCTCATCTTCAATGTGGTGTTCATTAGAAATTCTAAAGGCTCTAGTGGCTAGGGTACTGAGAACCCCTAACTTCTAAGCATGGAAATGGTGAGAACCTGCATGTAAATATTGCTCAGTGTGTGTCTTCTTTCTAAAAACTTGATGAGTGAAAGAACCTTCATCATTTCTAGAAATAAGAGCATCAAGAAAGGGCAGACTACCATCCACTTTTAATTCCATGGTAAACTTAATGAAATCAGATCGATCATTAAGATGACAGAAGAAAAGGTCCAATTTCTCTTTTCCATTAGGCCGCACCACACAGGTGTCATCAACAAACCTTTTCCAAAGCTTAGGTTGAAAAAGGGAGGAGGAGAGGGCCCTAGATTCAAAGTCTTCCATAAAAATATCAACAATCACTGGGGAAAGGGGGGAACCCATGGCCACACCACAAGTTTGTTCAATGAATTCGCCCTCGAAACTGAGGAAGGTCGAGGTTAGACAGATCTCCACCAGACGAGCAGTATCAAGATCCGTGACCCGAGAAATGACATCAATAGCTTCCCTAATGGGGATGCAAGTATATAATGATAGGTTATTCGGAGTTCACCTTCCTTTTATCCAAGGAACGACTGATAAAATCGCTAGGATCCTAAGGAGGCATAAAGTTCCCTCAACCTTCAGACTCCTAGGCACCATTCGGAGTTCGCTTAGATCTATTAAGGACCTGATTTTCCCTAAAGATGGTAAGGGTGTTTACTTGATTCCATGCTCCTATGGGACACCTTACATCGGTGAAACTGGTTGATGCATCAGTTAAAGAATTCATGAGCATGCCCCTGACCTGAAGCATAATAGATCTCGCTCCTCTACCTTAACAGAGCATGCAGAAAAGACAAAGCATCACATTTGCATTGAATATGTGGAAGTTATTGTTAGGATTGACCATTTCCACCACCGAAAGTTGAGGGAGGCATTAGAAATCGAAAAGAGGTCAATCAACCTTAACAGGGATGATGGGTGGAGTGTTAGCAGATGTTGGATCCCTGCCCTTCATTCTTAGTTATGTCTTTGTATTTTCTTATTCGGTCAAACTAGACGTTTTTCCACAATAGCTAGTTGGTGTTTCCTATCTATTTAAACTGTGTCCTAGATCAGATTTCTCATCTTGTCCCCATGATGAAACACACTCGTTGGTTCAAAACGCGTTGACAAAATCTACTTGAATGTGATTTTCACCAAAATATTTTATACACAATTTATGGATCACAGAAGCCAAATTCCTAATAATTAAGTTTCATTTTATTCCATAAAAGTATGTTAATTATGAAACTAAATAAAGGGTAGAAATAAATACATCATTAACAGAAATTATTAATTATTAATAGAACTTATTAATAATAATTATTAATGATTATTATTTTAAACATTAATAATAATTATTATTATTGATATTATTAGTAATTATAATTATTAATTATTAAACTAATTATTAATAATTATTATAATTATTATTAATAATACTTATTAATAGAAATTAATAATATTAATTGTTAATAATAATTATTTTACTAATTAATACTTAATAATTAATAATTAGTTAATTGATAAATTAGTTAATAATTTTATTTTTAATTTGAAATTTTTGCATTTGCTGCTTAATAAATAGTTAGAGTTAATTGATAATTTAATAATAATTATTTATTGTGATGAATAAATAATTATCACTATAAATAAATAATCAATATTAAATGTTATTAGTAATTATTACTATTATTATTATTATTATTAACCCTAAAGCCCAAAGGTAAAAATGAAAAAGATGAGAGGGTAAGAAAATTGTACCTGAGGTACTATAACTTAGAAGAAGAAATTGAAGGACTATTTTGCCTAATCAGAGGAAGCAAGCTACCAATGATTTCACTCCCTCCATCCCTATTGATATTATGTGGATGCTTAATAATCTCGAGATCTTCTCTGATTTTCCCTTTTTGATAGTGTTCTTCTCTAGAGGTAATTTTGGTATTTTCTAAAAAAACATGATGCTTAGTCTTTGAGGAGTAGGCTGCAAGGGCTGAGGTACGAGATCTCCCTTTCTTAATATCGGCTCCGTGTTCTTTCAATCATTTTTGCAAAGTGCACCCGATTTCCCCAATATAACGTTTTCCACAAAAACAATCAAACTTATAAACCCCTTTAAGTTGCTCATGATCAATAATATCTTTTACCGACCACATTCTTTATATTAGTGTTACTAAAGTTGTAAAATAAGAAAATATGTAGAACCCTAATATTTTTGTCATAATATTTACATTTATGTTGCAATCCATGCAAGTAGACAAGTGTCTTATGCATAATAACAATCTCCCCATAAATATTCCACATGGTCTCTCCCAATGTCAATACTTCATCAAGTATCGCTGCCTCCAGTTCCTCTAGAAGGACATGTGAAAAAGCTGTGTTCTGAGATACTACTTGGAGTTGCTCAACCTCTTGCCTAACAACTTGAAATTTATTTGCCAATTGTTTGTTCTCAGCGAGTAGATAGTTAGTGTTTGACTTTGCTACACCTGTGAAGGCCAATTCGGCTATAATAATGGAATTTGGATTCCTCCTAGTGTCTCCCACAATGAAACTTTCTCTAATAAATGCAAGATATGTAAGGTTATCTGTAAAATGTTTCTTATGCTCTTGTACAATATTTTTCTAAAGCTCGTCATAAGTTATATTGTATGTGACCATAATCATACCTTCATATAGAGGGAAAATTTCCTCTACCTCGCTTCGATATTTCTTTTCTAGAGGAGGGGGAGACTGAATGGTGAACTATTGTGTGCCTAGCATCAGGTTGACATGGTTCTGTGGCTATAGCTCCACCTCCGTATCTTGGACAAAAATCAACTCTTCAATCTCTTGAGTGAGCTCCTTCTCTAGAAATTATTCACTCTGCTCTTCTAATTGTCATTTTTGGTCTTGGTATTCACCTTGTCTCCATGTGGCCTCTTCTTCTTCTAATCTTTGCATCTCTTCTTCTTCCTTCTTTTCTTTCTTCTTATTTTTCTTCCTCCATTCTCCTCTACTCTTGCTCTTCCCTCTTCTTTTGTTCGACTTCCTGCATACTTTGTTTCCTCCTCTTCTTTGCTGCTAAGGCCGCTTTCATAATGATTGTCTCCGCTTTCATCTAAGGACTTCAGTCTCCTTATAGGCTATATGCAACCTTCCTCTTTCCCTTTTCGTGCACTAGATTTCAGTTTTCCGCTAGTATTGTTTCTGGAGTAGATATCTTCTACAAATTGATCTATGAAGTTCCTGCAAACTAACGACTCGTCGGACTTGGAGGCATTATAACAATTCTTCCATAGTTCTTCATCCATCCAATAGAATGTCTCTCTTAGCAACTGAAAATGAATTCTTTCACAGTGGTATCTACAAAAATTCCATGGATTGTATGGATTAAAGTCCAGAGTAAAAAATACAAACTTTTCTATTGCCTCCTTCGATGTCTACGAATTTTGGGCTCTTGATCTTGTCCAAATTGATTTTGATAGGAAGATTTTTCCATGGTGATTTCTCCTCCTTGTGAAAATCTACTAACAACCATGTGGAGAGATGATATGTAACTTCTTGCATGACAAATTAATTGGTGGAATACCTCGGGAAAATATGTGAGGACTTCTCTCCGTTGAACACTCTAAGGAAGATGGCATATGGTGAGACAAACCAATCTGCTATCTTCAACACTACTTCTATTGCCCCATATGAAATGCAAGGTGGTTCTTCTTCAAAGATCAACTTGTATAATGGAATGAGGAAGTGGATTGTTAGCTTTTCCATTACTCCATTGTGGTTTCATTCTTAGAGAAGTCTGCAGTAGTTGTGAACGAGAGGGTCTCATGATGTCCAAGTCCAATTCATGCAAAGGAATGAATTGTGATCATAGATTTCATCTAGTAGATATGCATACATGTAAAATATATATTTCCCACCCTTGGAATGATTCATAGCATTACCTACATGGATACTTAACTGTCGAGCCAACAAGTATTATTAGTTGAATGGTTTCCCTTCATTGACAACCTTGTTCCATAAGAATTCCCACCCTTTAGGAAAATTCTTCGTGTTCTACTCACCATATATTATTCAACATAAAAGTATCAAGAGCTGATAGGCCCTCCCGAGAGACTTTGTCTTTTAGGTGTTGGTGGGCATCTGGAAAAACTTTGAAGGCTCTTTCACCCATATTTTAACGATTTCCTTAGTACTCAAGTAGTCGACGGTAGGATAAAAGTAAGAATCTATGAGTGATTCCTGCTCCAACAAATGATACATGAGCTGGTAATCTACTTCCAGAAAAGCAATAAGAATATGTCTGTTGGCATTTTTCAAAGTCATAGTCTTGACATCTATATGTGAAACTATCTAGCTAACAACATCTGCACATGGGAAAGTCACATATCTTGAACAATGATACATTGATGCATACTTGTTCGTCCTCTAGCTCTTCTTTGAAGCTTATTGTTGAGAATGCTTCATTCACTTTCTGGCATATGATATTTGATTCCTTCATTATAAACAATTGAGTATCTGAATAAATTGGAAATTTTACTGGGGTAATCTTAAATGTCTCCTCAATAATGCTCTTTGTGGTATCCTTTGAAGAAGATCTCTTGAGTGCCATGATATCGATGACTGATGAAGAGAAGTGTTTAACAATTGTAATACCTGTAGAAGGTAAAGGAACTCATGGAAACAATAAATTGGCTTTAGCAGATCAAATTACAAAGCAAGATCACAACAACAACCAATGAACTTATGAGGAAAATTGTGCAATTCTCGAGTTCAAGGAAAATGGATTGACTGCAAGAACTGTGCATTATCGGTAGTGAGTGATGGAGCGTGAGGATTGAGACTGCACAATCTAGAGTTCATCCTAGGAAGATTGAGGGAGATACTTGGCATTGCACAGTCTCAATGGCCAACGAATTAGGCTTGAGCCTTATAAATGCAAAATGTGTAGTTGGGTTGTATTGTACTACACATTTTGCAGTCTCAAAGGCCAATCTGGAAGCTTGAGCCTTGGACTTATGCATTTCCCAGCTAGGCAAGGCAAGTGTTGGCCATGTGAAATGCAAATCTGCTTGAAAATAATATGGGAAACTGAAAAATTTGAGTGATGGGGAAAGTTAAAGTGTAGATATGATTAAGGATAGATTAATCAGTGCAAATTAAGTTCATAAAATAAACATGCGAAAGGAAAAATAAACATGCATGGAGAGTCGCCGAAACGATGATCACTGATGTGCAAATGCAAGAAAACTAATGTGACACTTATAAAAGGCAAATGAAGAACTAAAAAAAAACTTATAAAAGCTAATACAAGTTAAAACACCAAAACCCATGAAGAGAAACAAGAAAAACAACACTCACAGAAGTGAAATAACAAAAAGCGATAGAAAAAGTGGCAAAAGACGTCAAAAGCAAGACTCACCCTGAAAAACACCACAAACTCCACCAAAGGCTCCTTGATCTCCTTGTGAATGATAGATATCTAAGATAAAATGTACAAATTAAATCTAGAGGTATATATTAAACAGATTTGGGTGGACAATGGTTTAATATGTGCATGCCTATAATCAAGGAAAAAATGACACTTGGTGGGAAGTTACAAAAATAGTGAGTATGCCACCTTTGGGAAACTAATGATGACTCCCTAATTTCTAGGGATTATTTTTTCTTTTCTTTTTTTGGATTTTTGTATTTTTTTGGAAAATTTCCATGCACACTCCCAAGAAGTATTGTTCAATTCTCGACGACTAGGCAACTTATTGACTCAGTGCATTTTGTAGCTTCTAAGATTAGGGTTGAGATTCCATCAAGGATTTCACAGTTTCCAAGCTTAAGGCTAACATGCATGTGAATTGTGAAATTTGTATCCTTAGGTTGGCTTGCATTCCAAGATTCCAGAATTTCTTAAGGCAAGCCCAGTAATGATGCACAATAAACTCAAGTGTTAAATTGTGTTTGAAAGATATCGAGGCGATAACAACTTCATCATAAGCACAACATGAAAATATAAGTCTTGATCAAATAATGAATACTTGACAACAATAAAATATATTCTCTTGTTGATAGAAGGGAAGACTCCAAAATCAAAGCATGGGAAAAATTTTGGAGGGTGGTTGTAGAAGATACAACACTTGGTAACACACTAGTAGAAATACAACTCTTTGTATGGGTCTTGTCTCATGCAAAACAGGTGTAACTCTTCAGGAAGTATTTTTCATTTCATTGATTATTGTAGATTATTTACTTAGCTTGAGTTAAACATATGGCCCCTACCATTCTCTTTTTCGACAACACACTTAACCAAGCCAATTCAAACTAAGTTGTTTCGATTGGGGATGAGGAGTATATAGATATACAAGTGAACATGATTGTCAAATTATTAGTTATCATCTCTCGTGTTGCTCTGTTTCCAACAGGACTAGACAATACCCTGACCGAGTCACTACAAGGACAAAAAAATTGATCTGTTGCCAGCGAACATAAACAGCACCCCGATGGAGTTGCTTGCTTAACCTCCAAGTGTAGGAACCCTTCTCTTATCTCACCATTTATTTTATTTTTTTCAATTTTCTTTTCATTTTTTTCATATAATTATGCATAGGGACTTATTAATTTCATGGGGCATAAGAGGGATCCAGACTTATTAAGAGAACAAGAAGTTCTCCCTTCAGAGAAGGATATTTTTATACCTCTGGTAGATTTGCTAAATTTTCCTCCCCTACTTTCTCTACTCATCTTAGTCGATAAGGGATAACTAAGAATCATAAAAGATCGATTAGAGTAGGTGGTACTAGATATAGATTCAATCATCGTGATTCTACTGCAGTTTTCTCTGATAAAGAATGTATTTTCCATAAGATTATCATTGTCCTAAAGATACAAGACTTACGCAAAGAGAGGGAATAAACAGATGAATAGACATTGACAGTAGCAAAAATTCCTCTTGAACTTAACCATGCTTGCCTCGGAAACCAAATATGGTCTCATGTAGAAGCTATCCTACAACTAGAAGGAAACAAAAAGAAAGGAGCGGGGTATAAAGTAAATCAAATTGAAACAAAGAAAACAAGCAACTACTCCTACTCTTAATCTCACAAAGAATAGGCCAGACTTATGTAAAATGAAACTTCCAGTGTAACCACCAACACATCAGCTCGCTTATGAAATTGAGGGAATGCAGATCAAGAAATATATTCAAAAATAAAAATAAACATGAAATATAAAGTGATACATATCGTAACATTCAAAGTTTTAAAATGCGCGTACAAAAATATGAAAGAAAAACAAATGTGAAACATTCTACATGTGCATTATGGTTTTCAACAAACTGTGCCTCAAAGACATGCAAGAGAAAAAATTTGAACTTCCAAACTGGGTGAACATAAATAAAAAAGAAAACTATTGTTTCACAATAATGCTGAGTAGGTACGAATCCTCCTATGACTTAGCGATAGGATCATGAAAAAAAATGCAGGATGTGAAAACTCTGAAATAAATTGATTTTCAATTTGTGCGGTGGAGTGACGAGGAGACTTGAAAGATAGAGCATTGTTCTAATTAGAATTGGAACTAGCCTCAAGAATATGAGAACTTGAAATAACCATCAGGTCAGGCTGAATTTCCTCGACAACTTGCATAATATCCAAATCATGAGAAGGTAGATCATCAAAGATCGGTAGCTTAGAAAAATAAACAACGGAAAAAATAGAGTCATGACCGGATGCATCGGTGAATTGATCACGACTGCCACAAGAAAAAATTTCAAATGGAAAACATAGGCATCCTCATGATCTGATGAATCATAAAGAGGGTAAGATTGGAAACAATAAATTTCACCCTCTATTTCTTTAGAATTATGAGATGATGGATTAGAGAGGTTAAGAAGATAATACTTTCCCTCTCTGCGTTCGAATGTAAAATTAACATTCCACGAGTTTTGAGTGTGATCAGAAGTAACATCATAAGAAAATGATTATTTTAAATATTCAATAGGATTGAAAAAATCGTGGAAAATATCAGGATAATGAGGGAGAGGTGCAGAAGGGGAGACATCAACCTTCATCGCAGATTCTTGCTCAGAAGGAAACTCCCACACATATTCATCATGAACGGTACCATAGGTTTTTTTCCCAACACTAAATCTATCCTGAACTTGATCCTCATGAACATCAAAATAAAAAGTTGAAACAGGTAAAGGCACCAACTCACAATCAGTATAAAAAAGGGAACCAATAGATGGAGGACGAGGAGATAGAAAATCATCACAAACATCATATTTGTAGTGCTAACCTGCCCTAAAATTCTAAGTATGTGGTGTGCCATAAGATGGTGGTAAATCAACAGATGAATTCTCAACTTATCCCACCTCAACCTATGGAAATGGAGTTGTTTGATAAGGAGAAGATGAAGAGTCACTTGGAACAACAACTTCGTTTGTCGCAGATTTACGAGTTCCATAATGAAGGTATGCTTGGAGAATTACAAAAGAGTCATATTCGTGTGGATTCATCGAAATATGAACAAAAAATTTGAACTTCTCTTTCATTAAAATCCAATGAATATCATCTTCAGAAAATTCGAAACAAAAAATAATGAAACGATTGTGAAAACCATCAAGAGATTCATCAGGTTCTTTTCGAAATCACGTGATTTTCTTGAAAACATATTTGTAATCATACCTTTCAAAGGCACAATAGATCTCTTTGAAAATATTTTTGAATGAGTGTATAGAAGAACTTGGGAATGTGTGACAACATTCCTCTATGCATGCTTCGAATTTGAGGATCAACAACTTGCACGCACTATCCTCACAATGAATATTGTGCTTTGTGAAAAATTCAAAAAATGAGTGGTATGCTCGAGAATGGTTGTTCCACCCTCTTCATTGAATTTCATAATTCACAATTCATTGATAATTCCCACGAGCACTCTCATATTTTCAGTTTTAGAATAACATGTCGGGGTTAAGATTTGGGAAGAATCCATTAAATGATACAGAATGTTCAAACACACTTCATGGGCTCGGCTTGTGATCTAGCCCTCCTTCTAGTACCAGAAATGTTGATGATGTTGGACCCGCCAGCATTCATGGGATCTCCCCGATGAAGTCCCAATTAGACCTCACACCATTTTTTGTAGGATTCCCATGTGGAATACAACCCGGTTATCGATGCAGTGGGTTTTAATGAAGTTCCTTCATTGCAATAACGCATAGAATGTATCTGGTAAATTTGGTGGGAACAAGTGCGTGACTCTTCCGAAGGTCAAGTGTAATGCATGAAGGTTCTAACGCACAAAGTGGAAGTGAGTGAGCCCCTTAGAATCCTGTAATAATACACATCTTGAAAGGAACACATGAGCATAAAGACATCACAAGATTATTTGTGAAACAATTAACAAGTTAACCATGATGGAATTATACAACAACCCACATTCAAAAAAAATTGTACCAATGCAGACGAAATACTTCATAAGCATAAGCGTAAGTGAAATAACATACATTGTAAATACAACAAGAATAGTCATACTATATTCACAACATATGCATGAAAACATGTCAGCTCTGAGTTTTTATTAAAGTGTATGTTCCAATCATACATGTACCATTAACATACCACTAGCCCCAATAGTGGAACATGAAGTCAACACCTATTCCTCCAAATTAAGGTATTCTTTCTATGCTATAGAGAAGCCAAGTCTCTCACAAAACTCCTAAGCTCCTGATTTTAAGCCTAACCCTAGCCAAAAGCATGGCTCCCAAAATCCCTTTACATGAGTTATAAGGATATATCTATAACAAAAGGAATGACTCTTCACCTACCCCCTTGTGATTCTATGACTTCCCTCGTGACTATTCAACTTCTTTACAAATGAATTTTCAACTTCATTACATCATGAATCTTCACATTCCACAATTGACACTTCGAATTTCACTTACAAATAATATTACAATTTACTCGTACCCATATAGGACAAAAATGGGTAGATAGAACTAAAATACTAATAAGACAAAAATTATCATGCTTGAGTTGGCGGAAAATCTAGCTCAAAAACTTCCACTTGTTTTGATCTAACACATAAGGGTGCCAAGATCTATACTTCCCAATGAATACCTCCAACTGTGTGATGGCGTCAGGATGGAAGAAAACTCTAGGCTCCATGGCATCTGGGTACACTAACTTGGAATCGGTTTTTACTTCCATCTCTAGTATGTTAAACATTGTGTGGATTGGACATGGCCACCAATGTACTTATGCATATTTTCCCTGTTCACTTCAAGATCTTCCCTGGTGACGATCTGTCTGCACTGCTCCAAGTATTATTCTATATCCTTTCTGACTTGATTCCTATATTTTGCCTCATTGATTGAGCTAACTGATGGGACCTTTTGTGATTTCACCAAGAAATACACATTGCTATATAATCATGCATATGAGGTCTTGATGTTGGCAATGCCCAAGGCTAGTTGTTTGTTATTCTGGATAATCATCCGAACCTTTTATTTCTGCAACTCTACCTCTTGATTTTTTTTATTTCCCAATTCAAGTGGTGCCCCTTTGTATCACATTGGCTAACCATGTGCGAAAATAATGGATGCTTGTACAACCTTAAGATATTTTACATAGTCATTACATTTCTATTGCAAGTTCTGAAAGTGTAAAATTGCCAAGTATGCATGGTAACAAGCTCCTCATAAATATTTTTCATGGTCTCTTCCAATGTCAATACTTCGTCGAGTATCATTACCTTCAATTCCTCCAAATTTACCTATGGGGAAGTTTCCTTCTGAGACGATTCTTACAATTGCTCAACCTCTTTCCTAATTTCCTACAACTTATTTTCCAAGTGTTTGTTATAGACCATTAGATACTAAATGTTTGAATTTTTTGCACCTGTGAAGGCCAAGTTGGATGTGGCAATAAAATTGGGATTCATCCTAGTGTCTGCCATAATCACCCTTTCTCTAATAAATGTAGGAGATGTGATTTCCTCGTAAAAATGTTTCTTCTACTCTTGTACAATATTTTTCTCAAGCTCTTTTTAAGTCAAATTGTAAGTGTCCATAACATGAACTTCATCGAGGGGAACAATTTCCTCTTTCACACTTTGATTTTCTCTGTTTGAGGAGGGAGAGACTGAGTGGTGACCTGTTGTGTGCTTGGCATCAGGTCGAAATCTTGGTTTTGATGCTCTAGCTCCACCTCCATGTCTTGGATGACAATAAACTCTTCAATATCTTAAGAGATCTCCTTGTCCTACAACTTTTTCCTCTTCTCTTTTAATTGTTGGTTTTTCTCTAGCACCTCTTCTTGATTCCATGTGGCCTCTTCTTATTCTACTCTGCACCTTTCCTCTTCTTACTGTTTTTTCTTTTATTCTTCTTCTTGATTTTTCTTTTCTTCCTCCAATCTCCTCTGCTCTTTCTCTTCCCTCTTCTTTTGTTCTCTTTCTTCCATATTTTTTTTCCTCCTCTTCTTTGATTCTAAGGCCACTTTCATAAATACTAGATATGCATTCATCTTGCAACTTTTCCTTCCTCCTGGGCTGTATGCGAAATTCCTCTTTCCCTTTTCGTGCACTAGGTTTCTCTCTTCTGTTGGTACTGCTTCTAGAGTAGCTTCCTTTTGCAGAGTGACATGTGAAGTTCCTGCAAAAATGACTGGCTAGTGGGACTTGGAGGCATTATAACAATTATTCCATCATTCCTCCTCTTGCCAATAGAATGTCCCCCTTAGCCGCTGAAAATTAATTCAACAACATAAAATTTGAAACGGGAACTATAAACTCAAATCGAGAACTCTAGCCAAAAAAACCTCAAAAACATGAAAAATAACCCAAAAATGAAAAGTGTGTATTTGAGAATGAGGTTATATTTTTTTCATGGTTAATGTTAGCCCTTTATAAATTCCTTGATAAGCAAGCAAGGGGCTAATTTGTTTTATAAGCCTGCAAGGAATGCATTTCCCTTGAAAACACATCATCCTTGCAGCCCTTTCAGGCTCCCTACCTTGTGACTGTTTCCCTCTGTTGTTCTGAGTCGATAGGCCTTGATGATAAAGAATTATGCTCCAAAAGGCTTTACTCTGCCCTTTATACCCTTGCAAAATGCTCCATTTTCACCCCTTTTTTCCCTTTCTCAAAGTCCCCTTTGTTCCCCCTAAATTTCCCTTTCTCTCCTAAAACTTCCCAAAATCCTCATGAAATTCCACCCACTCCCTTTGTTTATGCCGAAAACCCCCTCATTCCCCTATCGTTGCCCTTGGCTAGCCTTAAAATGCTTTAAAAACAAGCCAAAAACCATATTTTCTGCATAGTCCGGGCATAGCCCCTTTCGGCCTAGCCCCCACACCTTCCCCCCACAGAACCCTGCGCTATGACCGAGCACTGGCCTGAAAGACGCTAATATCCAATGTATATCGAGAGCGCTCCTAGCCGTTGATCTTTATAGATCAGACGACGATCATTAACCCCGCGGTGTTCGTGTTTCCCCGTTCAAACCCCCGATCGCTCCATCGTCATTCATTTACCCGCCAGATCGACGGTCTGCAGCACATTCGTCCCAATGGTCCCCGCCGCGCACTATTTAGAAACAACCCGGTTTTCATCGCACCGCTAATGGGGGTCGGGCGGTATTCTCCCATTTCCCAGCGATTCCATACAACAAATGACACATGGCACCTATACAACGGTAAAACCACCCTCCCATCACGCGTTAAAGTTAGTCCGTGGATGCAAGGCGATATGCATAATAGCCGCCAGATCTGCCCTAGCCCATCCAAAGGTCATCGTTTCGCAAAGTTGCACGGGGTTAAGACGTGGTCTCCGTACTCCTGGCCCACCGTCCGTTGCCCTCCGCTCTGTGTTCAACCATCGATCTCCTCTGAGATCCGATGGCCCAGCTTTGTTTTCCCACATTGTTGACTGTTCCAACATCTCCCGGTCCCGCCACATCACACCCCACGTGTACCCGTCATATATTCTCCCCTGTCCCATATATATGTTCATAGGTCGGGTTTATTAAGGTTTTTCATTTAAATACCCTGTGCGCTCCGCCATTAAGGTTTCCCTGCATCATTCCTCTCCATTATTCCGCCATTTCACCAGTCGCACGACCATTTTCATCACCCACACTGCATCCACCACCCCATTCATTGTTTTCTTAACAGTTTCGTGTTCTGCAGGGTTGCAGGTAGACGGGAAACCTCCATAGCTTATTATCTCTGTCATAGTGACATAAATGCAGGAAAAGACCACTTCCAAAGGCTGAGATAATAAAAGATAGCCCGAGAAGGTGGCTGATAGGACTTGCATTAAAGAGCAGAGTTCAAACTCTGCAAATCTTTCCGGCGCCATTAACACACAGATTTCACAGTCAGAGATATAAATGGAGCAGCATAGAGCTTAAGGCACGCAAATGAAGACATACAAGCCTTAGGTTCAAAGATTTAGAGGTAAAGTACTGGATTGAAGACCCAGGGACCACGAAGAAGGTATAGCATGCAGAAATCAATGCATATCAGGGGTTTCTACAACAGCATAATGTTTTTCCTCCATAAAGGACAAAGTGCCCATGCAGTGTTCAATCTTTGCTGTGTTCCGAAGAGATTTTCTACCCTGAAATAGCTTCGGTACTATAAGAACATTTATTTCATCAGTATGGAAGACATCTTAATCATTCATTTATCTTTTGTTTATTCGCCAATAGCATCATAGAGTCATGCAGATCAAAGTACATCAAGAGGCATACTTGGAATTAATGGAAACCTGAAGAAGACCACTCTTCCATCCAAAGAGTGACAAGAATTGAATGCTCAGAATTTAAACACAATGGGTTTCGGCCCTCTTTCTTTCAGAAGTTCTAATACTGCATTTAGTTTCTCACCTAATTTCTCTGCTCCACTGGAGCTATAAATTCATGAAGAAACTCATTGTAAAAGGTTGTTGATCAGTTATCAGAGAAGTGCAAGTAGTTTTTTTTGAGACACAGTCTTTGTGTAAAGTGTAATATAGGCTAAGAAATATGATTTCAGACTGAGTATTCAGCTATTGGCAATGTTGTACTTGACTGGTATTGTTATTTAATATGACAAACACATTTATTTGGATCCTGATCTAAAGCAACGGTGATGTTTTCCTATCAGTGTGTTTAATTCATTTCATTTCATTTCTACTGGCTTGCATCAGAATATTAGCATAGGATTTACCCTTGTTAGGTACCCTATGTTTCTGCTCTCCTTTCCATTAATGTTTCTCTTCTGAATGTATTATCTAAGAAATGATTTCAGTTGGTTTAACCAGTGTAGTGGATGTTACTGCCTGCTCTCTGATGTATGAATTAAATGAATTCAGTTCTTAGATGTTTCTTGTTATGGATTTAGTTGGAAGATTTGAGAACACTGGGGATTAGAGTTAGCCCTGTCCACTAGGATCCTTGTGCGACTAGCTGGTCTTTAAATTTGTGCTCTCAAACTGTGTTGTCTCCTCCTCTCTTATCATTTCATATCACACAATCATCTTTAATATCCTATGTTTTAGATGACTAGCCCAATTGAAAGCCTGCCTATTGATTAGCAAGCAAATCCTTTCCTGACTCCATTGCCCAATGGTTTCTGAATGTTCCCTGGAATACTTCACCTCTGCCTTATTCCTCTTTGCTCATCCTTGTCTTACATTGAACCCTCCTTTCCTGATAACCAACAACTAAACAAACAAATCAAACAAACAAACCCTGAGCCTTATAACTAGCCTAACATCTTAACATTTGAGCGTCAAAGTCGAATACCTTTGACATATCATAGAGAGATCCCTCTCTAGACCCAGGAGGGCTAGATCCTGAGGTCTTAAAGTGGTTTGATGTTGTCTCATCTTTTGGTCTTGCCAATCTGGCCAAAACATGGGAACCCCAACATAATGGCGAATTTGCTGGGGACTTGAGTGCATTACACCTTAAACATCCTTAGGCATTCAAAAAATATACAATCTCTGGTTAGGTTGGCAGTTAAAAAGTCCTATTCTCACATCAAACTCTATACCATTTGTTGTGTTTCTCCCATACTCTTGGACAGATTCTGGAAAGGGCCAGGTAGCCTCCAGATATCACACTCTTTCAGAGGTGACATATCTGGTAAATTCCCTCCCAGCTGATCTCTGGTAGAGTTTTCTATGTTTGGAAAATATCCCTGAAAGGGGATATCTCATAAGCACTGTGGTGGATAGTGTACCCTCCAAAAAACACCCTAAACCTTTCCACCTAGCGACTCCATATTTCCTAAATGTTTTACAGACTCCACTAGTGATCAGTAGGCCTGTTGATTATATTGGTTCACATTAGACTCCACTGGGAGACCAACCTCCATCACAACATCAACCACAATAGTAGTAACAAGTAGGGTTAAGATACTTCCTTAGAAAACAACATTCTGGCTTCTAAAACCATTCATACAAGAGCTTACCCTAACCCAGACCCACCTGAAATAGTTGACAACCCTGAGAGTATCCTCAAGGGAGCTCCTACACCTAAAATACCAACTATTTCCAGCCACATCTATAGAGCTAACTCTGCACCAGAAGATATTACAGCTCTATCACACTTTCACCTTGACCTAGACCTACCTAATAGATTACCTAGAACTAGGTCATTCAGTATTTTAGACCAGCCAGACCCTGAGCTTCCTGGCTCACCACACCAAAGTGGCAGACACCTTGGAAATAGACACACCCCTCCTGCTACACCTCCTGACATACATTTCATACAAAACTTGAGGTTCGGTCACCCTAGATATTCTCATCAGTCTTCTGTTGGTCATAATATCCCTATCATCCATATACCTGCTGCCCAATTCAATCCTTTACCTCATCAAAACATCATCATGGCAACCTGGTATGCACCTCTGGTTTTACCTCAACCTCTAGTACCCTTACCAAATGATTATCAGTCAAAGATCCCACACTTCACTACAAAAGATTCCATCACAGCCCAGCATCATGTAGATAAGATGGAAGATTCTTTTGACTACATGGAAATAGAGGATGATAGAGTTATAATGAGAATCTTTGCCCAGAGCTTAGGGGGTGATGTGAATAAATGGTTTAAAGGCCTACCTCTAGGTAGCATCAATGATCTTACAACTTTGTATCAGACTTTCATAAACAAATGGGAGGCTAAGGCTAACCCTCGCCAACTCTTAGCAGAATACATGAGCCATAAAAGAAACGTAGGAGAGAGTGTCCATGATTACACAACAAGATTTAACAGCATTTACAATGCCCTCCCTCCACATATGAAACCTCCACAAGGCATGGCTTTAGCAAAATACCCCGAAGGCTTTGATGCTGACATGGCCTATGAGCTTAGGGATAAAAAGTACAACACATTGGAGGACATGCAGAAAGGAGCAGTGAACATAGAGGCGAATATGATTGAGAAAAGAGCAAGACTGAGATCTGAGAAGAGGGTAAAATACAGAGATGACAATGTAGCTTCCCCATCTAACCAAAATTATGATAAATTGTCTAAAAATGTGGAAAAGTTACAGCAAATGATGGAAAAAATGGTTGTCATACGCAGTAACCAAAATAGAAACCAAAACCAGAACCAAAACTTTATAATAAACAACGCCACTCCCAACAGACAAAGAGAGTCAGATCAACAAGTCATTCCCCCATTCCAAGAGAACTTTCTTGATGAAGATGAGGGAATCATAGAAGAGTCTGAAGGGAACACAATAAACATGTTTGAAACAGAAGGTTCAATCCATAACTGTTACTCAGAAGAAGATCAGCCCTCACCCTCTAGTTGGGAGAAGGAATGGTTAGAATCTGAAGATTACAAGTTAGGGTTTGAAAATGCCATGATGCAGGTCAGAGAGAAATATGAACTTAGAAGAAAAAAGAGCCAAGAAACTTCCAAACCAAAGGCTTCTAAGGTCACCATTAAGAAGAGACTTGAGAAAAATTCTAAAGCAACTACTGAAAGTAACAAATCAGTAGCTGAGAGTTCTGGAAAGAACAGAGAAAGGGACAACCATAACACTGATACACTAGGTAAACCAACAAGTAGCACTAGCACTACAGTTAGTGCTCCTGATAAAACTATCACCAACACTATAAATAATGAAAATCAACACACTGATTCAGCCACTAAAGCAGTGGCTAACAAAATAGAGTTGAACATTCCGAAGAGTTAGTCCACTTTCAATTTGGAGAGTGAGATTGCAAAAATTAAAATCTCTGTCGCACTCTCTGAGCTGGCCACTCGGGATGTATATAAGGCCAAATATTGAAAGCATTGAATTTAGGTGAGAACAATGACACTGTAAATCTGAGTGATGATAAACCTCCCCTTCTGTTCGGTCCAAAGATAGAAGGAAAGTTTCAGGAAGGGGTAGTGCCCCCATTTTATATCAGTCTTAATGTCCATGAGAAGATCCTCCATAATGCAATGCATGATTCTGGGGCATCACACAACCTGATGCCTAAAGTAGTGATGGAAAGATTAGGCCTAGAGATAACTCGTCCCTATAAAGACCTATATTATTTCGACTCTAGCAGAATAAAGTGTCTTAGCCTGATCAAAGATTTGTGTGTGAGCCTTACTCAGATTCTTGCCAAGTGTATGGTCATGGATGTTTCGGTGGCATACGTGCCACCCAAATATGGCATGTTATTATCAAGATCATGGGGAGCCAAGCTGCAAGGAATAATGCAGATGGATGGGGCTTATGCCATAATCCCAATCTTTGGCCAACTCAGAAGACTGTATAGGGAAGCACAAATTAAATTCCTGGTTAGTAGACCTGAAAAGCTTGAAAATTCTCCTCTATACTCTGTACATACATACCTGGATTCCTTTATCTTCCACAATGATGAATCTTTGGAGGGACCAGAATCTGAAAACGTAGATAAAAGCAAAGGTACACATGATGAAACAGAGCCAATGGACTTTAACATAATGGCTACCTTATAATCAGAGGAGGAAGATGTAGAAAAATTTGAACAGTGCACTGAAACGACAACGCTAAGTGAACCAGAAACAGAATGCAATCAACCAACCAGTCACCTCTCTGACTTCCACATCCATAAAGAAAAACTAAACAGTCCACATCTTAGTGCAGACCCTATAACGGAACATAATGGTGAAACCAGTTGTAGGGAAAGGAATGATAACGAAAGCGAGAGTGAACCCCTGTGGGAAATGAGTTTTGATGGGTCCAGCACAAGAAGAACTGTTGGGGCAGGAGTGTGGATACATAACACAGAGAGTGATTACGCAGAGAGCCATGCCTGAAACCTTCACTTCAAATGTAAAAACAACGTTTCAGAATACGAGGCCCTTATCCTAGGCTTGAACCTGTTGAGAAAATTTGGAGCCCGTAGGATAACTGTTCATGGGGACTCTGAGCTAATTACTAAACAAGTGAATGGTGAATACACAGCGAAACATTCTAGATTGAGGGCTTACAGGAATGAAACTATGGATTTATTGAAAACATTTGTTGAATACGAATTAGTGTTTGTTCCTAGGAGTCAAAATTTCATTGCAAACGGATTAGCTTTCCTAGCTAGTTCATAACCTAAGACCCCAATCGACCAACGAATTATCATACAGACCAAATTCAGACCTGCAGTTTTGGATAATGAAAAATACTGGTAGGTCTTTGAGGGGGATAAGCAAATCAAAGATTTTCTGATAGGCAAGAATGAGTTTGAATTTTCTGATTCAGACTCTGTGTCTAGTGACAGCTGCCTAAGTGAGGAACGCTCAGACGAGGAAGAAACTACACCCCGCGATATAGAAATAAACGTTTTAAATGAAGAAATTGGAAATTCAACCACGGAGTGTGAAAACGCAGACAGCGAAGAAGTAGAAGTGTTACAGGCCAAATATAAGAACATACCTCGAGGTCTGGCACCGTTAGAAGATCTTTTTGACTTTGATGATGTGGCAAAAAATCCTACCATAGAGCATGCAGACTCTGACGTAGACGAATTAAATATAGGCACAAAAGATAAGCCAAAAATGATTAAATTGGCTAAGTCTCTTCCCGCGAACATGAAAAAGAAATACATTAACCTATTTAAGGAATTTATTGACGTGTTTGCGTGGAGTTATGAAGATTTAAGGGCTTATGACATGAACATCATACAACACAAAATACCTTTAAAAGAAAATCATAAACCTTTTAGGCAGAAAATTCGTAGGATAAACCCAAAACAATTACCTGCAGTCGAAAAAGAGATTAAAAAGATGTATGAGGCAGACATAATAATTCCTGTGAGGTTCTTTGACTGGGTATGAAATTTAGTGGCTGTGAGAAAGAAAACAGGGGAGATCAGATTATGCATCGATTTCAGGAATCTTAATAGAGCCTCACTCAAAGAAAATTACCCTTTGCCTAAAATGGAAAACATTCTTCAGAAAGTAGTAGGCTCTAACAGAATCTCCCGGTTAGATGGTTTCTCAGGTTACAATCAAGTCTTAGTAATCCTAGAAGACCAACTCAAAACAGCCTTTACCACTCCATGGGGCACCTTTATGTATGTAAAAATTCCCTTTGGACTGATGAACGTTGGTGCAACCTTCCAAAGAGCAATGGATATCACTTTTTCAGATGAGATCAGAAAATTTATTGTTATCTATTTGGATGACATAACAGTCTACTCCAAGACTGAAAAGGAACACCTGAAACATCTGAGAAAGGTGTTTGAAAAATGTAGAAGGGTTGGTCTGTCATTGAATCCTGAAAAGACTGTATTTGGGCTGCAATAAGGAAAGATTCTTGGCCACATTATATCTGAAAAGGGAATTAGGATAGACCCACAGATATTTGAGGGAATACTACAGATCACACACCCAAGAAACATCAAAGAATTACAGTCCTTCATTGGGAAAATAAACTTCCTTAGGATATTCATTCCCAACCTCAACGAACACCTTAGGAATATGACTAACATGCTAAAGAAAGGTGAAGGAGTTAAATGGAATGTTGGAGCTAAACAATATTTTGAATCAGTAAAACTTGCACTCACCCAATCTCATGTTCTGATCAGCCCAGATTTCTCTAAATATTTCCTGATCTTTTCATTTTCCTCTGAGCATACAGTGGTTGCAGTCTTGCTGCAGAAAAACACAGATGGAATGGAACAACCAATTTCCTTTTTCATCAAAGCACTAAGGGATGCACCCTTGAAATACAACATAATGGAAAAACAGGCCTATGCTCTGATTAAGGCCTTGAAAGACTTCAGGGTGTACATATTGCATTCTCACACCGTAGCTTATGTGCCCAACATCATAGTCAAAGATATATTGTCCCAATATCCTGATGGAAAGATGGGCAAATGGATTGTTGTGATTTTAGAATATGACCTTGAGATAAAACCCACCAAACTGATTAAAGGTCAGGGCTTAGCTCTATTAATGGCTGAATCAAACTTACAAGCCCTAGACATTAACATGGTAAATACCTTGGATGAGAAACAAGAATTTCCTGATCCCACTGTTGAGGAAAAGTTCCAGAGCTCTCCTTGGTATTCTGACATTTTGTATGTGCTTACACACCTCAATGCCCCTCCTGAACTATCAAAGACTAAGGCCAGATTCATAAAACTAAAATCCAGGAGCTACTGCATTTTGAATGAAAACTTATACTGGAAGAACCCAAATGGCCTATTGCTTAAATGTTTGTCTAAGTTTGAAGCAGAAAGGATTAAACAAGAATTCCATGCCAGAGAATGTGAAGGCCACCTATGTTGTAAAGCTACTGCAAATAAAATACTCAGAGTTGGTTACTATTGGACCACACTCTTCAATGATGTCCATAAGATGATAATTTCATGCCACAAATGCCATATTTTTGAAGACAAAAGAAAACTCCTTCCCTTACCTCTACAACCCATCACTGTTGAAGGTCCTTTTCTGCAATGGGGCCTATATTTCATAGCGGAAATTCACCCTACTTCCTCTGCACGACACAAATGGATCCTAACAGCCACAGACTACTTCACTAAGTGGATAGAGGCCATACCTACTAGGAATGTCGTAGATTCAGTCATCATTAGTTTCCTAGAAGGTCATATCCTCTCTCGGTTTGGCTGCCCAAGGAAAATAATCACTGATAATGCTACTGCTTTCGGATCCAATAAAATGGTTGATTTTTGTCACAGGTATCAAATATCACTCGTTCATTCAATTGCCTATTACCCTCAAGGTAATGGATTAGCTGAATCATCAAACAAGAGCCTGGTGATCATCATCACGAAGCTATTGGAAGAGAACAAAAAGTCTTGGCATAACAAGCTAGTACATGCTTTGTGGGCTGACAAGCTTACAAAAAAGAAGTCCATTAGCACGTCACCATTTCAGCTTGTCTATGGTACAGAAGCAATATTTCCTACTAGCCTTGGGGTACCAGTGATCAAGCTGGTCCAGGAGATTCGAACAAAAGGAGATAGTATGGTAAGGAGAATAAACCAGACAATTCATCTTCAGCAAACAAGGGAAGAGGTTTACAACAGAGCAGTGAAAGTTCAAGAGAGTATAAAGAAATTGTTTGACAAAAGAACCAAAGCTGCTGATTTCAAAATTGGGGATAAGGTTTTGAAGTGGAACTCAAGAAGACAGGATAAAGGAAAGCACGACAAGTTTGACATTTTGTGGCAAGGTCCATACATCATCCAGGCCACTGTGGGTCCAAATGCTTTCTTCCTTCAGGAATTAGATGGTACAGAGCTTTTTGGGGGTCCTTTCAATGGCAGGATGCTCAAACACTAATTCTGCTAATTTTCCATTTCCAGTTTCCATTTCCATTGTACATACCATTGCAATTTTTCATTTTCAAGAAAAAAGAGAAAATGTTTCAAAAAAACAGAGGAAAGGAGAGGTTCAGACATGCTGAAAACATGAACCTCAGAAGTGCAAAGGATTGGCTCTGATATGATCAAAACCTGAGCTATAGAAAGCGAAGTAGCTGATCCTAACATGCTCAAAATCTGGACCAATAAAGGAAAAAGAAGCATTAGCTCTAACATGCCCAAAACCAGAGCTGAGATGAAGAAAATAGGTGACTCTAACATGCTCAAAACTTGAGTCACAAAGAGAAGAAGGATACTTCAAATTTCAGATTTCAAGCCTTCAAGGTTTTGCTTCAGTTTTCTGCAAATTTTGTCCATGTGCAACTGTCTTTATGCCTTGGACCCACAGCAAGTCAGACAGTCTAATCCTGGCTTGACTTTTTTTCAATTTCTGTCTTAGAATGTAGAGAAGGAATCTGCTAGACAGTTTAATCCCAGCAGATATTAGATTAGGTAGAGAAACATATGAGACCAACATTATAATCTGGTCTCATGGAGCAATAAGGGTAGATTTAGAATAGGTTTCTTTTCTGTTTGTAAAAATAAAATGATGTAAAGGGTCTACTAGCTCAAATGCACCCTAGAAGAAGAAAAAATGTTAGGATTGTAGTGTGGGTAGGTAGTTTGTTGGGAAAGTTTTTTTGCTGATGTAATGTCTTCATATTGTGGTAGCTGATCTAAAGAAAGAAAGGGATGTGCCAAGTAGCAGGCATCTGGCCTAATCCAAAGATTATTGTCTGAATTCTTGACTCCTTCAAGAAGAATCCATCCCCATGTGGAGCCACTGTTAGCCCCTTATAAATTCCTTGACAAGCAAGCAAGGGGCTAATTTGTTTTATAAGCCTGCAAGGAATGAATTTCCCTTGAAAACACATCATCCTTGCAGCCCTTTCAGGTTCCCTGCCTTGTGACTGTTTCCCTCTGCTGTTCAGAGTCGATAGGCCTTGCTGATAAAGAATTATGCTCCAAAAGGCTTTACTCTGCCCTTTATACCCTTGCAAAATGCTCCATTTTCACCCCTTTGTTCCCCCTAAATTTCCCTTTCTCTCCTAAAACTTCCCAAAATCCCCATGAAATTCCACCCACTCCCTTTGTTTATGCCTAAATCCCCCTCATTCCCCTATCGTTGCCCTTGGCTAGCCTTAAAATGCTTTAAAAACGAGCCAAAAACCATATTTTCTGCATAGTCTGCTCCTAGCCCCTTTCGGCCTAGGCCCTGCACCTTCCCCCCATAGAACTCTGCGCTATGACCAAGCGCTGGCCTAAAAGGCGCTAATCTCCAATGTATATCGGGAGTGCTCCTGGCCATTGATCTTTATAGATCAGACGGCGATCGTTAACCCCGTGGCGTTCATGTTTCCCCGTTCAAACCCCTGATCGCACCATCATCGTTCATTTACCTGCCAGATCAACAGTCTGCAGCACATCCGTCCCGGTAGTCCTTGCCATGCACTATTCAGAAACAGCCCATTTTTCATCGCACCACTAATGGGGGTCGGTGGTATTCTCCCATTGCCCAGTGATTCCATACAACAAATGACGCGTGGCACATATACGACGGCAAAACCACCCTCACATCGTGTGTTAAATTCAGTCCGTGGATGCAGAGCGATATGCATAATAGCCGTCAGATCTGCCCTGGCCCATCCAACGGTCGTTGTTCCGCAAAGTTGCATGGGGTTAAGACGTGGTCTCCGTACTCTTGGCCCACCGTACGTTGCCCTCCGCTGTGTTGTCAACCGTCGATCTCCTCTAAGATCCGACAGCCCAGCTTTATTTTCCCCTATTGTTGACTGTTCCAACATCTCCCGGTCCCGCCACGTCACACCCCACGTGTACCCATCGTATATTCTCCCCCATCCCATATATTTGTTCATAGGTCGGGTTTATTAAGGTTTTTCATTTAAATCTCCTCTACTCTCCACCATTAAGGTTTCCCTCCATCATTCCTCTCCATTATTTCGCCATTTCACCAGTCGCATGACCATTTTCATCCCCCGCACTGCATCCACCACCTCATTCATTGTTTTCTTAACAGTTTCGTGTTCTGCAGGGTTGCAGGTAGACGGGAAACCACCATTGATTATTATCTCTATCACATTGACATAAATGCAGGAAAATACCACTTCCAAAGGCCGAGATAATAAAAGATAGCCCGGGAAGGTGGCTGACAGGACTTGCATTAAAGAGCAGAGTTCAAACTCTGCAAATCTTTCTGGTGCCATTAACACACAGATTTCATAGTCATAGCTATAAATGGAGCAGCAGAGAGCTTAAGGCACGCAAATGAAGACATACAAGCCTTAGGTTCAAATATTTAGAGGCAAAGTACGAGATTGAAGACCCAGTGACCATGCAGAAGGTACAACACGCAGAAATCAATGCATATCAGGGGTTTCTATAGCAGCAGAATGTTTTTCCTCCATAAAGGACAAAGCGCCCATGCAGTGTTCAATCTTTGCCATATTCCGAAGAGATTTTCTACCCTAAAATAGCTCGGGTACTATCAGAACATTTATTTCATCAGTATGGCAGACTTCTTAATCATTCATTTATCTTTTGTTTATTCACCAATAGGATCATAGAGTCATGCAGATCAAAGTACATCAAGAGGCATACCTGGAATTAATGGAAACCTGAAGAAGACCACTCTTCCATCCAAAGAGTGATAGGAATTGAATGCTCAGAATTTAAACAGAATGGGTTTCAGCCCTCTTTCTTTCAGAAGTTCTAATACTGCATTTAGTTTCTCACCTACCTTCTCTACTCCACTGGAGCTATAAATTCATGAAGGAACTAATTGTAAAAGGTTGCTGATCAGTTATCAGAGAATTGCAAGTAGTTTCTTTTGAGACACAGTCTATGTGTAAAGTGTAAGATACGCTGAGGAATATGATTTCAGACTGAGTATTTAGCTATTGGAAATGTTGTACTTGACTGCTATTTCTATTTAATATGACAAGCACATTTCTTTGGATCCTGATCTAAAGCAGCGGTGATGTTTTCCTGTCTCTTTGTTTAATTCATTTCATTTCGTTTCTACTGGCTTGCATCAGAATATTGGCATAGGATTTACCCTTGTTAGGTGCCCTATGTTTCTGCTCTCCTTGCCATTAATGTTTCTCTTCTGAATGTATTATCTAAGAAATGATTTCAGTTGGTTTAACCAGTGTAGTGGATGTTATTGACTGCTCTCTGATGTATGAATTAAATGAATTCAGTTCTTAGATGTTTCTTGTTATGGATTTAGTTGGAAGATTTGGGAACACTGGGGATTAGAGTTAGCCCTATCCACTAGGATCCTTGTGCGACCAACTGGTCTTTAACTTTGTGCTCTGAAAATATGTTGTCTCCTCCTCTCTTATCATTCCATATCACACAATCATCTTTAAGATCCTATGTTTTAGATGACTAGCCTAATTGAAAGCCTGCCTATTGATTAGCAAGAAAATCCTTTCCTGACTCCATTGCCCAATGGTTTCTGAATATTCCTGGAATAATTCACCTCTGCCTTATTCCTCTTTGCTCAGTCTTGTCTTACATTGAACCCTCCTTTCCTGATAACCAACAACCAAACAAACAAACCTCGAGCCTTATAACTAGCCTAACATCTTAACATTTGAGCGTCAAAGTCAAATACCTTTGACATGTCATAGAGAGATCCCTCTTTGGACCCAGGAGGGCTAGATCCCGAGGTCTGAAAGTGGTTTGATGTTGTCTCATCTTTTGGTCTTTCCAATATGGCCAAAACATGGGAACCCCAACAGTTAATTTGCAACATTTTAAAAATTGAAGTAAACGATTTTTTATGTGCCAAATAAATGGAAAAAACACACAATGGTTGGTTCTATAATACCATTTTTATTTTCCAAGTACAATTTCTACATATTTTTAGCAATGATGTTAAATATAAAATAATGAGATTTTAAACACATTATAATTATAAAAAAATTTATACATGTCATTCAGCATATAATATCATGAAACTAACAATCCCTAAAATTCTAATTGTTTTCAACCATAACGTTAAAGATAAAATATATTTCACAATTTTTCACCCATAGAATTAAAAAATATTAACTTTTCAACATATTTCAACCATGATATTATGAAAATTTTATATGACTAAAATAACCCAATGAAACATAAATTATTTCTCCAAGTTATTGTTGCATTGTGAATATTTTAGACAAATGAATTCATCGAAATTAAAACATATAATCCAAAAAACATAAAAATGATTCATAACTTCATGTAAGATCCTAGGGAAGTTAAAATATCATTTTCATTTCTCAATGAAAACATAATTTATATCAATTGTCTTACACAATTATTCAAAATCACTGATATTTTCTTGCACACCATCAGAATTCACATCTTCATATGAATGATTGGATGCAGATGAAGATGTTCCATATTCTTATCTTTCATAAACTAGTGCCCCATCTGAGTCAACATGCACTCCCACCACTTGAGGTTTCAAAATTATTCTTGATCTATGACTGGGTTTAGCAGGCTGTCATCTCAACACTGTTTCTTGGGGTAGAAACCTCTTAAGAATCTCCATTGTCCTAGAGTGAACAATTCCTCTCTTTGTTAAATTGAAGTCACAAACAAGTGTGTCAACTTCCTCCAATTTTAAGAGGTCTATGCGCTGAAGATTTATATTTGTACCCTTTCTTTTTCTACTTCCGCCAATTTTTTTATCAACTACCATATCTATCTCTACACACCATTTAATGGGTGTGTGTTTGTGGCATATCAATGTACTTCAACACCTATAACATTTTCATTTCATGTAATCACCTTTATAACCTTGGCAAACCAAAATGGATAGCCATGTGGATCTTCATGTGCGAAGACTGTGATCATGCAACCCTTCTTAATATCTTGTACTGAACCCGTGTAAAGGTCTTCCATGGCTTCATGTTGTGCACAAGATCTTCTGGAACCAATATACATTTCTCTTTCCTCCACCTCTGTAGAATTAATAATACCGTGTGAATGTTGTCGTTCAATAATGTTTGTTTCCTCCGATTCATTTGACACATTTTGTGGCCAAATAAATGGAGTCTTCAAAATCATATCTTAATTTTCTGGTCTTAAAAGGATATCACTTTGATCATTGAAAAATGACTCCCACCAAAATGAATCAACAACATCAAAGTACTCATATGTATATCTAATGTTTTTTTTTTTCTTCGAGGCATTCAGAATAATATATATCTCTCTTTTGCCTTCATGCATTATGAAATTCACCAACTGATTTCAATAATATTATATTTGACGCAAATATTGGATGATCTGGAATGAACTTCAAAAATTCCAAACCTAATGATGGTGCCCATTCTGCAGTTGTTGAATAATTCTTGCCCCATATAAGTGTTCTCCCATCAATTTGTTTGATATGAAATTGATGTTGGAAGCTAATGTCATTAAGTTGTTCAATGCATTTCTCCTCACCATGCGATCTGAGAATAAACCTTCGCATGTCAAAAATTTCTTATAACGCATGAAAAATAGGTTTTGGCATATATGATTTTTTAATACATTCAATTAATGATGGCAAGCTCCCAACATTCTTCCTCCTCAATGTTACTGAAAAACGACTGAACATTTGATTAATATGGTCGTGAGTGTTCCCAACAAGAAGGAAACCAACATTTACCTTATGAAAAATTATCAATTCAACAAGCATTTGTAGATATCCAAAAATAATCTAATTTTTTTTTTCACAACAAGTGTTGTCTAATTGTAGATACAAATTTCGGGAATATTGCCACCCTAATGAGAAAGCACAACATGAATTATGGTTATTGTCAGATTTCCATCATTATGAATTTTTGGAGCTTTGAAGTAAACTCTTGGTGACATTTTCCCATTAAAGACAATACAACTGACCAAGTGAAACTAGATAAAATTTTCCTCCTGCAAATTTTTGGGTGTGCGAACAAAATGTGGTAGAAGTTTTTCTTCTTGTCCATACCATCAATTATCAAACCAAAATGTTTATTTGGATTATCATCACACTTCTTTCAATGCTTGTACAAATTTTTCCTTTCACTTTTTTGTTGTCTTCTATGCTCTTCAATGGCTTTAACAATCGAATCTACACATAACATAAAATAAACATATTAATAAATACATTTTCATAGTTGATCACTATACAATTTAAAATAACAATGTTATTAAAGCTTACCTCTTTCTGCTCCTTGACATTTATCCCTTTTATATTTTAGAGAAGCACATGTACTACAAACCCCCATCCTTTTCTCCTTAAGAATACGAACATTGTTGAATTCTCTCCTCCATATCTGCACTAAATATTGGTATGTAATAAAATGACCATTTCCTTCAACACCTTCTACATATTCCTTGTATAAGTTGTAGATTTATCATCATGAGAAATTATCTGGAATATGTATTGTATCTCTATTTGGCTAACACTATCCATGTTTCAAAAAGAAGTCTTGTAGCCATGACATTTTAGTGTTTGCTAATGGCCCAAACTCTCGTTTATGACGAACTTTTGAATAATATGTAGGATCCTTTTGCAAATTATATTGTATTTTTATAGACACAAATTGCCAATTGAATGAACCATTTTGAAAGCCTTTCTATAGAGAAATAAAGACCCAATATGATAATCATAACCTGCCAGTGTAGATTGCATGCACCCCACTAAATATGAATCTGGATGCTTTTATTCATTGAAAAATAGTTCTTCCTTTTCTCTAAAGAAAATCTGAAATCCATATGTTTCAAGCAGTCCTTTTTACAAATGAGCTCACTAATAGAACTTCTTCTCATGAGATATAATACTCTACCCCTTGTATAACTAGAAAATCTTGGATTGATATGAAAAGGTATACTCCAGCTGTTAGAAGCAATATTTGTTCACAACATCTCTATCATTTCATCATCCTCCGAAAAAGTATTTCCATGATCATTAGGAGGAATACTATTCTTACTATAATCATTTTCAATATAGTTAGGAAATTCACCGCCAAAATTGAATGAAAAATATTCATTACCATCTTCGTCGGCATGAACATTTTAATATCCTTCACCATATTTATCTTTCCCTTCATCACTGCTGCTCTCATTGTCCATAGGATTAGGACTATGTGGAAATTGCAACTCTCGATTTATTGGAAATTATTCATCTTGACGTTCTTCATTGCTGCTCCCATAGTCCATATGATTAGGAGTAAGCGGAAATTGAGACTCTCGATTTATTGGAAATTATTCATCCTTCCTTTCATCATTGTTGCTCTCAAATTCCATAGGGTTAGGAGTAAGTGTAAAATGTGATGCTTTATTTACTGAAAATTTTTCATCTTTCCATTCATCACTATTGATCTCATAATCTTTAGAATTAGGAGTAACTGGAAAATGTGACTGTTTATCCATTGAAATTTTCTCATTCTACTATTCATCACTATTGATTTCATAGTCCTTAGGATTAGGACTAATTAGCAAATGTGACTCTCTATCCACTGAAAAATTTTCATCCTGCCATTCATCACTATTTCTCTCATACTATTTAGGATTAGGTCTAAGTGCCAAATGTCACTCTATATCCACTGAAGATTTGTCATCCGACCATTTATCACTATTTCTCTCATAGTCCTTAGGATTAGGACTAAGTGGAAAAGGTGACTCTCTATCCAATGAAAATTTTACATCTTGTCATTCATCACTATTGCTCTCAAAGTCCTTAGGATTAGGACTAAGTGGAAATTGTGAGTCTCTAGTTTTTGGAAATTCTTGATATTGCCATTCGTCATTGTTGCTCTCATAGTCCATAATATTAGGAATAAGTGGACAATCAGACTCCCTATTCATTTTAAAATCTTAATCTTTCTTTTTGTCACTATTTCTCTCGTTATATTCATTAATATGGCTAGAGTTGTTACGTGACAGAGATTTTGATGCTTCATTAAAAAAAAAACCTCATTATTAGAGGAATACATAACACTCAAACAAGATATGTTGAATGATGCAAATTATCTCTCTTCCAATGATAATATATATCTGAAATAATAAAATTTTCCGTCAAAAAATTCCCTCCAAAAATTTTCACCAAAATGTTTTTCTTGAAGTATGTCCCTCCAATTTCTTTTTCTACGATTTATTTGAAAATTAGTTATTACAATATTCTCTCAATATAGACCCTAATTTCGAATTAAATTCCCTCCACATTTTTCTTTTAATAATTTTTTTCAAACTAAAATATTTTTAATTAAATTATATAACATTTACTTCATTATAGATATTATTTTTTAATATTCATCATATTTTTTTATCCCACATTTACCCCACCAAAAAGCAATTCCATTATTTCCGCTTGATAAGAAATTTCATTGTCACTATTCCACACATCACGCCAAGATTTCTCTAGGTTTGTTTAAAGGCTTGGAACAATTTTCTAGAGCAGGAACATCGTCAACAGGAGATTCTCACTTTTGAAAGGTTAGTTTCTTTCTATTATTCTGAAAAATAGTAAATTGTTAAAATTAATGAAAGTCAAGTTCAAATCTCACTTAGTCAATATTTTAAACCCTTAAAAATTTAGCAGGTTTTACCATTAAATTTTTTTGGTAGAAAACAAAATATTTTTTTTTTAATTATCTAAAATTAACAATAATCAACCAAGCAGGGGGGGCGATTCTAAGAATCAACCACCCTGCCTGCCCAGGGGGGCAGTGAGCATGCCCACTCGGGCCAGGGTGCCTGTGCTACTGGTGGACGTGCCCCATGGGGCGATTCCCACCCGAGCCCATCAATCGGCCCCGAGCGAACGCCACCCCATGGGCATGTTCGCCCACAACACGACGCCTAAGGCAGCCGTGGTGTGGGTGAATGTGCCCATGGGGCGGCATCTGCGTGAGCCCGAGGGCGCCCAAGGCGGCCCCTTTGGCATATATATATATATATATATATGTTTGTAGTGGGGTCGGGGAGAAATGTAAGAAAAAGTAATTATTTTTAAAGGAACTTGTTTTCAATTTAGGTGGACCGATTCTCAAAATCAACCCCAAATTATATATATATATATATATATATATATATATATATATATATATATATATATAGGGGGGTTGAGGAGATGACATGTAAAAATAAATAAAAAAAAATTTTTCTATTTCTGTCGGGGGGAAAATGTGAAAATATATCATTTTTTTTAAAAGAACTAGTTTTATTTTATTTTTACGTAAGATATTTTTTTTTTTGATTTACTAATTTATATGTAGATATATATGTTTTCAGGAAAATGGCATAAAGGAAGGTTTCTGTCAATCTTTCTGGGCCAAAGTCAACATCTCCATCTTCTAAAGCTACATGTGGGCCTTCAATAATCACTATTGAACAAACTACACTTTAGTTAATTACTGAAAATGTGGGAGATGCATCCACAAAAGAAAAGAAGTTTATTTCATACTGGAAAAAATCAACAAAAGTGAATCATCCAAAATATGCATGGTTTCTGAATGATATAGAAGATGAAACTCTGCAATTATATCTATATGCTAGTAAGAACTTTGATGTTGAAAGTTATGACCTCGTGGGAAAATTATTAGACCTATATATTGTTCCAAATACTGAAAATGTTTATATACTTTCAAAACCTCCCAAGTCACATGATAATCTTAGATATCATTTTACATTGTCGAAGTATAACACGGGGGAATGTTCTTCAAAGATATGCAAACAAATCGTACAAAATATTGCACAGAAGATTGTAAGTATTTGTATTTATAATTATCTGTTTTGTGTTATTCAAACTATATCAATGTATTTTTAATAACTTAGTTAATATTTACATATTATAATTTTTTTACATGATTTTGCTAAGGGAATTTCAATTAAGTTGGGGGGAATCTATTATATAGAGTGAGATATTATGAATCTTCTCACCATTTTCCATGAACATGAAGAAGAAGATATGGGAAATAAGCAAAGAAAATACTTCATGATGCTACAATATTATATCAAAGGGATCAATCTAGTAAAGGTAGACATGTTACTTTTCAAAATGAGGAAGTTGAAGTTGAAGCTGAAGATGAAGAATGTGTTTCCATATCTGAGGATCAGATTAGAACTAGTGATAGAAAGGAGAAGAGCCATAAAAAAACAAATACAAAAATGTCCAAGAATTTCTCCCTTCTAGTTGATGATGAGGAGATTATTTTGGTTCAAGAAAATATCATAACCAACAGGGGGAAGAAACAAAAAAATTATCATTCTGAAAAAATCATGGACAGCAGTGAAGGGCCTAGTGAAAAATCAAAAGGAAGCAGGGAAATCATTATACCAGGAGCCGATTTAGAGGATGGTATTATGAAAAGAAAACAAAATTCCATTTGACATCGTTTGGCGAAGACAAATTTAATTCAGGGTGGTCGGTCATTTCAACTTAATGTCATTCAAGTCTACAAGAAAATGAAGGACAATTCAAATATCAAATTAGAAAGCCACGAAACTTGCATGTTCACAATTTTAAAACATTTATGAGGTACGAACCTTTTGCACATGTGGTTGGTTATGTTCTTCTTATTGATCCAAGTCAGATTGCTAACAGAGCATCATCTGAAAATTCAAAATGTTTTGAATACAAATATTATGTACTTGGGGCAAACCATTCCCTAGAATATCAAAGGCAATTGATGGAGGAATATCCCAATGATCTGAATTTTGAAACAATTAAATGTATCATTTATGTTGGTTTAACAGATACAAAAGCAAAGTTATTGGCATGTGGTCATAATTCAAATAATGAGTATAGGATGTCTATGACTTTCATCCAAAGGGTTAGATTTATTCATAGTGAATTTGAATAAAAATGTGGTGGTGAGAAGACAGAGGTTGATCATGCATTTTAGAAGGAATGTTGTATGGAAATCGATTATCAAATCGAAGAAAAAATAAGCTCAAAAGGTGGCAAAGTAAATTACGAAATATTCAGAGGTATGGATAACAGTTTCCAGTTGGCATTTGGAAGTGGAGAGATATGGGAATTGATTGATTATATTTTTGAGTTGTGGGAGAATTTTGGCATCAAGTCTAAACCATTGATATGTACCAGCAGTAAATCAGGTCCTAAAATGAAGCTCCTTCCAGAAGATATGACTATCACACCTTGGAGATGAAGGCAAGGAGTGAAGGATCAAAAGCTTTTCAAAACAATATTATCTCGTGTAAAGTTAGGACAATTATCAATGGAGGAAATGTCTAAGGAATTTTTAAAGTAAGTTTTTTATTTTTACTTATTTTTGGATTATAAGTTTCTATTAAATATAACATATTGTTGTTGGTATTATGTGTCATACATATCACTATGTTAACATTCTCTACTTTATTTATTCAGTCACAAGATTTATATGAGAATACAAGAACAAATGGTTAGATTGTTGAATGAAGATAGTTGAGATGACGTTATATGCAACTACCCTGATTCAAGTTCTACATCAGTGCTAAAACAATTGTATCTTGCATTAAAAAAGGTATGTTCATTCATACATTCATTTCTATTCATATGTATATTATTTTTATTTTATAAATTATACATATATTTATTTATTTTATTAAAGATGAAGAAGGATGCAAATGGAACACCCGAGAGTTTTAGAAGATTTAATATTGAAAAAATTAAAATGGAAAGGATGAGAAAACAATGTCTTAGTGATATTGAACTTGATCCTAGTCTTAATCATTTCATTTGGAATGGGCTCCACATAATATAATATCAAATAATATTAGGTGACTGTGAAGAAATTCCAAAACTCAAACCTAAAAGGGATTATTCCCTAGTTATTGTAGATATTCCTCATGGTTTCAATATCGCAAACATTGAATATGATAGTGACCCTTATACTTATCAAGCATTAGTAAAGTGGTTTCGAGATTTGTAGAAGTCACAACATCACCATTTTGGAGATTTGTGACATTTCATTTAGACACATAACTGGGTTTGTTATTATCAAGCTTCAAGGGAAAAGCAAAGTCAAGGATGCAACTTACATGGTAAGACATTGAAATAGTATGTTTGATTAATGTTAAGAAAAACATTTATGTACAAGTTAATTGAACTTTTACTATTTCAGTTACAAGAAAAATCCAAATCTTATTTGTGGTGGAAATCAACCAATTATAAGTGACTATGATTTCATTCATGTTGAAAGTTGGACAAAAGACGATAGTTATTAGCCTATTCTTTTCAATCAAGTGGATGGAAAGAATCATAGCCAAGTGTTGGTCCATGATGTTGTTGTAAACAAAATAGCATATGAAGATAAAGAAGAAAAAGGACAAATAGTTAAAATATATAAAAAAACCAAAGTCATTGATTAAATATATTTTATATTTATGTTCAAATGAAGGAGATTGGGTTTTGGATTTATTTTCAAGCTCACGTAAGTTTTATTATATAAAAATGAATTTCACTATTTTCTTTCTCTAATTTGTGTGTTTATACTAATTTACTAAAAAATTTCTTTTGTACTTGATGATTAGGTGCAACACTAGCATGTTTCTTACAAAAAGGAATAAATTGCATTTCCATTGAAAAATACCTATTACAATGAAAATTTATTCAACAAAGAGTCGATGCTCTTCAATTTCTTCCAGATGCAATGCAAGAAGCTAGTTCGAGAAAAGGGGATTTTAATGAATCCCATGTGGAAAAAAACAAAGGAAACTCAACCACCATTAGATGGAATGATTGGAAAGGCATAATTTGGGACATTTGCAAACATCAAAGATCCATAAGAAGAGGAAAATGATGAAACTGAAGCCAACAATGAAAATATTGTGGAAGAGGACAATTATGAAACTCTTGAAGATGAAGAGTTTGGGTTACATGATATTATTGATTAAGTTTTAGTTAAGCTTCCAAATGAAGCTCATTTTTTGTAACTATTAATAAGTTATGCTTGTAATGTTTTGACTTTGAGGTTTTATGAGAATAAATAAATATTCAATTGTTGTTATTATATGTTTATTATTTGTATAATGTGATTTTCACTTCATTTTTATGTGAATCATGTAAGTTCTGAAAAAAAAAAACTGTAATTGTTATTAACTTTAGACATAAAATTCACAAAAACTACTAATTTTTATAGTTTTTTTGTTAAATTTTTCCTATAAAAATGGTTTATTTGACATGTCACTTTTAGCAAAAAAAACTCAAAATCTGTGTATTCTTTTTTATTTTTATTTTTATTTTTATTTATTTTATTTAAATTTTTTTTTTTAATTATATATATATATATCAGTTATTTGTATATTAAAAATGTGTTTTTTTTTATGTAAATTGTTAAAAATTCTTGTTTTTTTAGTGACAATTATTTCATGTGCAATGAAATATTATTTAAAAATATATTATTAGATAGAAGATTAAAACTTTCAAATTCTGAAATTTTTGTTTTTTCGACACTGCAAAAAATCATATATCTCACTACAAAAAAAAAAAATTAAAAGAAGAACAAAAAAACAAATACCTAAAAAACACTTAAAAAAATATGTAAGTGAAGAGGAAGAAAACGAGTACCTAAAAAATTGTTAAATTTAGAAAATAATTGTTAGCATTTAATAGATTAGAAAATTTTAAATCAAAGATAAGTCTTCTAAAAGAAGGGGATGATGCTCACATCATCACTTTTCAAAATCAACATAAAAAACACTAGAATTTTAAAATTAATGTCTATACTTGGTACATATGAAAATTTAATGTGTAAAAAACATGTTAAAAATATTAAGAGTATTCTGAATCAACACTTTTCAAAATCAAACCATTTTTTTCTACCTAAAAAATGCAGGTACTCATTTCAGTTCCTGTTTCAAAGTTTACATTGTTATTCTCGCACAGTGGTCTATACAAACATTCAGGGGATCGTACAGATTAAAGTCCAGAGAATCGAATGCAACATTTTCTATCGCCTTTACTTCAGTGTCTATGACTTTCAGGTTCTTGATCTCATACAATCTTATTTGCATAGGAAGAGTTGCTCAGGGTGCTTTCTTATTCCTGTGCAAATTTGTTGAAAACCCTATGGAGAGATGATATGGAACTTATTTCATGACTAATTTATCAGTGGAATACCTTGGAAAAATATGGGGTGAATTCTATTCACTTAACACTCTAAGGAAGGTGCCCTCTAGTGAGGCAAACCAATCTGCTACCTTTTACACTGCTACTATTTCCCCACATGACATGTTTCTTCCTCAAAGATCAAATTTTATAATAGAATGAGGAAATGGTCATTTAGAATTTTCCATTACTCCTTTTTGGCTACATTCTGAGAGAAGTCCATAGCAGATGTGCATGATAGGGTCTCATGGTGTCCAATTCCAATTCATGCCAGGAAATGAATTGTGAGCACAGATTACATTAAGTAGATATGCATACATGTAAAATCTATCTTTGCTCGCCTTTGGGAGGATTCAAGACCTTAGCTACATGGATACTTAAATATTGAGCCAACAAGTCTCACCAGTTGAATGGTTTCCCTTTGTTTACAACCTGGTTCAGTAAGAATTCCCACCCTTCAGGAAAGGTCTTTGTGCTTTGCTGACTGTAGATTTTGCAATATAAAACTATCAAGAGCGAATAGGACCTTCTAAGATAATTTTCCTTGTAGGTGTTGATGGGTATCTAACGAAACTTTGATGGCTCTTTCAACCAATTTTGACGATGTCCTTAGTACTTAAGTAGTTGGTGGTATCATATAAGTAAAAATCCATGAAGGATTATGGCTTCGCCAAATGATACATGAGATGGTAATTTGCTGCTAGAAAAGAAGAAAACCTTTGTCCATTATCATTGTTCAAAGCTGTAGTCTTGATATATATATATATATATGCAAAAATATCCAGTTGACAATGTCTGCACATGGGAAAGCCAAGTTTTTGCATGCAACTTTAAGTAGTCCCGACTGTTGAACATTGATATATACCTGTCAGTCCTATAGATCTTTCTTGTTGAGAATGCTCCATTCACTTTCTATCATGTTATATCTAATTCATTCCCTATTAATATTTGAGTATCTGCATAAAATAGAAAGTTTACTAGCGTACTCTCAACTACCTCCCGAGTACTGCTCTCTGTGGTATCCTTTTAAGAAGCTCTCTTGGGTGCCATGATATTGGTGACTGATGAAGAGAAGTTTTCAATAATTGTATTACCTGTAGGAGGAAAAGGCACTCATGGCAAGAATAAATTAGCTTAAGCAAATCAACTTACAAAGCAAGATCATCGCAACAACTAGTGAACTGATGAGGAAAATTGCACAATTATTAAGGTCAGGGGAGGGGAAATTGCTGTAGGAACTACACATTGTGTAGTCTAAGCATCCAATGATGCAACCTAAGGCTTGAGACTACGCAATGCATAATTCAACCTGAGCAGACTAAGGGAGAGATTGCTAATTGCACTGTCTCAATGGAGAAGGGATCAAGCTTGAGCCCTAGAACTACGCAATGCAAATTTGGGCCAGCCTGTACTGCAAATTTTGCAGTCTCATAGGTCAAGCTAGGATCTTGAACCTTGTACATGCGCAATGGTCAGCTAGATAAGGCAAGTCATAGCCAAGTGAAATGCAGATCTTCCAAGAAATAATGTGGGAAATTGATAGATCTGAGTGATGGTTCTTGTTAAAGTTAAAATATAACTAAGGATAGATATATTGGTGCAAATAAAGGGCATAAAATCAACATGCATAAGGAAAAATAAACATGCATGGAGATTCGTCGAAATGAAGATCACTGGTGTACAAAAACAAGAAAAATAATGTGACACTTATAAAATGAAAACGATGAACTGAACCAACACTTCTAAAAGATAATACAAGTTAAAAATCCAACAACCATGAATAAAAATAAGAAAAACATCACTCACAGAAGCGAAATAACAGAAAATGACAAAAAAAACTGGCAAAAGACGACAAAAGCAAGACTCACTCAGAAAACTGATGCAAACTGCATCGAAGGCTCCTTGATCTCCTTGGGAATGTTAGAGCTCTAATACTGAATGCACAAATCAGATCTAGAGTTGTATATTAAATAGATTTAGGTGGATTAGGGTTTATGACATGCACGCCTAAAATCAAGGAAAAAGCGACACTTGGTGGAAAGTTCCAAAATTACGGAATGTTCCACCTTCAGGAAACTAATGATGACTCCCTGTTTTCTAGGGATTATTTTTTCTTTTTTTATTTTATCTTTTTGGATTTTTCAAGAAACTTTCCATGCACACTGTCAAGAAGGATTACACAATTCCTAACTAGGCAACTTCTTGACTCAGTGCATTGCACAATTTTTGAATTGATGAGATGATTTTTGTAGTTTATGAGCTTAGGGTTGGATGGCCATTGAGGATTGTGCATTTTAAAAGATCAAGGTTGGCCTTCTTGTCTGGATTATGATCCTCAGAGTGGCCTGCCTTCCAAGATTTCGCGGTTTCTCAAGGCAAGCCCAATAATGTTGCAAGGTCAAGTCAAGAGTTAGCTTGTATTGAAAATATATCGAGCTGGGATCTACTTCATCACGAGCACAACATGAAATATAAGTCTTTATCAAAGAATGAGTACTTGAAAACAATAAACGATAGACTCCTGTGGACAAAAGAGAAGGTGCCAAAATCAAAGCATAGGAAAAATTCTTGAGGGTTATTGTAGCTGCTACAACAGGTTTTTATATTTGCAGGTATAAAAAATGGAGCTAAAATTTAATGAAAAAATATATAGGGGTATTAAAAATGTTAACGAGAAAATAGATACCTATAATATCTAGTGAAAGAAGAGGTTTTTTAAATTAGGAATGTGTATTGGGTTCATATTGATAAGAGCTTAAATAATGTTTTTTTTAGTTGTATTTTCTAATATGCAGTCAAATCAGGGGTATTATTTAGCATGCCACGAACACATGTACGTTATATGTCAAAATATCATTGAGTGAAGCCCATGTAGTATAAAGTTACACAAATTAATATATATAAGAAGGAACATGGGTATATATTTATAAAGAACATTATTGGATTTAATAATCTAGGAAAAGGATGTCATGCCTTGGTATGCTAGGACTTAGTATTTATCCCAAAATATTAAACATAGGTACCTAAAGTAAATAAATATGCCTAAAAGTTGTTGTCATGAATATCGCAAGATTTAAATAAATATCATAAATGTTACTTGTTTATAGTAAGTAATGCCAGAATTGGTAACCCAAAGGGGTGCCTTTAGTGCCAATAACTCTTTGGGCACATTAAACATGGATTCAAAAAACTCCTTCTCTTCTTGTTGGAGCATATCCAAACCTTCATTGATTTGAATAACCCAAGTATACATCTCTTGAAGATCCACAACATAACCTATTAGACATGCCTCATCAAGCTCTACAAACAATTTCCAGTGAAGGGATTTGTCTACGGGGGAAAGCATGTGATTTTTATAGGCCACGGAGGAACTACCTTTGTTTAAACTGCCCATTACACTTCTTTTTTTTTTGAGTTGTAAATTGCAGGTTCAAATTTATTTAAATTTACAATTCTACGAGCCTATGATATGTGTAGGGGTTGAGCATTGCGACCACCAGTTGATTCCATTTACAGCTGTTGACGTCAGACATACACAGAATGGGACAAGATAGAAGGTAGGGTGGAAATGGAGACAAGGTGTGGTCGCCGAGAAACCATCAAAAACCTGAAAGTGTCATCTGATTTACAAAATGTAAAACATATAGGCTATACCATTTTCCAAAATATCAATAATATATTGTATGACCATTCATATCAATGTCACATCATTCTCCAAAAAGTCTCACAAATAGACTATGCCTTAAACAATAAATATTGCACTCGATATTGAATAGGTTTGAAGTGACTATATGCTTGTTCCTCAAAGCAATGTCAATTTAGAAATGGCGTGGTAGATGATATTGATCTAGTAATTATTTTTATATTTTAATAATAAAACTGAACTTTATAAAATGTGAATAAAATAAAAGGTTAAAGATTACAATTAAAGATTAATTAATTTCATGAGTTCAACTTTGTCATTAAAATAAAATTTAAATTAAAGATAAAAAGTTCGTTAGTTGCCATGTTTGACTTGTTGACATTGTCATGATTGCTCTTTATAAAAAATAAAATAGTATATATGTTTTTTAGGAAGTAAAAAATGCGTAGTCTAAAAAATCTGCAAAATTTTTGACAGAATCTTGTTTATAGTTGTTAAACTTTAGTATTTTGGGTGCCCTAAGGGTTTTTGATAATGTTGAATCTATTTCCACTATCAAAGATGGATTTCAAACACTCCAACTATCTAATTTTTTGAATTTTATTTTATCGGATTCTGGCAAAAAACTGTCATCCGGGCTATTTTGTATGCTGGGTAGACAACTTTAATAAAAAAAATATAAACACCAGTTAGATTAACTATCATATACTTACTAATAAAATATATATAATTTTTAAACTATTATTAAAATTTATAAATAATATAATATTAAAATTCTTTGATGTCTTGACATTTCATTTTAAATCAAATTATTAAATAATATTTTATTACATTTTACTACATTTTATTTTAAATAATATAATATTTGTTGTATAATTTTTTTATTAATTTAACAAATAAAATCATAATTATTAACAAAATAGGTTCTTTGTGTTTTTTAGTTCTCTCAAGCCCGTTTTTTTTAAGATTATGTGAGTGATGAGTTATTTTAATTAAATCTCTCGATGCATATTCATGTTTTGTCTTACACTCAAGGTGATTCCTCCTAGAGGTTATAGTGGTAGTGGTTTGCATTGGTTGAGTGTCAAGTGAGTATAAAGGGATATAGTGGTACTAGTGGTTGGAATTATCTTTGTGTCATGTGAGTACAAGGGAATATAGTGATACTGGTTAGGGAAAATTTTAGGGGCGAAATTTCGACTAGTGGTTGGAATTGACTATGTGTCATGCAAGTCCAAGGGATTATAATGGTAGTTTCATACGAGTACAATGGGATTATAGTGATAGTGATTAGGTAAAATTTTAGGGGCGAAATTTAGAGTAGTGGTTGGAATCCACTTGGAATCCACTCAGTGTCATGCACGTAGGGTTATAGTGGTAGTGTCATGTGAGTACCATGGGCTATAACGGTTGTAGTTGGTATGGACTCATACTAGTGTTCTTTTGGTAATGGTATGAATCAAATCTATGTCAAGAAATTACTAGAAGTTATAGAGCTAGTTGTTAGTATCGACACATCAAGTGAGTATAACATGTTATAGTTGTAGTAGTTGCAATTGACTCTGTATCAAACAACTATAATTATGATCTTGTTATTGATTCCTCTAGCAAAAAAATATTTATGTTAATTGTAACACCCCCAAGTTCTATGCTTTTCAAATTAGACATTTGAACATAAATCCAAAGGGGAGTGGACCCCAATGGATAATTATTGTGTGGATGTGGTTAATTATTTATTTATGAAAAATAAATAAAATATTGTGTATGCACTATGACCAAATGAGAAATTGAGATCACATGCCTAATCCATGAGGTTATGGAAAAGGTAAAGACTTTCCCCAAAATCTTTCAAAAATCCTTGAAAGAAGTTATTTCTAATTTAGATTTTTGAGGAAAAAATCTAAATTCCCCAATGATGAGGAAAGTAGTTGGGAAGAGGTAAAAAAGCTGGAAAAGCTGGAAAAGCAGAAAGCAGCTTTAAAGTCCCTAAATAAGGGAAGCCTAGGCAAACAGGAATAAAAGCATCCTGAAATTCTGGACGCAGAATTGGAAACAAGCTTTGGGGAGAGCATAGCTTAAATAAGCTGCTCCAGAACAGATTGAGGTTAGTCTGTTCTTGGAGGATCTCAGCTCGGGGGTGAGTTCTGGAGATAGACGAACTCTAAGGTTGGGAGGACTGGTCATAGTATCGGTATGCATGCATAACTTTGAAGATTATTTTATCTCTGTATTAAGTATATCAAGGTTATATGCATTGTTCTGTTAGAACTTCTTATTTAAATTTTAGATTGAATGTCTGTTCAATACCTCATGCAATTACAAGCTAGATCCAATAGCTGAAAATTCAGTATGTTAATAGAAGTGAGAAAGTTAAATAAAAACCAAGGGGTTAGTTATGGGAATTTGTACCCTACAGTAATAAAGGTTAGAGATGATAAATCAATCTGAATGTTTGATCTAATAGAAAAATTCAAGTTGTAGCTTGTTGTCTTTGAAATGAAAAACTTAGTTGTTGTATTGTATAAATAGAACATTTTAATAAAACTGTAACCAATAACAGCAAGTAGGAAACCACTAAGCCTATGACAGATGTATGGATTTCAGTATAACAACTGTAATACAATGGCAAGAATTGTAGAATTAAGAATTTAAATTTGTTCTATTACATGGAAGTTTAAATATATGAAACCAGAAGTTAAATCCTAACTAAGTACGAGGATCTGAAATTAGGGAGACTAAAATATCAATTTCGGTTTCATTACTTCCATTTGATTGAAGAAAGATGATCTATATCCTATCTTTCCAATGGAAGAGTTTAATAGGCACTAGAATTTCAAATATGCTGAATATTGGTAACAATAAAATAAGGGAAGAGTCCTACTAAAAATCTACTTATGTGTAATAAAAGTATGTGTGAGAGAAGATTGTAAGCATATTTAATCACTCGGAAAAGAGCATCTATCCACCTTCTATATAAACTGCAAAAAAAAAAAAGGGTAGTTGAAGCAAAGAAGGTTAATGGAATATAGATAGAATGTATATGTGGATGTATACATCTATCCAGTATATATATATATACATATATAAGTCGACTAGATTGACTGATAGGAATTGAGGTCAAGAAAAAATTCCTCGTGGAAATTTTTATACTCGCCTGACTACCTATAATTACCAAAGAGAAATTAAATACCGGATAAAAGTATGAAAATGTAATTGATTCAACAGAAAAATTTTAATTGGTATCAGGTGCAGAAAGTAACATATAATTAAGTTAATGTTGTGTGGATAAGAAGCTGGGTATGGGAGACGTGACATTAATAGCCTTTACCATAGTAAAATAATAACAATAGAGTTATCTTATGACCATAATTAATTTCACACACACACGCACATATAATTTGGAAATTGATTTCTAACCTTTATAAATTATAATGTCATGTATACTTAGAAGTGTTTATTACTTTTCTATTTTAATATTCTTGCCATGAATTTATGGAATTTTTTTGTTAAATAATAATTAATATTATTGTCTATAATAATTATTATCCATTTTTTTTTTAAATAATATTATTAGGTGTTATTAGTTAATATATACTAACCCATTATTATTATTATTGGGCTATGAAGCACTCTCCAACCCACTATGGTAGAGATGTTGTGACATAATATATAACATTTTAAAGAACTCAAATTGCATCAAAATAAAAAAAAAAAAAATACAAACATTAATGTGATTTAATGTACACATTTTAACTCTATCAAAATAAAATAAAAAAGTAAAAACAAAATAGAAAAAGAAACATGGTATTGATGCATGGTATTTATGTGGAAGATAGCATTCAAAAAGGGGGAAATTAAATCATCCTAGATCCATCTTAACTTAGGATCAACTAATAGTAGAGGGGGAACACATCTCTTGAGTTGCAAACCACTTCTAGAGTAAAAAGAAATTTGATCCCTGTTGGGGTTTGGTAGATTCCGACTTAAGATGGATCTAGGATGGTTTTATGATACTATATTAAAATTTGAAAAAGTCATTAGTTGAATTTATATAATCATATGGAGAGATTTAATTGAATATAGAACTCTTTATTTTCCTCTTACAAAAATGTATCTTTATCTTTATCTTCTATTAGTTATTATTTTATTTTTGACAACTAGTATACATTTATATTCAAATTTATGAGTCTTACTCTTGGAATGAATGTGCATATTTTATACCATAATTTATAGATATGATTGAAATATCCATATATACTTTTTAGATACTTGTGCAATTATTTTTTAATTTAATTTTTGTAATAAAACCATCCAAACTCAAGTAAATAACATATTTACCATCCCTTATTTCCCACCATAATTTAAGAAATTCTTTGCATTAAAAAATGGATAGAAATAGAGTTACTTCTCACCATTATTTATGTTTTCCTAAACACTTATATAAAAGTATGTGTAGACTTACTAGTGGTTTATACCTCTCAAAATTTATGCTAGCCCTAATGTCTCAATAAGAAATTAATTTATCGTTTTACCCTTTAACCACTATTAATTTTACATAAATCATTATAAATTATAATTCACATACAATTTTTCCAAAAACCTTAATGGCTACTACTAAACTTTCTTGGATACATTTAATTATTAAAAATACAAATTTTCCAAAAGCTTTAAGTGGCTAATTAAGCCGGATGTGTTTTCGTTATGAGATTGGGTGGGCAAACACTATTCACCCCACCTAATCAGAGAACTTCCTTATTGCCCTTCTAGCCAATTATATTTTGACACCCTCAAAGAGTTTTATAAAATTTTTGACCAGCTACAATCAGTGATGAGTTCCAATCCGTGATCAATGCATTGCGCACCACCCTGACATCGCATACTTTTATGAACTCATTGTCCTCGGGTATCTCAAAAATGAAATAGTCAAAATCCACAACATTTTATCATACGACATTCTGTCTTCAACATCAGCAAAGAAGTGCCTGCCATAACTGATGCTGTGTGAATGCTCTGACATACCATTGGAGATGTGGAAGGGTCATAAATCGCTCCCAGCAACAACAAAGGTTTTTAGATTGCATCTTCTGCAAGCCCATGCTGTGTAGACAAATCGGAAAATACTATACAGTGATCGACAATCGCTGCAACAATCTTCGATATCCTACTCAAGAGACTGCTTTTTCTGCACCACTGGAAACAAGGGCATTAGTTCAGACAATACCGAAGTCTGTCTTTCTGGGCTCGAGGATAAAATCATAGGAGATGTAGCTGAATACATGGCTTGAACATCATCAATTTCGGGTAATAGGCGTCTTTGGCATGGGTGGAAATGGAAAGACGACGTCGTTGAGAATGTTATTTAACACCCACAAGAAAGGTAATGTGTTTGAAAAGGTTAATACATTAAAATAATGATATAAAAATTTTGAATTTTAATAAAGCATTATTTGTTTATTAATATAAATAAAAGAATATTTGAAAATATATTTTTTATTTATTTAGAAGAATTTTTAATAATAATATATTTATTAATATTTATTTTTAAAATATAAATTTTAAATTATATTTTAAAAGGTTGGTGATTTTATATTTTATATTTTATTTAGATAATAGTCAAAGGAATTTCACTCAAGTGATATGGTTTGTAATTTGTGTTCCAAGTAATGTTTTCAAGTCTCTAGAGACATGCCAACCCTTGTGGCAGTTGCCTTTGACATCTACATGTATTGCTAGTCTTTTCTTATTTCATTTTTCAATGTATTGCTAGTATTTTCTTATTTGATTTTCCAGGTTTGTAATAAACATGATAATGGAATTGCTTAGCTTCCCACTACTTCTAAGAATATATGATGAAGATTCTATATGTTTTCTTACATAGTTTTAATGATTCATGGGTATGTCATTGTTTTTCTTTTCTCAAACAATTAACATTAAGAAAATTATGAGTAGTTATTTTTTACAAGCAATTGTTTAGAAGAAAACTATTTACAGGTGTAGATGGGACAATCTTTATGGTCTCATTCAAAATTAAAAAAAAAAAACTATTAGGGCATACTTACTATGAAAATGTGAGAGATAGCCCATCTTTTCATAAAATATGTAAATAATTTCAATGAAGTTCCCCACTTTCCATTTTATGGTTGCTTCCATGTTGTTTAAAGCATCTAACCACAAAGGCAAGATACTTGTATGCTGTAAGGATATGGAAGCAGTCGTAAAAGGCAAGATAGGGACTTTCTATGAAGTCGTAAAAGGCAAGATAGGGACTCTATATGATGAAAACGAAATGAGGTCAGTTTGCTTATGGTTTAGGGAATCGAGGGGCATCTTGTATGCGTGAATCATGGGCCATATCATTTTTTTCGTGTCAACATTGAATGATTATCCTGGAGCGTCTAATGAGCAGCCCGCACAGGTCACATATTTCACAATTCAAAAGAGAGTAAGGAGAAAGTGCAACTTGCAACATTTGTTTGACAAATTAACAAGGCAAAATGCGAGACATTTAATTTGTTTAAATAACTAACACTTGCAAATTGCAAGTGTCTACCACATAAACATTATGCAACATTTATTCCATTGTTTTTAAGACTTTTATGGTGAAAGAAATATGTGCTAAGCCTTTAAATAATCTTTTGAACTTCGAACATAAAGCATGTGGAATTGAAAAAAAAAAAGTGATTGAGTAATAAATTATTTACTACTTAAGTAAAGTGATAATTTTAAAGTGATAATTTTATTGTCAAATTTAAATATTAACTTTTGAGTGATGAAGTGAATATGAACTTCTATTGACTACTTTTTCAAACACTTCATATTTATATTTTAGATTTTGTAGTCTAAAGAGTTTAGATTAGAGTAAAAGATGATATGTCTTCTAGCAAATATGTCTAAAATAAAGAAATGAAAAGTTTCTGCTTATGTTCAACATATCATCAAAACATTCATGATAATATTTTTATACTACCAATGTTAAAATTAACTACAATTATTCATATTCCTCTTATCCACATTTCTCTACACCAAACGGTGCAATTGCTAATACAAAACTTTCTTGGATACACTTAATTAGGAAAAAACAACCACCTATATCTAGTGACACATGATTTTGGAATGAAATTATGTACATGGCCGATACAGTGAACTTCAGATTCTGTAGGGAAACGAAACTAAGATTAAGTTGATTATAATATTCTCCAAACCATAAAGAAAAGTGAAGTTGTCTCCATCGTGATGATTATCGATTTGAATATGAAATCTCCATCATTTTATACAACATGTACTGATCATTTTTTTACCATGTAAAACAAACCTGTCTAATCGCTTGATTGCATTTTTCAATACATAAAACCCAGTGATTGAAATTTCAAACTTTTATTGGAAATTTGCATGAGAAAATATAGGGTTTCCAACTTTTTCGTTGATGGTTATAGATTTGAAGTTGACGAGACACTTTCAGTGTATCGCATGTGGCGTTTATTGACTGAATCGTTTACCGCCAGTCAATTGATTTAGGTTTACAATATGTTTTACTTTTAATTGGTCCGGCATCGGATTCTTGCTTCTCGTTGTGGATTTTTTCGTACCGGAGTTTTGCTCTCATCGGTCAGAATCCGCCGAGAGAGCCTGCACATTTTCAGGGGCTCGACATATCCACGAGGCACTTTATAGTGCTATTATCAATTTTTTTAAATTTAGTTGGGTTATCAACGAGCCAATTTACTTTATTTCATTTTCTTTTCGACTGTGTTTTTTTTTTTTTTTTAAAGTTTTTGGTATTGGAATTTGATTAAACAATTTTTTTTTAAATTTTGATTTAGGTTATTTAAATTCGTTTTTTCTTATTATATATAGATTTAGTATCTTAAAATAATTCTAAAAAAATATAATATTATCTATCAAATTTTTGTTTTCACTAAATTCTTGCCTGAATTCTTAAAAATTATACCTAAAAGCCTTCAAAAATCCACATTAAAAACAACAGTTTTCTTAACAGAGAATATTCTCAAGTCTAGGGATGAAGCTGTCGCGCACTTGCCCTATTTTGATGCAGATGTTTATTCGTACAGTCTTCATTAGCTAGAAGTTGCAGAGAAGTTGAAGAAAAACATTCTACCGTGTTTTTTGTATAAAAATTTATCATTGGTCGACACGCTGCCATACCTGCTTTTCCCAATCATGGGTCACCTGGATGCATGTATGAAGCAGGTTGGAAATAACAGGATTGCTTCTCTTATTATAGCTGCAACTGCAGTCTCGTTCGTTATTTACTTCTCTGAACTGTCGGAAGGTCAAGAAACAGTGGAGAATCGCAGGCTTAGGAGAACTTTCAGCTTTCATCCAAACTCCCAAGCTATTGGCAGTTTGGCTCTGTTTGCTTCTCCTTTGCAAAATACTTCTGAAATAGTAAATCATGTAGACAAAATTAGTCTTGAAAAGTCTCGCATGGCAATAATCTTAGTGTAGACAAGGATGGCAGCAAAAATGGTAAAATTTTAAGCTAGAATCACAGTGGTGAGAATTTGGTCTCTAGCAGAGGACAACTGGAGAGATATCCAGAGCACATTGGGGAAAAAATATCTCTACCAGTACATCAATCTCAAAACATCTCGGAATTTGGCGAAGTAGTTAACAGGAGGACTTATGGCAAAGTATATACAGTGACAAAGAATGAAAACCCACAAGTGCAGTGTGATATATATTCGGGGAAATGGGTTAGGGATGCTTCGTATCCTCTTTACCCTGCTGGAGAATGCCCGTATATGAGTGGAGCATTTGACTGCAAAGGTAACGAGCGGCCGGATTCAAGCTATACACAATGGAGATGGCAACCCAAAGACTGTAATCTTCCCAGGTATGTAACACTACTTACAGCAATGAATTCTCTGAACACTACATTAAAATCCCAAATTTCCGAAGGCCACTGTTTAACTTAGCACATTTCTTGAAGGTTGAATGTTACGGACATGTTGGAAAGGCTGAGGGGAAAGAGGCTCATGTTTGTATGGGACTCCCTCAATCGTAATCAGTGGGAATCCTTACTCTGCATTCTGAGAACTGTAGTGCCGCAAAACAGAACATTTTTCGGCTTCAAAGGCGACATAACTACATTTCTAGCTAAGGCGAGTTATTTCACATAAACAAATTTTCATAATGTTTCTATAGGGTGAATAGAGATAAAGTTACAGCAAACGAAATTGATGGCAATGTGTGATGCAGGATTATAACTATACAGTGGAGATATTTTGGGCACCTTTCTTGGTTCAGCAAGACAGCATTAAGATTGGGAATAAAAGCAGAAAAATACTTAGGCTCCAAGAAATTGCGAAACATGGAGCTATTGGAATATTGAAAATTCCAAACAAACAGTGGAGAGAATGATCTCTCCTCTACAACACAGAGAAGTTTAAAACAAAAATTTTGCTTGCAGACAGAGATGGCATGAAAAATGCTTTCTCCTATTTCATTAACAAAACTTAAACAAAAAACTATTACAAAATTCTTCCTCAATGGAGGGATTCACAGAATACTACCAAGACTGCTACATACACAATGCTCAGAAAATATTCATTGTTCTCTCAAAAAAAATACTTTGTCTTCATACAGTCAACACACTACTGTGTATTTCATTCTACCCGCGCTGATGTGCGAAAACAATGCAATACAATACATCATGCAGGCTCACTTGCCTTTTTCTCTTTATATGCCGCGCATATATATTAAAACATTACAAAGCTATATGAAACATTAAAAACAAAACTATTAAAACAAATATGATACGGGACCCACAATACAAACAACAAACCAAAACTTCGATTGCGATTGACAATCGGATGCGATGACCAAATATGAAATTTGGCTCACAAACCAATCGGTTCCGGACTTCAACACTGTGCGATCGGGCCTCATTCAAAAAAAATGTTCCGATTGCGATTCAAAAATGGATGCGATTCAACTTATTAACTCCGGCCTATACCTGGATCAGGTCTGTCACTTCAATCGGAGCATATTACAAAGGCGTGCGATCAAACGGAAAGTTTCGATTGCGATTAAGAACCTGGACGCGATGGAATTTATCAGCTCCATTGTATAACGCCATCGGGTCAGCCAATTTCAAAGGTGCGATCGGGCCCAACACTTAAGAGCTTCCGATTGCGATCAGGAACTGGATGCGATTGGAAATTAAACTGTGGCATATAACTGGATCGGGTCCGGCCTTCGATCAGAGCATATAAAAAAACTACTCTGATTGAGCCCTTGCGATTGAACTCTTGCGATTCCATTAAAACATCGCCACATGGTCAAGTGGACCCACGGGCCTCGACTATTGCTGGGGGCGATTTATAATATAACATTTGGTTGTATTGTGTACAACCGTTCCGCTTGCAGAACTCTGCCACATCAACAAGACACTCGGTCCTTGCATCATTTATATGTTGCAATTTGTGATTGTGATCGCATCACAGAACTCCTCATCAACAAGACACTTAATAAAAACTTTGGCGGTTTTATTCACTTTGGTTGTTGAAGGCTTTAAACACCCGAAATAAATGTTTTTAATTACTCTACTCCTCCGTAGAACAGATCTACGAGGATCTTTATTCCTCTGCAAAAATGACTTCGCCCATATCAAAATTAATTTCATCTGCTATCTGTGGCTGTCGCCCATCACAAATTTAATTCTTCTCCTTACGGTTCTCCATCATTCTTCTTAAATACAGAGTGTTGTGCACTCAAATCTTTACTGTTGTCTCTATGTAGTCTTTTTCTTCCTGTCCAAAGGCACGGCAGGTGACTTTAATATTTCAACACTCCCCCTTAAATTCAGTTGTTGGGTTATCAAACATACCCAAGAATTTTCTTAAAAATTCAAAGGTCTTCTGTCCCAATGGTTTAGTTAGAATGTCTGCATATTGCTCCTCTGTTTTACAATGCTATAAAAAAATTTCTCCATTGTTCACCAATTCTCTGATATAGTGAAATTTTGTGTCTATGTGCTTTGTTCTTTTATGAAATACAGAGTTCTTTGACAATGCAATAGCTGAGCTATTGTCACAATAAATTACAGTCCCCTTTACCTGTTCTTGGCACAAACTTCTCAACATCCTTCTCATCCAAATTTCTTGACACACTGCTGCTGTAGCTGCCACATATTCTGCCTCTGCTGTAGATAATGCTACAATAGGTTGTTTCTTAGAAGCCCATGAAATGGCTCCTGAACCCATATGAAAAACATAACCAGAAGTGCTCTTTTGATCATCTACACTTCCAACCCAATCATTGTCAGTGTATCCAACTAATTCTGAATTTTCTGAAGCTGTATACAAAATACCAAATCTTTTTGTTCCTTTCACGTACCTCAGAATTCTCTTTGTTGCTTTCCAATGTGCTTCTTTTGGCTTCTCCATAAATCTGGAAATTAAACTAACAGCATGCATAATATCCGGCCTAGCTGCAGTCAAATACATGAGGCTGCCAACTATGCTTTTATACAAGCCTGGATCAAAATCCTTTTTGCTATCATCTTTACTCAGCTTCAATCCCATTACCGTGGGAGTAATTGCTTCTTTGCACTCCTGAATATTAAATCTTTCTAAAACTTGATTCACATACTTTGCTTGAGATATAAAAATCCCTTTCTCACCTTGCTCCACTTCTATTCCTAAGAAGTATCTTAATAAACCCATATCAGTCATTTCAAATTCATCTTTCATCACTGTTTTAAAATTCTCAACAAGGTAATCTTCATTACCTGTAAATATTAGATCATCAAGATATAAAACAACAATTAACATTTTACCATTATTTTCTTTGATGTAGAGGGTGGGTTCTCCCTCACACTTTTCAAATCCATTTTCCAGTAGACAGGAGTCTATTCTACTGTACCACGCTCTTGGTGCTTGCTTCAGCCCATAAAGAGCTTTCTTTAATTTGCAGACCTTATGCTCTTGGCCTTTCTTCTCATATCCGAGAGGCTGTTCCACATATACCTCTTCCATTAAAACTCCATTTAAAAATGCAGATTTTACATCCATTTGGTATACTTTCCATTTGTTTTGTGCTACTATGGACATCACTGCTCTTACTGTCTCCATTCTTGCAACTGGTGCAAAAGTTTCTTCATAATCAATCCCTTGCTTCTGCTTATATCCTTTGACAACAAGTCTGGCCTTGTGTCTTTCTATCTTTCCTTCAGCATTGTTTTTGGTCTTATAGAACCATTTAACTCCAATGACTTCTTTTCCTTCTGGGAGATCAACCAACTCCCATGTTTTGTTCTTCTCTATGGCATTTATTTCATCATCCATAGCTTCTATCCATTTTCTATCTTTAATAACATCAAAATGAATAGGATCATCAACTTGACAATACAAAGCAAATAAGGAATTCATACCTTCATTTTCCGCTCCTTGCTCATAGATTTCTCTAATGCTTCTAAACCTTGTTCCACTTTCACTTGGTGTATTCGTGCTTGAAGAAGCACTCAATTCTGCTCCATGTGGTGTGCTCGGTGAACCACTGCCGCTTCTTCGTCCCTTGTTGTCCTTGTGATGGTGGAGGTTGTGCTTCGGATGGGTTATTAATATCAACCACAACTCCTTCTTCCTCATCATGAGATAAACAGTTTTTGACATTGACTGTCTTCTCAATGCTTCCATCCCACGCTTCCTCTTCAATGAATTGCACATCTCTACTAATTACAAACTTCTTTGTGGATGGGTTATACAATCTGTATCCTTTGGAATCCTCAAAATATCCAAGGAAAAAGCACTTCTCCCCCTTACTATCCAATTTCTTTCTCAATTTGTCTGGAATGTGTGCATATGCCACACATCCAAAAACTCTCATGTGGGTGACTCCCTATTTTCTGCCACTCCACGCTTCTTCTAGAACCTTGTTCATTACAGCTTTTGAGGGGCATATATTCAAAATATATACAACACAGTTTGATGCTTCTGCCCAATACTCATTCGGAAAATGATTTGCCTTGAGCATACTTCTAACCATTTCCATTATGGTTCGATTCTTCCTTTTAGCAACTCCATTCTGTTGCGGCGTGTACCTGGTGGTAAATTTCTTTTGTATGACATTCTCTCTGCAAAATCGCAGAAATTCCTTTGAGATATATTCTCCTCCTCTATCGGTTCTGAGAACTTTTATATGTAGTCCGCTCTGTTTCTCTACGAGAGCTTTAAAATGGCGAAATTTTTGAAAAAATTCACTCTTATATTTTAAGAAATAAACCCATACTTTTCTTGTGAAATCATCTATAAAGGTCAGCATGTAATTGCTGCCTGAAACAGATGTTGTTTGCATCAGCCCACAAAAATCTAAGTGGATTATCTCCAAAGGTGCTTTCGCCCTTATGCTTTTCCCTGAAGGAAAATTTTCTCTGTGTTGCTTTCCCAAGATGCAGCCTTCACATAGGCTGTCAGGTTTCTCAATCAATGGTAAACCTCTTACCATTCCTTTTCTGTGCAGCAAATTTAATCCTCCGAAATTGAGATGTCCAAATCTTAGGTGCCATAACCAATTTTCATCTTTCTCTTCCTTCTGAAAGGCTTCTTGTGTTATAGCTGCTATACTCTTTCCTTTTCCCTTCAAGTCAATGTTGAGCTTGAACAAAAACATTCTATTGCTGGTCATTTGAATTTCAGCAATGATTTTCTTGCTTGGAGGTATATCTTTTATTGTGCACACATCATCTTTGAATATTACATTGTAACCTTTGTTTATGAGCTGCCCAATGCTCAAAAGGTTACATTTTAGACCTGGAACATAATATACATTAGGAACAAATTTCTGCTCACGATTTCTTGCTCGAATACTAACTCTGCCTTTTCCTTTTACAGAGATCTTAGTATCAGTCCCTGTGGTCACTTCAGATTTAATCTCTTCATCTAGATTGAAAAACATTGCTCTGTTTCCAGTCATATGATTACTACATCCTGAATCTAAGAACCAAACATCATCTTCTCTATCCTGTGCTACATTACAAGCTAACAACACATTACTTGGGTTCTTTTCTTCTTTTGCTACATTAGCATTCTGCTTATTTTTCATGTCATTTTTCTTCTTTCTACATTTGTTGGCATAGTGCCCATATTTTTTGCAATAATGACATTGGACATTGGATTTGTCATACCTTTGTCCATGAGCATGTTGGTGTTGATGTCCACCTTGCTGGCTGTTTCATTGGCCATGGCTCTGACTTTGACTGTTGCTCCTTCCATGTGAATGTGAAGGGTTGTTCCTTCCACCTCTGTTTTGGCTTCTGCCTCTTCTTCTTCATTTTCCTTGACCTCTTCCTCTTCTTTAAGGCATCTGGGTCTTGAAGGCGTGCTCAAGAGATGAGTGTTCATCTCTGCTCAATCTCTGTTCATGAGTTATCAGTGAGGCCTGAAGTTCATCCGCTATGAACTGTGAGAGATCTTTGGTCTCTTCTATGGTGGTAACAATAACATCAAACTTTGAGGGTAAGATCCTCAAAATTTTCTCCACAATCCTTCTTTATTCAAGAGTTTCTCCATGGGATCTTATCTGATTTACAATCCCAATCACATGTGTAAAAAATGTGTGTACATTATCTGACTCTTTCATGCAAAGAGTTTCAAAATCTCTCCTCAGCAACTGAAGTTTTGCTGTCTTAACTTTCTCCATACCTTGATAGGCTACTTTCAGAGTTTCCCATGCTTCCTTGGATTTCTTGGCTACTGCTATCCTTGGAAACACACTCTCATTTATAGCTTGATACAAATATAAGAGGGCCTTAGCATCCTTCTTTCTATTGTTCTTCAATAAATCCTTCTCTGCTTGAGTTAAGGCATTAAAAGCCTGCTCATCAGCTGGTTCAACAAAACCATCTTCTATAAACTCCCATAAGTCTTGTGAGACAAACAGGGCTCTCATGGTAATGGCCCAATAATCATAGTTATTTCCATTAAATTGTGGAAGCTGAACATTTCCAATGTTCATACCAGTACTTGGTCCAACCATTGCTATTAAACTGAACTCAGAACTTAAACTTAAACAAACTATCTTTCCTTCTCTTGAAATAACAAACTCTTTTTAAAACAGAAACAATAGCTCTGTTATTTTTTTTGAAAAATACCTGAACTTTTGACTTTTGTTGGGCTTTCACTCTGCTGGAGAAAACGCTTCAACAAATCTTCTTCTTCTTCAGCTTCTTTGAAACATTCAAAGAGACTGAACTAGCTCCGATACCATGTTGGAATATTGAAAATTCCAAACAAACAGTGGAGAGAATGATCTCTCCTCTACAACACAGAGAAGTTTAAAACAAAAATTTTGCTTGCAGACAGAGATGGCACGAAAAATGCTTTCTCCTATTTCATTAACAGAACTTAAAAAATAAAATATTAAAAAATTCTTCCTCAGTGGAGGGATTCATAGAATACTACCAAGACTGCTACATACGCAATGCTCAGAAAATATTCACTGTTCTCTCAAAAACAATACTGTCTTCATACAGTCAACACAGTGTTGTGTATTTCATTCTACCCGCGCTGCTGTGTGAAAACAATGCAATACAATACATCCTGCAGGCTCACTTGCCTTTTTTTCTTTATATGCCGCACATATACATTAAAACATTACAAAGCTATTTGAAACATTAGAAAAAAAACTATTAAAACAAATATGATACGGGGCCCACAATAAAAACAACAAACCAAAACTCCGATTGCGATTGACAATCAGATGCGATGACCAAATATGAAATTTGGCTCACAAACCAATCGGGTCTGGACTTCAACACTGTGCGATCGGGCCTCATTCAAAAAAAAACGTTCCGATTGCGATTCAAAAGCGGATTCGATTCAACTTATTAACTCCGGCCTATACCTGGATCGGGTCCGCCACTTCAATCGGAGCATATTACAAAGGCGTACGATCAAACGGAAAGTTCTGATTGCGATTAAGAACCCGGACGCGATGGACTTTATCAACTCCATTGTATAATGCCATCAAGTCCGCCAATTTCAAAGGTGCGATCAGGCCCAACACTAAAGAGCTTCCGATTGCGATCAGGAACCGGTTGCGATTGGAAACTAAACTGTGGCATATAACCGGATCGGGTCCGGCCTTCGATCGGAGCATATAACAAAGCCGTTCCAATTGAGCCCTTGCGATTAAACTCTTGCGATTCCATTAAAACATCGCCACGTGGTCAAGTGGACCCACGGGCCTCGGCTGTTGGTGGGGGCGATTTATAATATAAAATTTGGTTGTATTGTGTACAACCATTCCGCTTGCGTAACTCTGCCACATCAACAAGACACTCGGTCTTTGCATCATTTATATGTTGCGATTTGTGATTGCGATCGCATCGCAGAACTCCTCATCAACAAGATACTTAATAAAAAATTTGGCAGTTTTATTCACATTGGTTGTTGAAGGCTTTAAATGCCTGAAATGACTGTTTTTAATTACTCTTCTCCTCTGTAGAACAGATCTACGAGGATCTTCATTCCTCTGCAAAAGTGACTTCGCCCATATCAAAATTAATTTCATCTGCTATCTGTGGCTGCCGCCCATCACAAATTTAATTCTTCTCCTTACAGTTCTCCATCATTCTTCTTAAATACAGAGTGCTGTGCACTCAAATCTTTACTGCTGCCTTTGTGTACTCGTTTTCTTCCTGCCCAAAGGCACGACAGGTGAATTTAATATTTCAAGAGGAGCTAACTGGAAAGATGTTTATATCCTCATCTTCAATTCAGCTCATTGATGGGTACATGGGAATAAAGCTGCGACGTAAGCTTTCAATTGGATCCTTCTCTTAGTTTAAGCATTCTATTGAATCCTTCTTTTAGTTTAGTCATTACTTTTAATTATAGTTAGCCAACATAAATCATAATTAATTATGGTCTATTAACTTGTTCCACTTTGCTTTATTCACACGATTAAGTCAATATTTAGATATGTTACATTTTTTCACCATTTATATTAAAAATAATATATAAAAATAATACGTATTTATATATATCAATTATATTTACTAATATAATTAGATTAATAAGCTATTAATATAGTTTATATTTACTAATATAATTAAATTAATATAAGCTTACTATAAAATCCTTTTCTGACTTTAATCATGTCAAACCCATATTATTTTTTGTATTTTTACTATTATGACACCATGCTTATTGATTTGAAATATTAAAATGCATCAACTTGAATTTTTAATTTAGAGCGAAAAATTACACATATAGAGATTATTTTGGAAACTAGCCCGTTCAAACACATTGACTTAGCATCATCATTATTTGGAGCAGATATAGAAAATATTTTGTGAAGTAACTAATTCAAAACCATTGACCTAGCATCATCACTATTTGGATTAAAAGTAGCTAGTTCAAATACATTGATTCAGTTATTATATTTTGAAATATTTCTAAAATCTGATACACTTAATATAAAAACACTATATCTATGTTTTGAAATTGTAAAATCACCCCATAACTAACTAGTGCATTATGATCATGTTTGATTGCAATTTCTAAAGAAGAGACTTCTATGTGGAGGGTGACTACCTTCATCCTGTGTTGGATCCATTGGTTGCCTTCGAAAAGGGGATGACTTCGTGGGCAAAATGGATAGATCACAATATCGATTTTAACAAAGTGTTCTTCCTTGGACTTTCTCCGATTCATTTCAGGTAAGGTTAACAGCCAAGTGCTCTGTCGACTACATTTTCCAATGCATTTCAGGTATGATTAACAACGAAGTGTTTTCTTCCCATGATTTATAAAAATATTTGTTGATGTACACCTGAAAATTCTGTTTTCTACTCATGTATTATTACAGTTCGGAGTAGTGGCACATGTCGGGCACCGATAAATGTAATTTTGAGAGAGAGCCAATCTTTGAGGAGTCGGCCGTAGAACCTTTTCTTATAATGCTGCAAGTGGTGGACAAGGTGCTGTGCCACATGACATTCCCGGTCACTCTTCTGAACATAACGAGGTTGTCAGATTTTAGGAAGGACGGACATCCATCTGTGTATACTCTCAGAAGGAGGAAGAAGTTAACGCTGGAGCAGCGCAATAATCCTGACGAGTTTTGAGATTGCAATCATTGGTGTTTACCCAGCTTACTTGATATTTGGAACGAGCTACTATATGGGAGCCTACTGATCAGTGAGGTAGTCGTAATACCGTCGCCTTGTTCTTATTTTCATTTATCGGTTTGCAACAGTTTCTCGGCTTGTTTTATGTTACTCTTCATTGGATGCTGTACAATTGTGTGAAAAATGATTAGTTAGTTCTGTGATCGGATTCCTCGGTGAAATTGATCTCCTTGTCAGGAAAGTTGCGGATGTTTTGCAACCAACGCTAATGAATTCAATCGTGAATATTTTATTTAGTACCCTTTCTTGTTAAAAAATTAGTTCCGCTGATCAGTTTAGAATTAGTTTTTGTTCAGTTCCATTTCAGGAATAACGGTCGGATTACTTGTATAAATAGTTCACATTAGTAATTCTTCAATGTGTATTTTTCTCCAATAATTTGTTATGTTCTCTTTTTTGTTTTTCTGCTTCTCCTCTTTTGTGAATTTGTCATGGTATCAAAGCCACTGCTGGTTCTGGTTGTGAGGGTTAGAGTTGCTCAAGTGTCTGATTGTCTGGATTAGAGCCGCTGCTCATGGTTCTGTTTTGATGTTGTTGGTATAAAGACTCTGCGTTCGAACTTGTTGAAGAGGAACTGAGCGGCTAAACTTGCTGGAGGGTTTCAGAAGGAGCGACCACGAGCCCACTTTGTATATCAAGAATGATCATCAAGGTAATATTTTGATACTATGTCTTTATGTTGATGACATAGTTTATACAGGTAACATGCAGTTAGATGAATTTAAAGCTGCAATGAAAAATGAATTTGAAATGACAGATCTTAGATTAATGAGATACTTACGTATCGAAGTGAAACAAACACAATATGATATGTTTATGAGTCAATAGAAGTATGCTACTGACATTTTGAAAAAGTTTAAGATGGACAGGTGTAAACCGGTTGATACTCCTATCGAAGTTGATACAAAGTTGAGTAAAGATGATGTGGTTACTATTGTTAATGCGACTTTGTATAAGCAACTTGCTGGTAGTATTATGTATCTTACTTCTACTAGGCCTGATATAGTATTTGCATCTAGTTATATTTCCAGGTTTATGGAATCTCCTAAAAACTGTCATTGGAAAGCTGGAAAAAGGGTGTTAAGATAAATTGTAGGTACATCTACTTATGGTTTATCGTATGCAGCATCTACGGACAGTAAGCTTGTTGGTTATACAGATAGTGATTATGTAGGATGTATTGATGATTGGAAAAGAACTTCTGGCCATGCTTTTCTATTTGGCAGAAACTTGATCTCGTGGTCATCCAAAAAGAAACCTATAGTTGTGTTATATTCAACAGAGGCCGAGTACATTGCAGCAAATTCAGCATCATGTCAAGCAGTGTGGCTAAAGAGACTTTTCTCTGACTTCGGATATACAAAAAATGAATCAATTTCAATCCTTTGTGACAACACTTCCGCTATTTCCTTGTCGAAGAACAATGTCTTTCATCAAAAAAGAAAACATATTGACACTCGTTTTCACTTCATTCGTGAACTCATCAAAAATGGCGACATTGTTCTCAAATTTTGTGATTCCAAGGAGTAGTTAGCGGATATTTTCACCAAACCACTAGAAAAAGTTAATTTTGAATTTCAATGTCAAAAGTTAGGAATAAAACAATGTAACCCTCAAAATTAAGGGGGAGTGTTAAAAAATTAGTTCCACTGATTAGTTTAGAATTAGTTTTTGTTCAGTTCCATTTCAGTTTCTGAATAACCGTCAGATTACTTGTATAAATAGTTCACATTAGTAATTCTTCATTAGTGATTCTTCAATGCGTGTTTTTCTCCAATAATTTGTTCTGTTCTCTCTGTTGTTTTTCTGCTTCTCCTCTTTTGTGAATTTGTCATTTCTTTCATTGTATATTTATATATATTGCTAAATAATTTTATTTTTTTTAATTATGGTGTTTTTCTGGTTCTTCTTATGTGGTTATTTTTTTTAAATGATATATACTAGAAGTTGTTTCAAAAGTTGCAAAGAGAGGCTGATAAGATTTTTAAATCAAAAAACTTATACTTGAAAATAACAAAATAGCAATTAAGATTTCAAACTTATGTTTTTTTTTGTGTATTTTTTTCTTAAACTTATAAAATGTAACTATAATGTAACTATTTTAGAGCTGTTTAACAAGAACATTCTTAAATGTCATTACAACATTATCCTAGAATTTTAAATACTAAATTGATTATGTCATATTTTAAAGTAATTTAATTAATAGATGAGATGATATTTTAATTTACAAAAATTGAGTGTGTCAAGAATACATTTATGCATGCAAAAATCTATAAAAAATAAGAAATTATAATGTGGTTAAAAATTGTATTGCTAGATTATAGCGAAAAATAACTATTTTATCTAGATTACACCTATTTACATATTGAGTGGTTCTAATAGTTAAGAATGCATGTTTTCTTGTAAAAGGTTAAAAGTTTGTTTTATTTAGACTACATCTATTTTAAATACATATTGAGTGGTTCTAATAGTTAAGAATGCATGTTTTCTTGTAAAAAGTTAAAAGTTTAAATTGAAAAAGGTAGAAAATATACATCTAATTCAAAAAATTAGAAAATATACATCTCCGAATCAAGTCATTACACAAAGACATTGCATTCATATTTAAGTATAGCTTCCTTCATAAATCCTGATCATACATGGCAATAAAAAATAAACTTTATCCTAACAATATAACAACAAGATGTGGGATTACACTATTTATTTAACTCTACAATTTTGCAGGATATTTATATGCAGAACATAAAATGTTATTCTGCAGCATATTTATATGAAACATTCTTATATTTATTATTCATGTTTATATTTATATGAATAATAAACTGATGATTACTAGTTTCCATTTTGTATTTCTCTGTGTAGAATACATTTGAGATCAAGATGGATGTATACACTACCAATGGCTTATGAAGCCATGTACAATACAATGGATTTAAAATATTCATTAAATATATTAAAATATCATTATTAAAATAAAATAAAATAATTAAGGGTTTGGATTGCCATGTATTTAATTATTACCAAAGAATTTAAATGGAAATAAAAATAAAACTAATACAAAACCAAGATTATCATTAAACCAAATATTATAATCTAAAAAATTACCAAATAATGTAATCTAAAAAATTAACTTATTAAATTTTTAAATTAAATTATGAAATTTAAATTGAAATAAAAATTCTAATTTTAATAGCTCCCATTGGTTATATTTGTCTTATGATGCGCGTGTAGTAAAGGCCCTTAATGAAGCTTGAAGTTGTTATCTACCCCCATAAACAACAGTGATGGAACTATTATATACTAGCACAATCACATTTACCAATGTGGTTGATATTAAATAGATTTACAACCACATTCACTAATATGTTTGATATAGGCAGATAGGCCTATATGCACCACCCACTACATGTATTTTACCAAAAATAATTATTATACATTTATGAATATAATTACCAATATATCTTATATATCTACTTATAATATATTAATAATGTAAATTATATTGATACTATATATTAAACTAATATATATATATATATTATTTTATAATAAAATATTATTAAATTTTTTCAGTACATTAATAGTTATAACTAAAACTATACTAAAATTAAAATATAACATAATACTAGTATTTTATTACTATTTATAATAAGTATATCTCTTACAAATATACGAAGAGATAATTAATATTATAATCCAAAAGAACGAATAATCCCAAGGGTCTAATATTATAAACCGAAGGGGAGAATATTAAAAAGCTAAGAAATCAAGAAGCCCAAGGGATACTGATCCGGATTTATGCAAGAATGAAAAAAAATACAAAAATAACCATAAACATAGATATGTAGTGGAAATAATGCGTCATTTCATCAATATCAAATAACAGAAATATTCTTACATACATAATGGAAATAAAATAGCCAGGGTGCTGGTAGCGAATCTCTGAGAAGAGATGTGGTGGCTACAGACCTATGAACTATGTTACAATGAGGATCGAGGGCCTATTTATAATTGAGATACAATGGAAAAATTGAAACATCCAAAAACCTAACTCTAGGAGATGAAGCGCCAAAACTGTGGGTCTTGTTTAGGTAAATTGATGTTTCAATTTTCCAGGGGCGTAACTTTAGCATCCGATCTCCGTTTGACGCACTCAATAGCTCGTTAGAAAGATATATTCGAGGAGTACAACTTTGATGTGAGAAAAATCATTCCATCGTCCCATGTTGCTTCCAGTTCTCCCAAAAAATGTCGTTTAGGGCCTCAAAACAGCTCCGGAAGTTCACGACCTAAAAAACTACTAAAAATAGTAAGTTGTGTTGCAACTTAAAAACTGAACGAACTGATGGTGGGGGTTAAAATGGAATAGGTGGGTGGCCAGAAATATCCACTTGGATCATTAAGGCCCAAAAATGGCTCTGGGAGTGGAGGCCCCGAAAACCTGCTAAAAATAGTAAGTGGTGCTGAATGTGAAAAGTTGCAAGAATTGATGGTGTGGGTCCAAATGGATTAGGTGGGTGGCCACCGATATCCACCTGGATAATTCCTCCCTCCTTAGGAAGAAATGTTCCCCATTGCGTTGAGATCCTTCTTGAGATGAAGAAAATTCTATTGAACTGGGTATTAGATTTGTTGACGATGTCATGGACCCGTGGGCATACATGCTTGATGCGTTTAGTAAATTTGGTTTCTTTATCAGCCTCAGACAATACCTGTGTGGATTCGGTATGTGTATTTGCAGGAGGTATGGCAACATCAGGCGGCGGTGCATTGAGGGTCAGATCAATGGAGTGCTTGTCCTAACAGTGTAGAGGAACCTCTATGAGTGAGGAGAAAATGTCCTCGTATTCCTCCATGAATTTTTCCATCTGCTGCAGCCATGTAGGTGAGCATTGTTTCAAGGTTGTGGCCACAATATTCTTCTTTCCCTGTGAGCGAGTTGTAAGGAAAATGAATTTCCTCGTTTGGGAAACAATCTTACTGCGCTATTTTGCGGTAGTCAAAGAGATGACAGGAGGCATTACTACCTATGGTATCCTGTATAAGTTATATCCCAAAGTAATAATAACAGCATGAGGCCTAGACTCATACACAACATGTTTCCTCCACAAGTATGGTTGGCCCAATAATACATTAGCTACATCAAGAGGAGCAACATCACATAATACCTCATCCATGAATGGCTTGATGTTGTACGGAAGACGACACTGTTGGCAGATGCGGATATCTCTCCCTCGGTGAAGCCACCCGATGGTATATGGCTACGGGTGTGCTATGGTCGGTAGGCCGAGCTGCTTCATGACCTTTGCTGAAACAAGGTTCTTTTGGCTTCCGCTACCAACAAGAAATTGCAGCGGAGAACCCTTCACCCACATTTGCCAATGGAAGAGGCACTCCCCCTCCTATGGATCCTCTGGGTCCTCCCTCTGGATATTGTTGGTGGCAACAATGGCACTGGGATCCGCATCAATGATTTGCTTCCCTTTCTCATTGCCTTTGTCTGGTCCTGACTCAGAATCAGAAAATCCATCTGTTTCGGGTGCCTTTAGTTCGGCCACCAATGACTGTTTGGCCCAACACTCGTTTGTGTTGTGAGTGGGGCTGTTATGAAATTCACACCTCTTCCCTATGTCCTTCTTTTGATTTTTGGTGTTTTTCCGAGTAGCACCGCTTTGGCCTTGCCCCTTGTTTCGTGGGCACCTTTCGAATTCGCAGATCCAAAGTCTCACTTCTTCTACTTAAATTTTTGCTCGATCTTGGTGGCATAGCGATATACCGTGCCAAGCAATGTAATGTAAACGAACTCCATTTCCTCTTGAATGTGTTTGTGCAGACATCCACGGTACTTGAGCACCAAATGTCTCTCTAAATCTTTAATACCCAACTTTGTGCGCAAGGTATGGAATAGATTTATCAGTTCATGCACATCTTGATCCCTTTGTTGCCACAACATGGTCCATTGGATGTATTTGTCCTCATAGCTCCCCACGGGGTAATATTGTTCCTTGATGCCATCTCGGAACGAATTCCAAGTGGGTGTGGCCGAGAAGAGAGAGGGTTCCCCTTCGTCCTCTTGGTCACGGTAGGTTTCCCACTAGTCTTTGACATGGGGGGCAGCTTTGAGGAGTGGAAAAATAATCTTTTCTCGGTCAGAGAAATCATGGATCGAGAAATGCCCTTTTAGCAAATTCAACCATCTATCTATGTCGTTTGCATCTATTTGGCCTTAAAATACAGGAATATCAAAGTTTACCTGTACCTTGAAGGGAATGGTGACTCCAGAATGGCTGTTGGATGCAGTTGCGCCGTAGGTGGGCAGTCGTTGAAGGATCTGAGCAAATTTATCCATAATCTCATTCCTTTATTCCTCGAGGGCCTCCTCGAGCAATATTTTGATAGGATCCCCTGCTCCCTCGTATTTCTTTTCTTCCGCCATGGGAGGTTGTCGGGGTTTGCGAGGCTGATCTTGCAAGGGTTCAACCAGATCGAGCCCTAACTCCTTATACCCTGACCGCGTTGGGGACATAAAAAGAAAAAGAAAGAAAGAGAAGACTGCTCTGATACCACTGATCCGGATTTAAGCAGGAACGCAACATAATACAGAAATAATCATAAAAATAGAGATGCAGCGGAAATAATGCATCATTTCATTAATATCAAATAACATAAATATGCTTACAGATATAATGGAAATAAAATAGCTAGGATGCTGGTAGCGAATCTCTAAGAAGAGATGTGGTGGCTACAGACCTCTGAACTATGTTACAATGAGGCTCGAGGGCCTATTTATTATTGAGATATAATGGAAAAACTGAAACTTCGAAAAACCTAACTCTAGGAGATAAAGCACCAAAACTGTGGGTTTTGTTTGGGTAAATTGGTGTTTCAACTTCCCAGGGGCATAACTTTGGCATCTGATCTCTGTTTGACGCACTCAATATCTCGTTAGAAAGATATATCGGAGGAGTACAACTTTCGATGTTAGAAACAATCGATGTTGCTCACAGTTTTCCCAAAAAACATTGTTTAGGGCCTCAAAACGGCTCCGGAAGTTCAGGTTCCGAAAAACTGCTAAAAATAGTAAGTTGTGCTGCAACTTAAAAATTGAATGAACTGATGGTGGGGGTTCAAATAGAATATGTGTGTGGCCACCAATATCCACTTGGATCATTGAGGCCCCAAAAGGGCTCCAGGAGTGCAGGACCCGAAAAAATGCTAAAAATAGTACGCGGTGCTGAATGTGAAAAGTTGCAAGAATTGATGGTGTGGGTCCAAATGGATTAGGTGGGTGGCCACCGATATCCACCTAGATCAGATCCATATTAAAAATAGAATAGATTAATACAGACTAGGAATTAATATTTTAAATACAAATGAATGATAAACTCACATGATTATTAATATTATAAACCCAATGAATAAAAATATAAAGGATTATTAAAAGAAATGGATTGATATTAAAAATCCAAGGAAATAATAAAACCAAGGGATCAATAAGGCTAAGGGATTAATATTAAAAAGACAATAAATTAATAAACCCTAAGAATTAATATTTATACTAAAAAGCCTTGGATATTAATACTATAATAATCAATATTTTAAACTCAGTAGATTAATAAACCCAAGGTATTATTAATATTAAAAACAAAAGAATGAATAAATGCAAGGGTTTAATATTATAACCCAAAGGAAACGGTGAACCCAAGGGATAAATATTAAAAACATACATGACCAATAAGGCCAAGGGATCAATATTAAAAACAAAAAAGATTACTAAACCCTAAGAATAAAGTTTTTAAACTAAAAAACCTAAGCAATTACTAAACCCTAATAATTAATATTTTAATTAAATAGATTAATAAAACCAAGACATTATTAATATTATAAACCAAAAGAAGTAATAAACCCAAGGGTTTAATACTATAAACTAAAATAATTGGTGAACCCAAGGATAAATATTAATATTATAAACCAAGAAATTAATAAACCCTAATAATTATATTTTAAACTTAAGAGATTAATAAACACTCAGAATTAATATTTTAAACTCAAGAGATTAATAAACCCAAGGGATTATTAATATTATAAACAAAAAGAACTAATAAAGCCAAGGATTTGATATTACAGACCAAAGGAATTAGTGAAACCAAGGGATAAATATTAAAGACATAAGTGATCAATAAGGCCAAGGGATCAATATTAAAAACACAAGAAATTAAAAAACCATAAGAATTAATATTTTTGACTCAAAAACCTAAGAAATTAATAGACCCTAAGAATTAATATTTTTAACTCAAGAGATTGTAAGACCCAAGTGTGATTTAATATTATAAAAAAAAAAAGAACTAATAAACCAAAGGGTTTTATGTCATAAACCCAAGGAATTGGTGAACCCAATGGATAAATATTAAAACCTTAAAGGATAAATAAGGCGAAGGGATCAATATGAAAAACATAAGAGATTAATAAAGCCTACAAATTAATATCTTAAACAAAAAGGTTTTATAAACTCACATAATTATTAATATTATAAACTTAAGGGAATAATATTAAATCTAAGAGATTAATATTATAAACCTTAAGTATATAAAAATCGTTAGATAAAATACTATAAACCATAAAATAAAAATGGTTGAGAATGTTTGACTTAAACATTGAGACAATTATTGTCGTAATGCGACATTGGACGAAGAATGACCATAGTTTTCCATGGTTGATTTTCATATTGGGACAAAGTTTGTCACAATGTGGCATTCTACCATGGAAGACCTTGGTTGAATATGACTAACTATGATTAACAATGGTAGCCACTGGTTGATTTTCATATAGAGAATGTTTTTTATAATGTCGCATTGGACCATGCATTAATATTAAAGTGTATGACTAATATTTAATGCATAATATTACCAACCCAAAGAATTAGGAAACTCAAGGGATTAATAAACCCTAATAATTAATATCTTAAACTCAAAATTTAAGAAATGAATAAACTCTAAGAATTAATAATTTAAACTCAAGAGATTAATAATTTGAAGGTATTGTGAATATTATAAACCAATAGAATTAAACCCAAGGGTTTAATATTATAAACCAAAGGAATTAGTGAACCCAAGGGATAAATATTAATATTACAAACCAATAAATTAATAAAGCATAAAAATTAATATTTTAAACTCAAGAGATTAATAAACCCTAAGACTTCATATTTGAAACCTAAGATATTAATAAACCCAAGGGGTTATTAATATTATAAACAAAAATAATAAACCCAACGGTTTAATATTACAAACCAAAGGAATTGGTGAACAGAAGGGATAAATACTAATTACCTAAGGGATCAATAAGGCCAAGGGATCAATAAACACTAAAAATCAATATTATGAATCGAAATATTATAATACCCAATTTTATAAACTGTAAATATTAAACACAATATTATAGACCCTAATATTAGACCCAAATATTATAAACACAATATTAAGCCATAATTATAAACACTATATATTAGAATCTATATTATAACACAAAATCTTACACCATAATGTAAATCATAATATTAAAACTCAAAATATTAATAAACTTAAGGGATTATTAATATTATAAGCCAAAGGAACGAATAAACGCAAGGTTTGATATTTTAAACCAAAGGTATCTGTGAATAGAGGATATAAATATGAAAAACCTACATTATCAATAAGGCCCATGGATCAATATTAAAAACAAAAAAGATTGTTAAACCCTAAGAATAAATTTTTTAAACTCAAAAACCTAAGAAATTAATAAACACTAATAATTTATATTTTAAATTAAATAGATTAATAAACCCAAGACATTATTAATATTATAAACGAAAAGGAGTAATAAACCCGAGGGTTTAATATTATAAACCAAAGTAATTGGTGAGCCTAAGGGATAAATATTAATATTGTAAACTAAGAAATTAATACACCATAATAATTAATATTTTAAATTGAAGAGATTAACAAACCCTAAGAATCAATATTTTAAATTCAAGAGATTAATAAACCAAAGGGTTATTAATATTTTAAACATAAAGAACTAATAACAACAAGGGTTTGATATCACAAACCGAAGGAATTGGTGAACCAAAGGGATAAATATTAAAAATCTAAGGGATCAATATTAAAAACACAATAGATTAATAAAACCTAAGAATTAATATTTTTATCTCAAAAACCTAAGAAATTAATAAACCCTAAGAGTTAATATTTTTAACTCAAGAGATTCTTAGATCCAAGGGTGGTTTAATATTATAAATGAAAATAATAATAAACCTAAGGGATTTATATTATAAACCCAAGGGATAAATATTAAAAACTTAAGTGATCAATAAGGCGAAGGGATCAATATGAAAAACATAAGAGATTAATAAAGCCTAAAAAATAATATCTTAAACAAAAAGGTTTGATAAACTCACATGATTATTAATATTATAAACTCAAGGGAATAATATTAAACCTAAGATATTAATATTATAAACCTCAAATATATATAAAAACCTTTAGATAAATATTATAAACATCAACTATATAAAACTCCTTAGATAAATATTAGAAATCATAAAATAAACATGGTTGAGCATGCTTGATTTAAACATTGAGACAATTGTTGTCACAATGCGACGTTGGGTGAAGAATGATCATTGTTTTCCGTGGGGGATTTTTATATTGAGACAATATTTGTCACAATGTAACATTCGACCATGGAAGACCTTCATTGTCTACAACTAATTATGATTTAAAATGGTAGCCCATGGCTGATTTTAATATTGAGACAATGTTTTTCATAATGTGACATTAGACCATGCATTAATATTAAAATGTAAGAGTAATATTTAACATCTAATATTACTAACCCAAACACTAGTACAAATGGCTAATTAGTAACTAAAAAAACGACTAAAATTTGCATATAAAAGACTATTTTTCGGTCGATGACCAATAGTAGCTAATTTACAGTATCTTATAATGCGACCAGCTTTTGGTCATTTTTAGCTTAGTCATTAATTAGTTATCTCAATTTTGTTGTTTAGTAGTATATTTGGTCATTAATTTAGTCACTGATTTGGTCATTAATTTAGCCACTGATTTGGTCATTTATTTAGACATTGATTTGATTATTAATTTAGTCACTGATTTGGTCATTAATTTAGTCATTCATTTAATCTTTTATTTGGTCATTAATTGTTACAATTAGTAACCAAATATAAAACAAAATATATTAATATATGATCACCTGAAAAACCAATTAATGACCAAAGAAATATGACCAAAATGTTGGTCATGTTATAAGATACTATAAATTAGCTACTAATAGTCATATATATGCAAATTTTAGTCATCATTTTAAATCAATTAATGACCGAAAAAATATGACTAAATTTTGGTCATGTTATAAGATACTTTAAATTAGCTACTAATAGTCATATATGTGCAAAATTTAGTCATCATTTGTAATCACAAATTTATCATTTGCAGTAGTAATTTATCTTTTTTGGTAGTTTTATATTCATTATATAAACAACTAATTTAGTAGTTTATATGCATTTCATTTACTTTCATTAATAATAATTATAAATGACTAATTTAGTCATATATTCATTTTATTTGTGTTCATCATTAATCAATATAAACTACTAATTTAGTAGTTTTAAATAATTTTTGTGTTCATTATTAATCGACATAAATTAATTTGTATGATTTTAAAAATGTCATACAATTTGCATATTCTTCTAATATGAAAACACAAAATTGCATATTTTAATTACAATACTAAACAATATCAAGTGCAACTATAAATAATCTCAACTACATAAATTATATTATATGAAATGTTAAAGTATTACAATATGAGTTTTCAACTTAATATTGGTTCGACTACAATTTACACATGAAATGGTGTTTCAGTACTTCAAAACATTATCGTTGTGTTTTCAAAGTATTTCAGGTGAATTCACCAACTCTGAAGACTTGACCATCAGTCTTTATATGTGCCTTATGTCGGATATTGGCTCTAAGGGTATCACCAGACTAGTTCTCTCTCTCTCTTTGCATTTGTTGCTCAAATTTTATTGCTCCCCTCTTTTTTCAATTCATGCTTCTTACCATCAATACTGAGTTCATTTTCTGAAAACAAAAGAAGACACAATTGAGAGTAAAACATGAAAGACAATGAACAATAGAATATAAACTAAATTAGACTATAAATATAAGTTTATACAACATATACTTCAACATTAACAATGTGAAAACCATTTTTCCCCATACAAGTCAGAAACTCGAACAAATTTTCTTCATTGTGGTGATAATGGTCACTATAATGTGGCCAGATAACATGTATAAATAAAGAAAATAAAATTTCACCATATATAGAAAATAACGCCTTAGTAACTTAGTATTTAACTTTCAAGGAAAGCTTAGGAACAATCATGTCAACTAAGTTATATGCTAAAATCTCAAGTTGTAGATAACTTGTCAAAACAAATAGTCAGAGGTGTGATGTTTAATCCTTATCGTTTTATTCACAACAACATTTCATTTTCTAACGCATGAACTTAGTCAAATATATAAACATGTATTCAAATAACAACATGAAAGTAACTTTTTCTGATAGTCTTGAAAATATTTTAACACAAAATAGCGATAAGGATTTCAATCAATATAGTGTAATACTAATTTCATCTTCAAGCTTTGGTTGATATTTAAATGGACAAGATACTAAGTATTTTCAATTTCATAGTTAAAAGAAAAAACAAAATCACAAGAAATGTCCAAAATACAATCAAACAATAAAGAGTTGATATTATGGAATGGAAATTGCAATTATAAAAAATTTGTTTACCTATCCACCGATGTCGTGTCTGGCATTCCTAAAACATTTGCTTGCCCAAAATAACCATGAGGTGAAATAATCACAACATTAAAAACCATAGGAATTCCTACTATAAATATTTCCAAAGTCGATGTCTTATGTGTCTAAGAGATCTCTAAAAATGAAAGAACCATATCCAAGATGTGATATACATTGTCTCCCCATCCTTTTTCCAATCACATTTCATGTAACCTGTCCACAACAGAGACAAGTAACAATCAAACAAAGACATTGAAATTTGTTTTTATCTTTTATATCTATAAAATTTGAATCAAATTTGTTTCATAAACATATTAATTCATATCTAAAGTCTTCCTAACATATGAGAAAGTATCAATCAAGTAGGACATCAGAAAAATCAACCTCAATGAGGTCCTAAAATAATTTCTACAATATCAATATTTTTCTTGTTGTGATATCTTGGGTAGAAAAAATAACATATTTGCAAAATAAAAATGCATATATTACTTATGGTCAAACGTTGTATATGGTGCATTCTTAAGAAATTTTTTAAAATGTTCCTTTGCCTAAATTACCAGAGTGAATTGTAGCTTGGTTAAACTATGTATCTTTTCATTTACCATCAATTTTTGAAAGATAAATGTTACACATTATTCTTTCCCATTTCTCAACATGCTACATAAATTGAAAGTCACATAAAACCAAGAGAAAACCATTTTCTAACCAAAACAAACAAAAAAATAGTGTCTCTAATAAAACATCATTATAATATTAGAAAATGAAAAGAGGGTGGACCATTTTTGTTTTTTGACTTTGCCTATTTTTGTTATGAAAGTGTTGTAGCTTCAAGAACCAACAAATGTGAGGGAAGTCATAAATGTGAAAAAATTATGTTGACCTAATTTGTAGACTTCCTCAAAATGATGTGAATGATTCCATTTTTGGAGGTGGTAAATCTCATAATAAGAAATGGCATGTATTCGAATAAATTGCACTGCAATGACTACCATGGGCCTCCATAGGTTATAGGTCCTCAGTATGTTAATCTTGATGATGAAATAGAGATGGCAATGATAAGTATGGGTGGTCCTAGTTTGTATGGTGGATATCTTCAAACCAAGGTCATCATCTAAATGAAGCTAGGTTCTTACATGGTAAACCTAGATTTGGTCTTCACCCAATTTCATTCCATTATACTTTGTCAAGACTCAAGAGGACATAATGGCCCTTAGCTTATAATAGGGTTTCTTTTGAAGTTATAGATAAATCTTATCCAAAGAAAATGGATTTTGCGCTCCAAGAGATATGGATAATTTAAATGATAACAATTATATGTTTTTTCCCAAGATTCAAATGTAGGGATACATTTTATGGATTTTACTAATAAATAGAATGAGAGAAATAATCCATGAGAAGAATATACTAGTCATTGTGATTAGGGAAGTATTCGGAGATAATAAGACTATTTAGGTTCAAATCAAAGATGGTGTTGATTCTTGTAGCTCCTCAATTGTTGGTAGTTTTTAAGGTAGGAATTTCAGTTCTTCAAGGGTGGGATCCTTCAGCATAATTGCATCTGCCTTGGTCCTATCACCCAAAAGCAAAACATAATTAAAAAAGAGTAAATATGTCAAGTTTAGGGCAACTCCTATCTGTATAGTTTTCAAGATTATAGTTCTTTTTTACTCTATTATAACTCTGTTGAGACCACCTACTCTACAGTAAAAAATAGCAGAGGAGCCATTAATCATACCTACCCATGGTCTCTTGTAGGCATGATATAAGAATAGGTTGAGCCATTAATTAGAATTGCAAAGATATTGAGGAAAGACAACTCATTATCTAGTTAACCAATTGCACATTCAACCCTATATGGATGAGTAGTCCTAAATAAAGCCAGTTTTCTCTATCATATGCCTTGGAAAGATAAACTCACTAACATTGCTTGTATTTTTTTGGTTTGATGTTATAAATTCCTTCTTGGGCTACTCCTATTCTGTAATGGATTTGTTTCCCAGGAAGGATGCAAAATTGTTCTAATGTTATGGAATCAACTTAGTGGATTTTGACCCTAAATGCAATAATTTTTGCAATGATTTTGTCGATGCAATTACATAGTGATATGGGTCTGAAATCATCTCATTCTTGTCTAATTTTTGGGATTAAAGTCTGAAATGTTGAATTGAAAGCTCCCAAATCTTGCCTGTGTATTTTAATTTGTCAGCAATTCTTAGTTGGTCTATTTGAAGGAAGTCATAGAACCCTTAGAAGAATTCTATTGTCCTGCAAAGTGGCTAAGGGTTCTTATACTTTTGGAAACAATGGAAAATTTTTTGTCATTCTTCCTTTGATATTCGATCCATCAATGCCTCATTACCCGCCTCACCTACAAAACTGGGGAAATATGAAGTCATATTTAACTATCTCTCTTAAATTTATTCTATCATCCTCTTTATAAATTCCCTCAAAATGGTATGTTGATGAGAAAATCTCTCCTCGAGATGAGACACCTTCTCAAGAGGCAAAGTTTGTTGATAAACAACATCTTGAGGCAATTATTCATTATAATTATGAGATTTTGAAGAGAGAAAATATTTTCTATTTAGTAAAGTCTATGCAATAATTTTAGTGATTTGGTACAAGGAAAGACATGGGCAGTGAGGGAATTGTGGAGATTCCCTACAACTTTTTTCCCGAATGTAACACGTGAGGATGTATGCTTATTAAACAACTATATTTGAGAACGTGCACCATTTTGAAGGCAAGTCTATTTTGGATGTAGGCGCAGGAAGTTTGATGCAGGCTCTTGCACCCAACTCGACAACCCACCTGCTTACCTATTACTACGATCTATGTGCTTCCCCACTTATCAATTGTAGTTGCTCCAATTCTCAATCATATTGTGCTTGACGACCCGTCACTGCGGCTTCAACTAGGCTACTCGACCACATGTGTGCTGGTTATTAAACCTGCACTGACATAGGTCTAACTAGCTCTAATAGCACTCCTCCATCCACAAGCTAATTATGCTGACAACTGCCCTTCTATCCGTCATTTTTGTCTTTTCCCTCGCGATTTCTCAACAGTTGAGTGGTGTCAACTAGTCTAGCCCATGTTGCTTCCTTCTTAGTGAGTTTCCACCTTATGCTTCTTGTGGTTTTTTTTTGTCGAGTGCAGGCTTGTGTGTAGGCCATAGTTCTTCCACCAACGAATGTTGACCATACCTTCCCACCTCTCCTGGAAAACTACACTCGAAACTATGTGCTTATTTGAAGTGATGTTGGTAGATCCTTTTCTACCAACTGGAATGTTAGCCACCCCTTCTTTGCATATTTTTCTTTTCCTATTGGCAGCAGGGTTTGACCCTTATTTCAACCACTCTATTTTTTCCATGACTGACACAGCATTGTCACTTGTGGATAATTTATTCAACCCCTATACTACATACAGACTGATCTATATGACCATTTTTCAATCCTTAAAAAAAATTAATTGCTTCAAGGCACTATGTGACCGATTTACTTCGGTCCTAAAAACACATTATCTTGCAAGAAAAAAAGGAATAAGACCCATAGATGACAAAATTAGGTTCCTATCAATCAGTGCAAAGCTTAACAATGCCCAACATAGGGCAAGGTTGTTCGGGCATATAAAACAGGGTAGGTTACAAAGCTAATAGGCTGTGTAACAGTAATATTTCAAAGCCTTTTGTTTACTTCATGTATATCTCTACAAGAAGTTCCTTTAAGGCCAATAATGTATTACTAACTATCTAATGGTAGAGATTGTTTTATTCCATCAAAACTCATGTAAGGATGGAAAGACAAACGTGTGTAGGAAAAAAGTTGACGGTGAGATTTTATGCATATTTAGTCAGAGCAAGAGCTAAAAACTAACCAAACATTCACTTGTCAACATGAGATAGCACAAATAAACCACAAAATTGATCAGGGAAAATTGTGAGGGGGCTGCCTTGAAATTTTCTTAATTACATATGTCTACTAATGCCGACTGGATACAAACATTGAATGTTTTTCTTCCTGAGAAATCCATAAAAATCCCCTCGTTTCTTGGACATGAAGCTTTCTAAATGAACTCCTGATTTTTTGTACAAAGTAGATAATATAGGCTCCCCCTTCAGTCTCTTAATATCTTCCAAAAAAGTTCCAGGAACTTCTATTGCATGACCATTTTCTAATAAGATTCCTGGATTTGTACCTCCATCCTTGATTTCCATTGCTATATCTTGAATAAATAATATCCCTTCAACAACCATTTTTGTGATAATCCTACCAAGAAACTCAGGAGCCTTGTGCGCATCAATAGTAGCATCCTCCAATGAAAATAGTATAGTCTCCAACCTAGAAACATCAAAATTATATATAGTTATAATTCATAATCGCAAATGGCCATAGACTATAGCAGTCATAAAATAAATTCAAACTTGAATAAGGACAAACACAAAATTTCACACTATTCTTCAGTAAGTTGTCCTCGATTTAGCAAGAAAGGCTCATACTTGCATAAATGTGTAAGTAGATTCCCCAGAAGATCAATTTCAAAATTTTTCCTGACAAAAGAATCTAATATCCAAAGTGAAACCATAGTTGAATGGAACAATGGTGCTTTAAGGTCATCTACACAAAAATTTGCCTCCTTCAAATCTCTCACACTGGATGGTATGTCATGAAAAATTAAGAAAAAGTCAGGGAAACTTGTCGACTTCTCTAAAAGACATAATGAAAATGCATGGAAGCTTTGTAAATGAATGCACTTGTAATATTCTTTGATTGTAATTTCATCCTTTTTCCTAAGTTGAACCTCAATGAGTTGTGAACTCAAAGTTCTTTGAGAAGAATGTTCTTACAATTGAAATTAAGCAATTGTAGTCTTCCCACCTCTGTCACCTGATGAGTAGGAATTGTTAAAATCTCTTATGTCATTATCCAAAAAATTATTTCCTAGAAACATGATTTTGAAAATAAAGGCTTTTCTGCAGCATAAGTTCTTATCAAAATTTCATCTCTCATACCAACTAGCATCTAGTTTGAACTGCAACCTGAAATTGGACCTGCACATGTTCGTCTATTACTCAGAGATGTGAATGTCGGGATATCTGCTAGAGCACTCTTAGCATATGGAAAAGGTTGAGCCCTCCATCATATTCCCTTGAAAAGACCTCCCTTACCACCAAGAGTCAAGTGGCCGTCATCAGAAGCTCTGTGTGTTTAAGGGCTTAGCATAGACTAATTTTCAAATTGAGCCCTATCCACAATCTGAGCATCTTGAATAGTGAATCCATGGTCATGTGGTCCCATATGGGGTTGTGGCCCTTTAATCCCACCCATATGTGGAAGTCAACCCATCTGTGCACCTGCCATATAAGGTGGCATCGCGGGTCCTCTCACACCATGATCAAGTGGTGTCACAAGTCTCCGACCTAAATGTCCCATATTGGTACCTCAAGAGTGGCCTCCCTGTCCATGTAGTTCTTGCACAGCATCCCAATGCACTTCCTCTATTTTCTTGGGGCCCTCAACTTTACTCCTTTGTTGTTGTCCATTCCTCCTCAGATCAATCAGATCCTTCAACATGAACCTCAACCTAGAGGAAAGCCCTTGGTTATTGGACATTTTTGTCATCCTATCAAAGTAAGCATCAATATGTTCCTTGGCCTTTGAATGGTCAATCATATGACCAATAGTGTTCATTATTTTTCACAAAGCTTCAACATTTTCCTCCTCTAGATGTTGAAATTCACCAATTAATTTCTTTATGCATGCATGTGTAATTATTTCGGTCAGCATACTTTCTTTATAAATCTCACTAATAAACCTTATATTTCCTAGCATTCGTCGTCGTGCTGCAGCCTTCTTCTCCTGTCTTTCTTCTGCTGAAAGGCTTTTTTCACCATGCTCTTTTTCCTTCTCAGCCTCTGCCTCTTCTCTTTCATCTTTTTCAAATTCTTCCTGACATTTGTTCAAAAAAAATCGCTTGAAAAAACCATTCTCATTATCTTCATAAATTTTTGGTATTCCTGCAGCAAGCTGAAAACATAATTTTTCATACATTTCACAAAAAGTCGGCTCCATCAAGGCTTTATCAAATAGTTTAGATATTATACGATGAAGACATGATGCAAAGTCAATGTTCACTTCTTTGACTTGTTCAAAAAGTTTCTCAAAGTTTCAGGGCGTTAATTTATTAAGGATGAATTTATTTTGCCTTTGTTTCAACTGATCCTCATCATAAACCTTGCCCACTTCATATCAGTTCTCTGCGAACCAGAAGCACGCTGCCACCTATCAAAATGAAAATTATTTCTCACTAGTCCAACTTGTGGAAGTGGTGCTTGCACATAAGGCCCTCCACGAAGGATGGCATTCATACTCATTTGTGGTGCACAGGTATTTCTTGAAAATCCAGCATTATAACCTTGGCTAGGTCGAAACACAGTAGAGGAACCACTAAGATCCGCATCCATCCGCATATCACAACCATCAGCAAAAGCATCCACCGGCTTGGCCCGTCTATCATCATCCAAACTGGCCATATTACTCCAACGATGTTAAAGTAGATAATTCCCACTCAACTGCCTGCCAAGTCCTCTGACATTGCTTGCTAATGCATCAGCCTTTCCTACATGACTTGCAAGTGCTTGGGAATTTCCAAGTAATTCAATAGTGTCTAGACACATTTCAAAATGATTTGGTAGATCTTTGCAATGATCCTTGATTGCCAACGAAAAATCTCTGGAGTACTTTTTGTCTCCTAAACATTTAGTAACTAAAATAACTACTTGATTCATAGGAGTTGAAAGCTCAGCTGCATCTTCCCAGTCATCTGCTTCTTTCAAGACTTGCTTCTCAGGCTCTATTGAAGAATTCTTACCCTTGACAACATCGGTTACTATTTTGGATGGTTCTATAAGGTTAACATCTTCCTCCTCCTCTTGAACCTTATAAGCATTATATAAATTCCTGTGGGAGCTGCAGCATTTGCCTAACTGAAAAAATCCTTCTTTTTATTCTTCTTGTTGACAACTACTACCATGGTAGCATCACCAATATTTACAACATTATTCTTCGCAGAAACATTGGAAGAAATTTTATTCTCCTTTTTTGTCAATCTAGCTACTAAATCCTGCTTTCCTTCACTTTTAGCAGGAAAATATGACACCTGAAGTTGAGAAGATGTTTCAGAAATATCACTATTAGTGGTGGATACTTGACCCTTATCTTGTGTGTCAATTGCCTTCACATTGGAAATTGAACCTTCCCCAAGTAATTTAGCACTATCATGGTTAAACCTACCTTCACAATTTTTGTCTTTGAGCAGATTTTGATCAACAACCACTGTGCCATTTTCATCTGTAGCCAGTTGAGATGACAACCTACTCTCATTCATTCCATTGATTTTGCTCTCCCCCGCATGAAAACTAGATTTTTCTTTTCCAATGACAGAATTGGAAAAATGAGTCAGCTCTTTTTTTATGACAGCATCAGGTGAACTTGAAAACTCAAATGGGGAATCAAAAACCACAACAATCCCATGCTCAATATGGAGAACATTTCCAAGATCTTGCTTCTCTCCAATTACAGAATTAACAAAATTATTGCTGCAGCTTTGTCTAACATTATCACTTGTTGATTCAGATTGTTTATTCTTCACATTTCTAAGTTTTGAATCTTGAATCTGATTTAATGCCATCATCACTACATGTATTCTCCCACAGGCCATGAGTAATGTCCATGGCGAGGCTGTGATCTGGCAGCAAGCCAGATAACTAATGATGACCCAAGTTATGGATCTAGATGGCATGCTACCCATGATAAGCTCATTGAATCAGTTGGGGTTACTAGGTTGGGTTAGGAAAAGTGGCTCTCATGGACATCTGGGAAGGCTCCAACATGAATGGCTTGGGGACACATGCATATTTATACTAGCCTTAAGATTTTTCCTTGCTTTCCTCATTGGAGAAGATAGGATATAAAATTGTTATAGCTTTTGAGTAGATGACACAAACTCTTTTAGGCCTATTGTCCATGGTTGAATATGCCTCTTGCATTTTCAAGCTCAAAGAGTTGGCATAACTAGTCATTTCCAATTTTACTAGGCATTTTGCTAGTTTCATGCCATTAGGTTCCAGTTTTGAATCCCATGTGTGAGGTGTGTTATCCACTAGTTTATATTGGGGTTTGCACAAAAAATCCAGAATATGAAAATGAAGGAAACAAGGGTTCTACTTCATGTATTTTCACAGTTGGCTGATCCCATGGAGTTAACAAGGTAGCACTATTCATCAACAATGGAGAAAATCAGTGACAAATAACAGTGATTGTTTATTTTGAATCCTTTAAGTATGAGATCACAGAAGATAGTTGTCAGATTAAAATTTCAAAGAGGACAACAATCATTGAAGGCACAACAAGTCTTCAAAGTGCGGAAGAATTTGTCCTTTTGCAAAAGTTTGTACAAGGCAAGAGGGATATTACACCTGTCTCCGGGGCACACAGAATCAGTTAGAAGTATTCAAGAATTCTTGCATACAGATATCAGTGTCACTCAAGTAGTCCTCCTTGAGATCTTTGGCCACAAAAGATGTAGAAATATAACATGTTAGAATCAGCTTCCTATAGATGATTGTAGCTATGAATTTTGTAGCACCAAGAGTGGATTATGTAGCCTTTACAGGTGTGTTATTTGGAGCAAACTGTACTTTCAAGTGAATACTTGCTGATAGGTAGTCTGTGATATTTTTTCCCACTAGACATAGACAGATTGTGAAATCGGTGATGGCTACAATTTACAAATAAATTGATGTTTTTAAGTATTTCATGGTTTTTTTAATAGTGATAAATGTCTTTGAGATTATAAAAGTAGTGTCTATGTAATGACAAAATCAGTGTGTCCGTCTTCCTTTTTGGAAAAATATTATTAAAGGATTATCTAGTAAAGGAACAATTTGGAAAGGGAAATGACTCTCTAGTTGGAAAACTACAACTCTCAAAGTCTATTCTACAATTGGCCAATTCTGAAAATATCAGAAAATGTGTAGTCCGATAAGGAACATAACAAACCAAAAAATATTATCTTGTTGGCCTGGAATAATGTGTATAAGGCTTACAGTGGCTTGGGTCTATGTTATAGGGGATTGGATTAATAAGGCTTTAATGGAAAAGATGGTCCGACATATTTGCAAGAAAGAAAACAAGATTTAAGGAAAACTGCACAAGCACCATATCCCCCAAAATGCCTTCTCGTTCATCTACGCTTCATTTGATACAACTTGGACATAATTAAGGATTATATTTTTTGGGATAGCAAGGATGGATCCAAGGCTAAGTTTGTGAGAACTAATGGAACTTAAAGATAACACTTTCTAGCATGGAATATTTAGCAAGTCTAAAGAGGCCCTTACAACAACTCTTGGGATCTATTGTTTGGAACTTTAGGTATGAATCTAAATATGGACACCTTTAAGGAGAGACACAGGAAAATATTGGAGGAATTTAGAACCCAGATCAATAGAGATGCAACAAAACACTCAACAAAGATCCTATAAATTTCAGAATTCCAACGAGGGGGGACAGGATGACTAAAAATGGAGAGCTTCCAAGACTGGATTGTACACGGTTAAGAGAGGTCATGAAAGAAGGTGAAACTTCAACAAAACTTGGAAGAAGGTTTGGGTGAAGGAGTAATTGTCTAAAGAAAAGACTTTATTACAACTATTCACTAAAAAATAGCCTAATACAGGATCATATCCTGAGGAAGATACTTCCTTGGCCCTTCTTAATGGCCGCTTTGCCTCTGCTCCTTATGTGTGAGTACCCCTATCATATTTCAAGTCATTTTAGAGAGAAACATGACCTCAATTGGAGATTTCCTACCTTGTTACCAGATCTCTTTCAAAAATGGCATATGATATCACAATCCCCAAAGCTTAAATAATTTTGGAAAGATGTTGCCAGCTACGGAAGTTTGGTTAGAAATAAACATAAGGATTTACAGATATCAGTCTATGAGGAAGCCCTTGAGAAAGACTAGTAGCAAGCATGGGGACATTTCTAATTGAAATAGTAAAAGCCGTTGTGTCTAGAGAGAGAAATCCCCCAGCAGATGATTTTTGAATTTAAAAACCAAGGCAGCTTAAATCCTCCATCCCTAACAAAGGAAGTGGGACCTGCCGTAACAATCAAACTAAGAGAAAATGAGGATATTTAAGACACAATAGACCTATGGGAAACCGTAACAATCTAGCTAAGATAGAGGCATGTTCAAGGGATTAAAACTATCTTTTCAAATAGGATTTGCTCATTTGAATTGGAAGAGGACTTTTCCATAATCATCAGAGCTTGGATGAGTAGTCAAGGGGCTTATGTTGCATTCAAGATTGAATTGAATTATAGATGAAGTTGGTGAAATTACAAGCAGGTTCACATCTAGAAACGTAAATCATTACCCAAAACATCAAAACATAGCAACTGATTTTCTTTTCCAATAAGGCTTTGATATGCTGGAAAAGATGGCAATGTTATTCTACTTGAATAAAGGGTTGGGTGTAATTATTATTGATAATATCAAGGAAAAGAATCAAAGTTTTAAATGCCACTATTATAAGGTAATTCACATTTAATCTCATCATGAAGCCTATTGTAACACCCCAAGGATGACCCCTATGTGTGATGTACATATTATGTTTAGGCTTGTTTATCATTTCAGCCCCCATTGAATCTTTGATGAGCAATCCCCTTTTGTTTGGCCTGGAAAATCCATTTTCCGCCCATCGCTACCTTCTACCAGCCCCAAAATTCCATAAAAGGGTCGAAAAACCCGCATTTGAAAATATTTTTGAGGCCTAGCACCTTTTGGCCCTAGCCCCTGCACCTTTTCCTCCACGTAGCCCGGACGCTAGACCAAGCACTAGCCGGGAAAGGGGCTTATCACAAATGTATATCGAAAGTGGTATTAACCGTCAATCTATGCAAATCCGATGGCCTTTGCAATCCTATCACACACACGGTCCCCACTATGTTTTCCTGAATGATCATATCTCAACCGTCCGATCAATCTGCAAAATCAACGGCTTACAGTACTCCTACCTTGGTGGTCTGCGCTCCTCGTACTATACAAAAAATGGTGGTTTATATCGCACCACCTTTCCGAGGTGGGCGGTATTTCTCAAATCGGAGTGATTTCATACATCGCTTGCCGCGTGTCTCAGCGTATGGCTCAAAAACCGCTCTCCATCACACGCTATTGTTCGGCAAAAGTAATGGCACAATATTCATGACAGTCGTCCGATCTGGAGGTCTTCATCCAACAGTTGGCACTCTTTGAACCTACACGACATTTAATCCTAGCATATTCGGCCCCTGGCCCACTATCCGTTGCCCCCCTACGCGTCCTCCACCGTCGATCTCCGCTGAGATCGGACAACCCTCATTAAACCTGCGCCACGACATTGACCTCGTCCTCCTCCACGTCACCATTCCACATGACATTCGACGCATTCTCTTCCACCATCGTTATATCTGATTCTAAAGGTCAAATTAAAATTTTTTCATCTTCTACGTTCCACCAACCTTCTCCATTGCCACCTCCCACCATCACGCTGCATTTCCTATCATCGCCCTGCATTTCTCGGCCTGTCCACCATGCCGTGCTGTCTCACTATTATCCCCACTGTGTTCACCTTCTCGTGCATGGTTTTCTGTAACGAGATTGTGGGTTTTGCAGGTTTACAGCGGCGAAAAACTATCGTGATTCACAGTCTATATCACTGTGATAGAGGACACATCAAAGGACAATTTCCAGGAGTTGAAATTATGAAGAAAGGCTCGGGAAGATATGCCGACAACACTTCCATTAAAGATGCAGGGTTAAAATCTGTCAAACCCTACAGAGCCATTCAAAGCACAGATTGTGTAGATGAAAACATTAATGGAGCAGCAGAAAAATATCAGCAAATGATCGAGGAATTCAACATTCGGCATTGAAGATGTTCAGCTGTAGTCCAGGGTTTAGAAGGTAGAGGGTACCATTCACAGATAAAATACCTCAAGGCTTTCTTTTCAGCACCATTTTCTTTCAAGAAAGAATGGAATGTTTACGTGACTCTATTGCTTTGCCATGCTCGTGAAGAGGTTTCTACCCAGTGCATTTATTTCAGTTAGCAGGCCACAGGGTACAAACAACTTTACAAAGTCATCAAGAAATATGGGCGTGCACATTTCCACCATTTTTTTTTAACTAGGAAAATTAAATGTTCATCACCAACTCTCTTTTGGGGCTTTCTTGTTCCCCTATAAAGATCCCAAAGAACAGATAATTAGGGGTTCCAGATTTTATCAAAAAATGATGTAGTGAAAGGCTTTTTGTATACGTTTTTGTAGAACTCTTGTATGAAGGCTCATAGCCCATAGGGTCTCAGTGAGGAGGAGTTCCATCTGTTAAAGATGATTCTGGTCTTTGGTATTTCACAGTGTGTAACTTTCTGTCTTATGTGTTATTTTAATATATCATTTCATGTCATCCATCTTTCCTGTATCATGTTTTGGAATGCGAGTAGCTCACTGATTTTTGGTATGGATTTATCCTAGTTGATACCCATGCTCGAAGTATTAAAGTGCTTTAAATATGGCTCATGCATGATATTTTGTTCCACTATTCATCTAAACTGTATTTCTGTTATATTAGTTTGTTTGGGATGGTGTTTTTAAAACGCTATTATCATGTATGGATCCTTAGATTGGTAAGCCCATACATGGTGGTATTGTGTATTTGGATATCATCTCAATGACAACTAATATCTTCTCTATGTTTCATTCACTACATACACCTTCTGATAATTAATTTCTGTGAGGTATTTATGAATTGGCCCTCTTTGTAGTAAGTTGTCTCTGAATTTTCTGTTGCTTTAACATTGGAGTTTTGCATGTTGCCTCTGTAATATCCTTTCCTCTGTATCAATTTTATGAAGGTCTTGGTCCCATTCAGATTAATATTCCTTGTTTTACAAGAGATAGCATGAGAGCTTTTTATTGATAGCTTCCTTTTGTTATACCATATGCTCCTTGCTATGTTAAGATGTCCTAGGGACTGGTCTATCACAACTCTAGGCTGTCTCTAGGAGCGACAACATCTTTTTGGCGCCATTTCCTGGGAACGAAGTTGAGAAAATTAAAATCCCTGGGCCTCGACAAAACATAATTCACTCTTCAAGTAGGTGAGTATGGAGAGTTGAGAGTTGTAGATCCCTCACCTTGGCGACTCCACATTTTTTTATTTTATAAATCTATTTGTAGTCCTAGCTCCTCGTAAGCCACACCTGAGGTCAAATATGTCTCAGCCAAAGACATCCTCAGTGTCTGACCCTAAGAAGATCATACATAGAAGAAAATGGAGGGAAAGGAAATCAGTTCACACTGAAATCCCTGAATTGTCTATAGAATGCTTCCCATCCTCTTCTTCTCAAGATTCCCAAGTGTAAGGTCCTGACTCCATAGTGGGAGATACCGATTATTATTCAGATAGTCCACCCCGAGGAGGTGTCATAAATAAAGATAATTTCCACCCCACTCCTAAGGTTGAAGAGGTTAAAGAAGTCACTGAAGTATCTGCTATTAACAGACCATTATTTCCTTCAACACCTCAATCTGTTGTTCATTACATCCCTATTGTTATTCATACCCCACTTCCACCTCCTCCTCCTCCTGTTACTCATCAAACTATTGCACTACCTCCACCCCCTCCAATGGAAAATGTTCCAGGCTTCTTGCTAAATAAATATGCTTCTCTAGCATTACGCCAAGTGTTGAATGACATGCCACAAGATTATCTGAAGATTTTCGATTCAATGGGGAAAATGAGATTGATGCTCAAAAACATCTTGAGACTTTCTGCTCTTTTGCAGAGAACTTTAATGTTGAACATTTAGATGTGGTCTTAAGGCTGTTTATGAAATCTCTTGATGGTGAAGCCATAAAATGGTTTAAGACATTGGTAAACCGTTCCATAACCACTTGGGATGAGATGGAAAATAATTTTCTCAGGAAATGGGGGGAAAATAAAGATCATGGAAAATGTCTTACTGAATTCAATATGCTTAAGAAAAGACATAATGAAGGAGTATCAGAATTTATCAAGATATTTAATAAATTTTATTTGAGTCTTCCTGCTGATATGAAGCCTCATCAAACTGCTACTAAGGTTGTCTTTGTAGCAGCCTTTGATTCAGAGTTTGGTTTCTCTCTCAGAGAAAGAAAGCCTGCTACTTTGGATGATGCTTAGTCAGATACACTAGAGTTGGAAGCAAACTTTTCCTCCACTGGAAACCCAAAGGTAAAATCTGAACAAGATGCTAGAAGGAGGGGAAAAGAGGAGGTATCTACCTCTAACCAGGACAGAGACACAAACATAATGGAAGAAATGACCAAATTGATTAAGAAAGTGGTCAAGCTTGAACTGGAGGCCAAGAATTCAGCCTCCAAGAATTTATACAATGCTCCAAACAGAGGTTATAATCCTCAGTATAGGAAACCACCCCTGCAAATATTGCCAAAGGAAGCAAAGTAGCAACAGGATCAAGTACCTCACCCATTTTACCTGGAAGGTCCAGTAGATGATTCTACTGAAGATACTGCCTATGGACTGAAGGATGCAAATCTTGCCTTTTCAAATAGTGAAGGAGAAGAATGCCCTTTGCATGGAAATGATGGAGCCGAGTGCTCATTGCAAGAAGAAGAAAATACCAGAGACACAGAAGAAGCAGAAATTGATCATTATTGTAAACAATTTTTTGATTTCATGCAAGCACATTTCAATAGAAGATATGATCTCAGATCCTCTAGGAAGAGGACTCGTACTCAAGAGCAAGAAGAAGAGATACCCCAAAAGGAAGCACCTGCTCACTAGGATTCTACAATGTAGAAAGTCATAGACAAAGGTAAGGGCCCTATAAACAAACCTTTGCAGTCTAATGATCAAATTCCTTCCTCTTCAAAAGTAGTCATTCCTCCTAATACCAATTTTGTGGCAAAAGAAGTTAAACCCTCAGCTAAAAATAAAGAGTCAAAAGAGGTTTTAATAGAGAAGTCCCCCCCTGTTTTCAGTTTGCAAAAGGAACTTGAAAAATTCAAAATCCCAGTGCCCTTGACTGAGTTGTTGAAACAACCTGCATATCAATCCCAAGTCACCTCATTCATGCTCCCTCCAGAAGCAACACTCACTCCAGATAGCCTCAACCTTCAAGAAGAAAGACCCATGGTTGTCTTTGGTCCACATGTTGAGGAATTATATGCTTCTACTCTTCCCTTTTATGTGTCTCTAGTGATTCATGACCTGCTATTACATAATTGTCTTTTAGATTCTGGAGCTTCCCATAATCTAATACCTCTGTCAGTCATGGAACAACTAGGATTACAAATCACCCGACCATACAAGGACCTCTATTCATTTGACTCCAGAAGAGTTAAATGCTTGGGGATGATCAAGGATTTGGTGGTCAATTTGGCCCAAATTCCAGCAAAAAGTGTTGTAATGGACATCGTGGTGGCTGACATCCCAACTTGTTTTGGTATGTTGCTGTCAAGGTCCTGGGGAACAAAAATTGGTGGATCACTCAAGATGGATTTAACATATTCCACTATCCTATTTTTTGGTGGCCAAGAGAGGAGGTTGTACAGGGAAACTAGATTTGTCAAGATGGTGACTAAGGCTGACAACTATGTAAACTCACCAGTCTACAGTAAAGAAGGAGATTTTTCATGCTTGATACTGGAAGAAGATCAAGACTATGCTCATGAACCATACTTCTACTAGATTAAGACTAAGCAGCCCTTAGAGAGCAATGAAGCAGGGATCTGGACACTTCATTTTGATGGAGAAAATTTAAAAGAAGGTAATGGATCTGGAATATTATTGATTTCTCCTACCGGGAAATGGGTCCCATTGTCTTTCAAACTGAAATATGAAGCTACTAACAATGTGGCCGAATATGAAGTGCTTCTGCTAGGATTGCAGATATCTAGGAACATGAACATACAAAGCTTAAAAGTTCTGGGAGATTCAGAACTGGTGGTCAGACAAGTCAGGAATCAGTGTCAACCCAAACATCCTTGGCTGAGAGCTTATAGGAATGAAGTTTGGGACATGCTGGAAAATTTCTTCTTGGCATTTGATATCCAGTTCATGCCCAGAGAACAAAATCGGATGATTGATTCCCTTGCTGTGGCTGCTAGTACATTTCGACCACCACAGAACCCTCTTTTAAGATACGAATTTGAGGTGCGTTATCGGCCGTCAATCCTAGACAACATCAAACACTGGCAGGTATTTGAAGATGAAGAACAGATGAAGAGATTCCTGGAAACAGTAGGAGAATTCTCTAATATTGAGATTGATGATGATGAAGAAGGAGAGTATGAAGATACTTTAGAAAGAAATTAGGAGAAGCAAGTGGCAGGTAATAAGGTGTTGCAGTTAAAGGGAAACATTATACCTAGAGGACTGGTGCCTCTAGAAATATTATTTGACAAGAATGATGTTCCACTACAGCGAGGCAAAGTGGTAGAATAAAATCAAGTAGAGGACCTGAATCTTGGTACTGAGGTTGATCCCAAGATCATAAAATTGTCCAAAACGATCCCAGAAGAATATAAAAGGCTATATCAGAAATTATTTCAGTCTTACAAAGATGTGTTTGCATGGTCCTATCAAGATTTTAAAACTTCTGATATCAGTATAATGCAACACAAAATTCCACTGAAGAGAGATGCAAAGCCTCGTAAGCAGAAGCTCAGAGAAATAAATCCCCTATTGCTCCCTTCCATTAAGAAGGAAATTAAGAAGCTGTTAAAGGCCAAAATAATTGTACCATTGAGGTACTCTGAATGGGTGGCAAACCTAGTCCCTGTCCGAAAGAAGAACGGAGAAATAAGGCTGTGTGTGGATTTTAGAAATTTAAATAGAGCATCCTTAAAGGATAATTATCCACTGCCTAAAATGGATCATATCCTGAAAAAGGTGGTTGGAGCTTCTAGGATGTCAATGATGGATGGATTCTCTGGTTATAACCAGGTGGCTGTACTTCCAGAAGATCAAAAGAAGACTGCTTTCACCACACCATGGGGGACATTTATGTATGCCAGGATGCCTTTTGGATTGATTAATGCAGGGGCCACTTTTTAGAGGGCCATGGACATCACTTTTGTTGGGGAGCAAGATAAATTTCTGGTAGTATACCTTGATGATATCACTATATTTTCAAATAATGATAATGAGCACATTGAGCATCTGCGTAGAACCTTTGAGAAATGCAAAAGGTATGGTCTCTCCCTAAATCCTCAAAAATATTTATTTGCATTAGAAGAGGGAAAATTGTTGGGACACATTGTAACAAAATATGGGGTGAAGATAGACCCTAAGAGGGTTGAGGTTATAAATGGTATTTCTCTTCCCAGAAATAGGATGGAAGTCCAAGTATTCCTAGGGCGCATTAATTTCCTAAGAAGGTTTATTCCTAAATATGATGAAATATTTAGACACATAACTGACATGCTGAAGAAGAATAATGAAGTTAAAAGGTCCCAGGAATCACGAGAGGCATTTATCAGGATAAAGAATGCTTTTGCAGAAGCCCCTGTGCTGGCTGGACCAGATTATGATAAACCTTTCATGATCTTTTCTTTTGCATCACCTCATACAATAACAGGAGTTTTATTGCAGAAAAATGAGAAAGGGTATGAGTAGCCCATATCTTTCTTCAGTCAAGTGCTCCGTGACGCAGAATTAAAGTACAACATATTGGAAAAGTAAGCATACACCCTAGTAAAATCCCTCAAAGCATTCTGCGTGTATATCTTACAGTCCCACATCACTGCATTTGTGCCTGCAACTACTGTAAAAGATATTCTTATCTAGAGGGATAGTGAAGGAAAAAGGGGGAAGTGGATTGCTAAAATATAGGAGTATGACTTAAACATCCACCCTACTAAGCTGATCAAAGGACAGGGGCTTGCCAAAATGTTATCTGAATCAAAATATCAAGCTCTGGGCATAAATTTTTCTATTATAGCAGGTGAGGAATCTTAAGAGCAAGAAGAGCGACAGGGAATTGGAGTAGCTACTCCAGAAACACATTTAAAGTACCTCACCAGTCTGTGGTACAAAGAGATAGTAGAATATCTCCTCACACTCAGTTGCCCTCCAAGCTGTGATAAAGCTAAATACAGAACACTAAGATTGAAATCATAGAAATATATAGTCGCCAATGGCCAATTATACTGGCGAGATCCCTCAGGTATCCTACTTCTGTGTCTCACAGAGGATGAGGTAGGAAGTATTATAGCTGAATTTCATGAAGGGATCTATGGGGGTCACTATAGCTGGAGGGCCATTTCTCATAAAATCCTGAAGGCTGGTTTCTATTGGCCCAAGATTTTTGGAGATGTTTTTGCCCAGGTTAGAGCATGTGAGAAATGTTAGAAATTTGTTGAAAGACAGAATATGGCACCTATTCCCATGATTCCCGTTCACGTGGAACCATTCAGACAATGGGTAATTGATTTTATAGGTGAAATACATCCTCCATCGAGTGGTCAGCATAAATGGATATTAACTGCCACTGATTATTTCACAAAATGGGTGGAAGCCATACCCGCGAGGAATGCCACAGATACTGTGATCATAAAGTTCATGGAGGAAAACATCATATCCAGGTTTGGTTGCCCTGCCAGAATAGTGATTGATAATGCCCAGGCTTTCAAGTATACAAATTTTGTGAGTTTCTGTTAGCAATATAACATCACACTAAGTCACTCTATAGCCTACTATCGACAAGGAAATGGCTTGGCAGAGTCTTCCAATAAAACCCTGGTAAGGGAACTGAAGAAGGCTATAAATGAAAACCAGAAAAATTGGGATTTCCAGTTAAAATTTGCTCTATGGGCCAATAGAATCACCAGCAAGAGAGCAATTGGGAAATCCCCATATGAATTAGTATATGGGAGGGCAACAATATTTCCTATTCAGTTAGCCCTACCAGTAGCCCGATTCATCCAAGAAATTCAAGAGGAGTCTGATAATATGACCAGGAGAATAAATCAGCTGGTGGAATTGGAAGAAACACGCAATCAGGTAAATCAAAGGCTAACAGAGTATCAGGAGAAAATGAAGTACCTCTTTGATCAGCATTCTAAAGACAGGAACCTGCAGATTGGTGATTTAGTACTCAGGTGGGATATCCGGAGGGCTGAAAAAGGAAAACATGGTAAATTCAATCCACTTTGGTTCGGTCCCTTCAAAATTGTGGAACAGGGAGGTAATAACACTTTCAAGCTGGAGAATTTACAGGGTGACTTGCTTGACACCCCTGTAAATGGTCAATTTCTCAAACCCTACTTCAAATTCTGATGCAGGCCGAGATAGCCTGATGTATCATACTTTATATTAGTTTTTGTTTCTATCTTTATTGAATAATGTGGGTGTTGTGATGAATTATGAGAAGTAAGTAGAAGTGTTGAAGAGCAGATTTTTCACAAAAGAGTATCAGAGGGTCTGCGAAGTTTTCGACACGTCCAGGGATGAACGTGTCATCCCTAGATGGAGCCAATGTTGATCATTTCAGCCCCCAATGAATCTTTGATGAGCAATCCCCTTTTGTTTGGCTTGGAAAATCCATTTTCCGCCCATCGCTACCTTCTCCCAGCCCCAAAATTCCATAAAAGGGCCGAAAAACCCGCATTTGAAAATATTTTTGAGGCCTAGCACCTTTCGGCCCTAGCCCCTGCACCTTTTCCTCCACGTAGCCTAGGTGCTAGACCAAGCGCTAGCTGGGAAAGGGGCTTATCACAAATTTATATCGGAAGTGGTATTAACCGTCGATCTACACAGATTCGACGGCCTTTGCAACCCTATTGCACACACGGTCCCCACTATGTTTGCCCGTCTGATCATATCTCAACCGTCAGATCAATCTGCAAAATCAACGACTTATAGTACTCCTGCCTTGGTGGTCCCCGCTCCGCACACTGTACAAAAATAAATGGTTTATATCGCACCACCTTTCCGAGGTGGGTGGTATTTCTCAAATCGGAGCGATTCCATACATCGCTTGCCGCGTGTCTCAGCGTACAGCTCAAAAACCGCTCTCCATCGCACGTTATTGTTCGGAAAAATTCAAGGCGCGATATTCATGACATTCGTCCGATCTGGAGGTCTTCATCCAACGGTTGGCACTCTTCAAACCTACACGGTATTTAATCACAACATATTCAGCCCCTGGCCCACTATCCGTCGCCCCCCTACGCGTCCTCCACCGTCAATCTCCGTTGAGATCAGATGGCCCTCATTAAACCCACGCCACGCCATTGACCCGGTCCTCCTCCATGTCACCATTCCACGTGCCATTCGACACATTCTCTTCCACCATCCTTATATCTCATTCTAAAGGTCAAATTCAAAGTTTTTCATCTACTACGTTCCGCCAACCTTCTCCATTTCCACCTCCCACCGTAACGCTGCATTTCCTATCATCGCCCTGCATTTTTCAACCTGTCCACCATGCCGCGCTGTCTCACCATTATCCCCATTGTGTTCACCTTCCAGTGCATGGTTTTCTGTAACGAGTTTGCAGTTTTTAAAGGTTTACAGCGACGAAAAATTATCGTGATTCACAGTCTATATCACTGTGATAGAGGACACATCAAAGGACCATTTCCAGGAGTTGAAATTATGAAGAAAGGCCCGGGAAGATATGTCGACAAGACTTCCATTAAAGATGCAGGGTTAAAATCTGTCAAACCCTACAGAGCCATTCAAAGCACAGATTGTGTAGATGAAAACATTAATGGAGAAGTAGAAAAATATCAGCAAATGATCGAGGAATTCAACGTTCGACATTGAAGATGTTCAACCGTAGTCCAGGGTTTATAAGGCAGAGGGTACCATTCACAGATAAAATACCTCAAGGCTTTCTTTTCAGCACCATTTTGTTTCAGGAAAGGAAGGAATGTTTACGTGACTCTATTGCTTTGTCGTGCTCGTGAAGAGGTTTCTACCCAGTGCATTTATTTCAGTTAGCAGGCCACAGGGTACAAACAACATTACAAAGTCATCAAGCAATATGGGCATGCACGTTTCCACCATTTTGTTTTAATTAGGCAAATTAAATGTTCATCACCAACTCTCTTTTGGGGCTTTCTTGTTCCCCTATAAAGCTCCCAAAGAACAGATAATTAGGGGTTCCATATTTTATCAGAAAATGATGCATTGAAAAGATTTTTGTATACATTTTTGTAGAACTCTTGTATGAAGGCTCAGAGCCCATAGGGTCTCAGTGAGGAGGAGTTCCATCTGTTAAAGAGGATTCTGGTCTTTGGTATTTCACAGTGTGTAACTTTCTCTCTTATGTGTTATTTTAATATATCATTTCATGTCATCCATATTTCCTGTATCATGTTTTGGAATGCGAGTGGCTCATTGATTTTTGGTATGGATTTATCCTATTTTATACCCATGCTCGAATTAGTCAAGCGCTTTAAATATGGCTCATGCATGATATTTTGTTCCACTATTCATCTAAACTGTATTTTTTCTATATTAGTTTCTTTGGGATGGTGTTTTTAAAACGCTATTATCATGTATGGATCCTTAGATTGGTAAGCCCATACATGGTGGTATTGTGTATCTGGATATTAGCTCAATGAAAACTAATATTTTCTCTATGTTTCATTCACTACATAAACCTTTTGATAATTAATTTCTGTGAGGTATTTCTGAATTGGCCCTCTTTGCAGTAAGCTGTCTCTGAATTATCTGTTGCTTTTATATTGGAGTTTTGCATGTTGCCTCTACAATATCCTTTCCTCTGTATCAGTTTTATGAAGGTCTTGGTCCCATTCAGATTAATATTCCTTGTTTTACAAGAGATATCATGAGAGATTTTTATTTATATCTTCCTTTTGTTATACCATATGCTCCTTGCTATGCTAAGATGTCCTAGGTACTGGTCTATCACAACTCTAGGCTGTCTCTAGGAGCGACAACAAGGCTAGTGACCCGTGAGGCCATTGGAACTCCTGGAAACCACAAGGCTTTGGAACATCCCTGGATGGTCGAGTTGGACACCTTGGAAGGGTAGTGGCATGTGCCAATGGACTATGGATGTAGAAAGGGGGTTGCACTACTTGGGTTGTGGGGTTAATGGGGAAATGAGCCTATTGGTTGGACATTGTTGGGTTTGATACATTGAACTGGTTATGTACAATAATGGTATGTGCCGAGATTTAGATAAGCCATTGTCCTATGGAGTCGAAGCCCCAGCCCGGGGGTGACCCGTTGTTGAGAAAATGTGAGCATCGTGGTCTATGGCTGGGTGCAAGTTGGAACATATGAAGATTTGCAGCCAATTCATCTCTCTTATGAGATAAGTGTTTATCTTTAATGTTTATATGACTTATGTTATAATTAATTATATATTATTATGTGCTTCATGTGAATAGTAATCTAAATGGTGTTATTATGAAATTACAATCCTGTATATGAGAGAAATGCATCATATAATGCGTTAGACAAAGATAACATATGTTACAGGAGGTGAATTGAAGAAAAAGAATCACCAAATAATGGGTTACATAGGTAGTTAAACACCCCAGTAGGTGACTGGGAACATTACACTTGCAAGGCTTTAACTCAGGCCTCCCTTAATTATATGAGTGTGCAAGATGGTGACTCCTTATGGGGGAAGATATAATGGAAGGAGTTTTTATTCAGATCAAATTCATTTTTGCATTGCACTATCTGCTTATTTTTCACCTCAGCCATCCTTTGTTTCTCTTAGCAGTTTGGTTCAATAGATGACGAGTACCTTGTGATTGAAGATTATGAGAAATAAGACATCATCATGGTGAAGAAAATTCTAGAGATGAAAGTAAAGAGGCCATGGAGTGGGGGATGGAGATTTGAACCCCTGCCTGTGATCCCTCAAAACCACCAAGGCAAAAAAACCCCCTCATTAACAAAAATTTGTGTCTGAAAGAAATGGAAGTTCTAAATTATACGGAAGGGCGACTGCATGAAAGGAGGATACATAACATAGTAATTATGTAAAGGGTGGCTGCTAGAAGAGAAATTGTAGGAAGAGCCACAACAAGGGGGAGCATGGACTATCTAATGTTTGATTCAGGATCAAGGAGGATCCCCACACAAATGTACCATATCCAAACCATGATCTTGTGCCTGAACACAATATTCAGTAGCTTCTAGGCGAATCTCTACTGCAGGCTGAAGTAGCAAAGAAAGATCGATATTTTCAAGCTTCTTATTACTGTCTATAACCACTTTATCCATCTCTAGAATATCTGCACAACCGAACATATGCTTTACAGTTCTGAAACCCATATCAAACAAAGTTCACGATGCTTTTTCTTAAATCTTCAAATAGGATAAATATGTTATGGAAACTTATAATTTGTAGCATGCACTCTTTCTAGCCTAAAAGAAGTCATTATCATGCTCAAAAGTCAAGAAAATAAGTTTGAACACACAATTTTGTGTTAGATGGGCTAGGTGTAGATTAAGGGTGCCTTAGTCTGAGATCAGGTGTGGCACTAGCCTTATAGTCTAGATTTTTGGACTTATTATGTTGTTGGTTTGCCTTCAGAAGGAGTTGAAACCCTGAATTGCTTCAAACTTTGTCAACCTTGTTTATTGATTTTCTTTAAGGACACTTTAAACAATGTCACAAGGTGTAATCCTCACCACCAATGCTAAGAGATGAGAAATTAAGTGTTATATGACTCAGTTTCAGAGCATATAGATCATCAAAAAATGATGCAATAAACTTCAGGACTTGACCACATAAAATACATAGAGAAACAGTGAGAACCAAAGCAAAGTTTTTATGTCAGTGGAAAATCTGAGTATGTTGTTGAATTGTAAAGTGGGTTGTTGAGCTCATTTTTGAATTTTATTGCATTAGAAGGTGTTTAATACTTCATTGTGCAAAAAAAAACATTAAAATAATCAAGGTGTAACATGGCACATTTCAGACCTTGCTGCAGAGTGAGTAAAATGACATACAAGAAATAAATCACATGCGTTGAGGTGCTAAATGAATAACCAAGAAGTTGTTCATACCATGGATCATGCAATATCCACCAAAAACAAAATTAGATCTGAAGGCTTGAATTTAACCCTAGACATCAATCTCAAATGCCATGAATTGTTCCACTTATTATTAAGTATGTTTTTCACCCTATTTTGACATTAATTATTCTTCTTTGAGTGTTTAGATCATAAATATATCTCAATATTGGCACAAGTCATTGTAAATTGACCTCAAATGAGCAATACATATTCAATTTTCCCAAGCATGACAACTCAATTAAGTGCTTGTCTTAGATCCAAGATAAGTAAATGGGTGAAATAAAAATATATAAAATTAAATAATCTTGGATCTAGTGACCTAGATTTAGAGATATAGAAAGCAAAACCCTCCAAATAATTCAAGGCAATATTCCTTTTTCTAATGAATCATCAATAGGGTAGTTCAACCATGAACCCATTACATCTTCATGAATGGAACTATAATTAGTTAATGACATGTCATGTAAAAATGACTCCAAAATATTATCCTATTGATAAGATAAGTCTTCCCAGGTAACCCAACATAATCATTTTATAGTGTTTTGACAGTTAAGTTGGAAAAGGACGCTTGACCTCTTTGTTCACAACTTGACCATTTTTCACAGGAGTTCTTCGACATCATTCTCTACATCTTGGATCTCTTATGTAGTTGTACATAATCCCAATTTACCCCTGTCACATCTTAACATGCTATATATCCATTATAAGTTAATGTTGAGGAAGAATCCATTTTTTAGGCATGAACAAACTCTACAAATGGATGCATAGGAAGTAAATATTCCAGTTTTTGGAATGGTAGAATATTATACATGAATCAATAGAAAGTGAACACAACCTATGAACCATCATATTTTGGAATAATGGAGATGGAAAATGAAGTTTTGATAATGACTCTCTGATTGTACTTTGAACCCATTATTGAATGCAACCACATTCACACGTTGGCGGTGGAACTAGAATATTTCCAGTAGTTTATTGAGTAAAAATGCATTTATGTCCAACAAAATTGTATGATTAAGACATGGAAAATCAACCAACGACTAACAATGAAAGAGGTTGATCCCAACAATTCTGGAATGCAGTTTGAATACCTTATTTTTAAGTTGGAAACTACGCAGCATTGAGTTCGATGTTTCTTCACTTTCATGATTTCCTCATCCCACACCAACTATTAGCCCTAACGTTTTCCTTTGAATTTAATCCCAAAATAGTGTTTTCTACTGCACATGTGGAAATAAAGAAAACAATTTTTTCAATGTCCACAAATTACCAAAATAGGTCAATGGGAAAACTATCTCAAATCCTTCACAAGGTGATAAGCCCAGTGGAAAAGGGAAGTGTCACCACTATCGCCGAGGCAACAACTTTCCTCATTTTAGTGAAACTCTACATGTGCCCTTTCTCCTAGGCCTGTGCATCTGCACAATATCCATATCCAACTCCCTTGCTACCATTCACATCAATATAACCTCCCTACCCATCACATCATGTCTCCTACTGTCATTATTGTTCCCCATCACTCTCCCCAACACATACCCTCACAAAAAAAATCAAATATATGGAAAATTTACTTGTTGCATTCATTGATTTTAATTTATTTATCACACATATTTAATTGTTATTCTCACAGATCAGTCAAAATTTAATGAACAAGTTGGTAGATTTATTGCATATTTTGAAGGATTTAAGACTAGATCCATGCTTCTGATTCACTAATTGGTTAAGTGACTGATTTTGGATTCTGAATCAACCAATTATCCTAGAGACATGCCCTAGAACTAGCATTCACTAGCTTTGAAGTGAGGATTATTGTCGGCGACAGTTGCAGCTTTCCTAAAATGTCCAATCAAACCCCTTAGGATTTATTCAAGGGGAAAAAGTGATTGACAACACTGCCTATCTAATTTTGGATTAGGAGTAGAGAAAACTTCACTTTGAGAGACCATGGATCCTTATACAAATCAACAAAGAAGAATGCCCACTAAAGATGATGAAGCCCACAGCTCAGAAAAAGTAGTGTTCTGAGTATTGACATTTACATTAAGGAAAATCCCAGTTTTGATATTTTATAGATATAAATTGCTAATACCTTTCCATTGAGAAATTATACTTTCAATTATTGCTCTCTTTGAATGTAGATCTAGCTAAAAGTTGCAAAACCATTTAAATAATTTATCGAATATTATACTGTCCTATGATTTACCAACATCACAATGGATCCATAATGACACTCATTCTATGTTTAAGATTCTAAATAATATGGAGTTTCGAAACAAACCTGTGACACCCATGGGGAAAATTGTTGATGCACTTCACTCACTAGATCTCCCTTTATAACTGACTGTATAACCTGTCCATTCATAAAAGTTGTTAAAAGTCACCACTTGTTAGCAACACTAAAATTAAGATGGGGAGAGCCATGCCTTAAAATTACCCATTTCAAGAGTTAAAGTATAGTTCATTTAGTTTCGAAAGCATTTTTATAATTTCAAACTGCAACTGCATACATAAAATACACTTTAGTTGGAACTTAGTTTAGATCATATATGATTGTGAATATTCTATTGTATAAGAAATAACGCACCTAACTCATACCAGTGCATGTTATCCTATATGATGCAACATTTCTTCTAATTAAATGTTGATGTACCAATGAGAGGGTCAATTCTCAAAGCTATGCTTTCTGGAAGTCCCAATAGGGAATCATCTTGAACTATTAGGACCAAAAACATAAGCACCAGAAGCCTGCAGGCAAAGTCATTAAAGTAGATTATAAGGATTGTTTCCCTTATTGGTAGAGAGAAATATTTAACAAATATAAACATGTAATATTATTAAAAATATTTGAAAAATGAAACTTCCTTCAATGAATCATTACTCTTAACGAATCATATCCTATTCATCATAAACAAAATATCAGAGAAGGAACTAAATCCTAGCAAGAGGATATAATGTCATTGTAAATTATTTATTAAATACAACAATCCTAGCCTATATTGCTTTAAGTTTTGATTTTAAAAGTAAATTTTGACAAGATCCTGGTGCATCAGTGTTCAATAATGACTTTTTATTCATATTAGTTCAATATTACCTTGAGTTCTTACATTAGAAGGTAAACATGCAATGCTCAGTGTTCTCATTTTTCTAGTATTTAGAAGACGACCAAACTGTGAGAATGAATGGCATACATTATTGAAATGCCTTGTTTATGAGAGTATAGTTGCAATTAGAAGTGTAGCATTTGTAACTCAATCCAAGAAGTCTAAAAAAGTTCAAATTCTTCAAAAATAATGCATGTTGGTGAAGAAAGTTCAAATTCAATATAATTCGAAATACATAATAGAAAAATTTAAAACAAAGATAGGTTTAAAGAGGATATAAGTAAATCACAAAAGCATTCATGAGCCTTACAACACAAACCATTCCTAAGCCTTGAATAAATTTTTAACATAATTTTGGGATCAACTGGACTTATTATTTACTACTATTTTATACTTTTTTTACTCATCCAGGCCTCATTAAAGCAATATGTTTGTAGTCTGGTGCTTTCATTTGGTCAATGGTCACATATTGATACCAAATGAAAATTTGTAAATTGTAGGAGCCTGTAGGGTTAGGTAAAGTAGACCATTAGGAGTTGGTAGAGCTTGAGTGGGCCTGACAATAAAGAACATGCATTTCATAAGAGGACAAAGGATCAAATCCAGAGTGGGGTAGAATATACACACCTCAGTATACTTTTGAGGTCAAATCACTAGGTGTAGGTGGGTCCCTTGTCCCTTGCCTTAGAGAGAAGAAGTAGAATTTATGAAATATAAAGTTTTCTCTCAAATTTATAGCTTATCACACATGCGAAACCTACCCAAATTTGATTTCTCAAGTAGTCTAAGGAAAATTTGGGATTTTATCTTGAAAATAAGTTCCAAAACCCTTTCACTATAGTCATTATACAATGATCTATGTTTCCAACTGCCTTTTTGTGGAACATTTTTATATTTCTCATACAAATAACAATGGCTTGACTACTGATTTGTTGCGCCCGAGCCCGCGCTTTGCCTCGTGGTCTACCCTACACATAGGGTTTCTAGTGCTGCGGCAGGGTGATGTCAGTCAGGGTGCTCGCCCTGGCTTGGGCTCGGCCCAATGGTTGACTCTTGGGCTCCTCCCCTGCCCCCTCCTCCTCCTCCTGAGGTCGATGCCTTCAAATTTCTGATTTCTTCCCAACCGAAGAAGAAAAAACAACGCACCTCCAAGTTCGTCAAGAGATTGGATGAGATCTCCACGGTGGCTCTCTTGCCTGAGGGTACAATAAAGGTGGCCCTTTCCCTTGTGGACCGAGTGCTGGTTGGGAAGTTCATGGGCTTATGGCCTTCACCAAAATCTATGGAAGCCTGGATCACCCGAAATTGGAAGCCCCTCATTGCAAACAACGTCACCTCGTACTTTCTAGGGCGAGGTTTCTTCCTGTCTGAATTCAGCTCAAAGGAGGATAAGGACTTGATTCTTAGGAACAGACCCTATTTCATGGGTCCTCAAGGAATGTATTTAAATCGTTGGAATCCAAACTTCGACCCCTCGGGGGATGTTCCATTTGTAGTTCTAGTCTACGTTAGGCTCCAAAACTTGTCAGTGCACTACTGGAACTGGGAATCAATGCAGAAAATCGACAACACCTTTGGAAAATTCATAGACAGAGCAAGCAACAAAGATCAATATGACTATGCTAGAATTTGCGTGGAGGTTGATTTCGAAGTTGGGTTGCCATAAGCCATTCAGCTAACGGTGAGAAATTGGTCCCATCTACATAAATTAGACTACGAACAATTTTCGTTCAAATGCCACGAATGCCATGAGTATGGCCACTTTGTCAATAACTGCCCTAAAAATGTAGGCCCAGAAAAGGAGAAAGAAGAAGGATGGCAGCAAGCCAAGAAATCTAGAATGAGCCTTAGGCCAGGGCCAATCGAACAAGGAGCGGAGAAAGGAAAGGGAATTATAGCACCTACGAGGAGCATTACTAAAGCCAAACCCACCCAGAAAGGTCAAGAGCACGGGTTTGCGGTATTGAACTCAGAGACAGAGGAAGTCCAAGAAACCAACCCATGGGACATGTAGAAGGATCTCCAAATGCAGGAAGCCCTAGAACCACTAAATATTGGTGATTATCCTAGAGAAACCCTGAAATAGAAAGAGCCCTTCTCTGAGGGTGAAGATCTGGATTCATAGGAGTTGGAGGAAGAAGGAGAAATTGGGGATTCCCAAACTTCGGTCAGAAGATCGACCAGGGGACGGAAATCCTCCAGGGAAAAGAGAGAGCAAGAAACCTACAAGGAGAAGCTGCAGGGGAGCCAACCGACCCTAGAAAATATGTTGTCAAGAAACCCTAAGGCAAATAGAAATCAAAGCTAGGGCTCTAAGGGAGCCCTCTCAGCTCAAAAACGGAAGTAATGAAGATCGTCTCCTGGAACTGCAGAGGGATGAGGAGCAACCTAAAAGAGGAAGCAATGAAAAGTCTAGTAAGGTTGGAAAGGCCAAACATTATTCTCATCCAGGAGACAAAAATGGAGGAAAGGGACTTTCTCCACAAAAGCAAACAATTTGGGGGAAAAGGAGGAGGTATTGTTGTCTCCTCTAGACCTGCCTCAGGAGGGCTGTGAATTCTATGGGACAAGACATGCTTTGAGAAAATCTTGGTTAAACTCAACTCAAACTGGATTTTTGCTCAGTTTTTGCATCTCCATACCAAAGAGATAGTGGGTCTTTCCAATATTTATGCCCCAGTCATCTTGGGAGACAAAAAATCCTGAAGGGAATCCATTAGGGATCTAGCAAATAAGATTCAGATGGATAATGTCATTCTCGCTGGAGACATGAACCTCAATTTAAGCCAAGGGGAGAAGCGAGGGGGCAGTATTGTAATGGATCTAGCCAGAGAATGGGTGGTATAACTCATTCAGGACTGGGATCTGTTGGACATCAAACCAGTCAAGGGAAAATATACATGGGCCAATAGAAGAACGAGTCTAAGTCACATTGCTACAAGGTTAGATCACTTTCTCATCCATAGTTCCTTCTTGATTTTAGGTCTTGATGTCAGTTCTGCTATTCTTTCTTCGCCGGTCTCTGATCACAAACCCATTAGGCTTGAGATGAAGCCGCATATAAATCTGGGGACTATTCCCTTCCGTTTTAGTGCTCTTTGGGTGCAGCAACTTGAATTTTTGGACAGAGTTGAGGAAGTCTGGAGAATCCCTGTCAATGGATCCCCCTTCTTTGTGTGGGAAGAAAAGTTTAGGAGAGTGAAGAGGGCCCTAAAAAACTGGGCTAAAGCCATCCCTTCTCCAACCAAGTCAAGGTGGGCTTCCCAGGCCTATTTGGAGAGTCATAAAAAACAAATGGAATATATGGACATCTTGAAGGATAGCTTAACCTTGGAAGAAGAGCTCCAGGTTAATCTTCATAAGTCTTGCATCTAGGAAGAGGAATTATGAAGACTTAAATCTCGCAGTCTGTGGCTACAAGATGGGGATAGGAAGACCTTCTTCTTTCATAAACAGACTCAAGCCAAAAGAAGCTTCAATTCTATAGTGGAGATAACCTCAGGAGACCAATCCTTACCTGACTTTGACAGCATAAAAAAGCTGCCCATCAACACTTCAAAGACTTGTACACATAGGATAAGCAAGTGAGTCATATCTCTAACCTGCTCGAGCTAGTCCCTCTAAAAGTCAATGCCCAAATGAACGCTAAGCTGACTGCTCCTGTCACCATCAATGAAATCAAGTAGGCCCTTGATGAAATGGATCCGAACAAGGCTCTTGGGCCGGATGGGTTTACTTCTCGATTCATTAAAACTTGTTGGAACATTGTCAAAAAGGACCTCTTAAAGTCTCAGACCTACCACAAGCTTGGGGGCAGCACAAACTCGGCCTTCTTGGCCCTTATACCTAAAGAGAAGGATGCAAGTTCTTTCAACAAATTCAGGCCAATTTCTCTCTACAACATTGGCTACAAGCTCATCACTAAAGTCATGGCAAATAGGCTGAAAGGCCTTCTTCCAAAAATCATTCCTAACAATCAAGGGGGATTTGTCAAAGGTAGGCAGCTAACTAATAATTTCATTCTTTTTTAGGAAGTGATCCATTCAAGCATCCAAAGACGAGAAAAAGGAATGGCTGTCAATCTGGACCTGGCTAGTGCATTTGACAGAGTTAGGCAAAAATTTCTCTTTGGGTTTATCCAACAATTTGGGTTTGGCTACCGTTTTATAAGTTGGGTCAAGGCCTACATTGCAGAACCATGGATTGCCCCACTTGTCAACAGGCATGCTGCTAACTTATTCAAGGTGAGTCAGGGGATAAAGCGGGGATGCCCACTATCCCTCCTTCTCTTTGTCATTCAAACCTCTATCCTCAGTTTTATCCTAGAGAAAAGACAAATCAATCAAGAGCTTATGTGTCTTAGAATCACCATGGGAGTTAGAGACCTCAATCATGCACTATTTGTTGATGACTCCATCCTACTGGGGGGTGCTTCCTCCAGCTCGGCCTCCCGCTTCAAGTTCGATCTTGATCGCTACTACCTCTATTATGGGAGTGAACTTAACATGGGAAAATGTTTCATTTATGCTTGAAACCTTTTTGGACTCAAGCTAAGCACGATCACCAGGATTTTTAGCTTTAAAGGCTCCACAAAATGGGTGTCTTTTAAATAGCTTGTACTGCCAATCTTTCAAGGTTGCTCGATTGGAAGGGACTCGAACTCCTTGCTGGACAAATTCAAGCTCAAAATGCAAGCCTGGGGAATGTCGTGGCTCAACCTGGTAGGTAAGACTGTTCTCATTAAGACAGTCCTTAATAGTCTTCCAATCTTTTAGAGCTCTGTTCTGTTGGCTCCGGTGTGCATTCTTCACAAGATGGAGCAATCCATTCGCTCTTTTTTCTGGAAGGGACGGAAGAATAACGCTAAGATAACTCCGTTGGTCAGCTAGAATAAGATTGCTACACCGCTGCTGGAAGGTGGCCTCCACATAAAAGACCTCAGGGAGCACAATATCACTCTAGGGGCCAAGATCTTATGGCGACAGGTAGCAAGGAATCTAGGATGGGCACATATTTCTTTGTGAAAAAAATATAGCTTTGGAAAGCGTCTTCGTAGCCTGGATAACCTTCGAGCTAATCGACATGGCTCCCTGATCCATCAGCTATTCAAGCATGCCCTCCCGCTGATGTGTGACTGTTTGTTTTGGATTCTAGGCAATGGGAAGTATATCAGCCTATGTGAGGATAGGACCATGAAAGTAGAAGCGATCGGGGATGATCCTGAGTTGCAGCAGCTAAGAATGTGGATGATCGTAGATGGTCGACAAACGATGTGGGACATTTCTGAGTGGGATATCATCAATTGGGCAAGGTGGCAGAAGATAGAGATGCCTGCTCATTTGGAGAAAGTGTGAGCCAAATTCATAGTAGCGCTGGCTGGGAAAGCCCCTCTAAACGCAATAAAAAAAGACAGAAGGAATTGGGGTTCCTCGACGAGATGATATTCCACAGCACAAGGCTATAGGTGCCTTAAGGCCATTCCCACTGTCCCCTGCAACCCTACGATTTGGAAAGGTATTTGGTAGGTTAAAAGCATTATGAAGATTGACATGTTCACTTGGCAGCTGGGGCACAACAGTATCCTCACAACTGAAAACCTACAACGTCATGGCTTCAACTACCCCTCTGAGTGTCCGCTCTGTCAACAACAGGAGGAAAATTCAATCCACATATTTTTTGAGTGCCTCTACGCTCAAGACATTGGAATGAAATCTTGCTAATTTGGAGCAGTAGCCCCATCCTGCTTATCACCATCACGGGTATGCTCTCTAATTCGGGAGACCTATTTCCTAAGTCCTTCCCTGGGAGAGGCTGGCCAAACGAGGGGTAGATGATTACCCCTAAGCTCATTTGCTGGAATATTTGGCTTGAAAGAAACAATCGGATATTTCAAGAGAAGGCACTAAGCCAGCAGCAAATCATTGTGAAAATCAGAAGCTTATTCAAAGAAATAATGCAGGCCAAGGTGAGCCAGAATCAGGTTTGTAGCTTAAAACAACAAGGTAGGGATTGGTGCTAGTAGCTGGGGCTAAACCTTCCCACTAGACACAATATGGAGAAGTTCAAAGAAGAATGGAAAATTAGATTAGAGGATGAAGACTTCAACAAATGGAGAAGGATCACAAATATCCACACTATGTTTTTTGACGGTGCAGGACAGAGGAATCCGGAGAAGGCAAAAGGTGGAGGAATTATTCGTTGCCCTTTAGACCAAATCATTTCCCACTTTTCCTGGGGTTTGGGGCTTACTTCGAACAATCAAGCGGAAGCCATGGCTCTCCTCCAAGGCTTGAAACAACTGCAAAAACATGGAATCAAGGAGGCTCGAGTCATTGGAGATTCACAAAGCCTCATTGGCTTGATTGTGACAAAATCAATCCCTAAAGACCTACATCTGCAACGGCTATTCGCTCACATCAATAAGTTGATCATGTCCTTTCACAGACTTTAGTTCTTTCATGTCCTTCAGAAAAATAACAAAGATGCGGACCTTGAAGCCAACATTGTTATCTCTTTACAACCAAGATATCTCCTCTATGAAGAGGGGGATTCATGGGATCCTCTGCCTTAGCCAGCCCCTCTCCTTTTTCATGTATTTTTGTCTCTTGCTACAACAATTTTTTTGTATTAGAAGGTTTGCTAGTCTTTGGGAAATTTCTATATTGACTGTAAGAATCAGAGTAGGTGAATTTTGCTTGATCGGAAACCCCCTAGACATTGGATCTCCAGATGTAATACCCTCGAGCATAAGCCTCGGACCTTTTGAATCATTATACAAATAACCGTTTCTGTAAAAAAAACAAGGGCTTGACTAGTCTAATGATAACTTGCAGAGATGTAGTTATTTATTTTACACCATTTCAGTTGTCTTTATTCTTGAAATCCTGTGTACTGTCCAGATATTCCTACAATGTAGGAAAACAATTTCATGGACTAAATCTGGTAAGTATCTCATAGCTGACATCTACGTTTCCATAACTGATAAACATTTTATTTTTTTCTGAGATCAATTTTTCTTAAGTTTGGAACCTCAACACTACTTCACTTTCATATGATTCTCTTTGGTATGGGTGTTGTTGTGAGGTTGCTACAACTGATCCTGGATGTATATTTTTGTCCCATTTAACGAAGTATTAAGGAATATATCAAGGATATTCACTAAGCTTACAATTCAAAATTACTAGGTAACAATCCAACTAAGAAATATTATAAATATAGACATTACCCACATTCTAATAAATCATAACAACCCTCAAAGGTAGAAAGTTCTGAATATGAGAAGCACTTTGGATTTTGGACAACAAACCTAAATACATCAGATTGAAAAGATAATAATAATTCATACTAAAATGAATAAACATGGACTGGAAAATTTTTTAGATCAAATTTCCAAATGGACAAGCATTCCCACTCTACAGATATTTTCATTTTATTTTGAGTACAACATTCTCTTTTCGAACTAAAACACAAATTTTGACTAGGGGATCCTTGGCAACATGTTCCACACATATGTTGCAAACATATCTATCAAAGAAATAGTCGTTGATATGATTTTCTTGGTGCTCTAATGAATTACTTGCTTTCTCCCCTTGTAGCCATAATTACAATTGCAACAACTGAAAAAAGTCAAAATTCATTCCTTTGTCTCCTCTCATTGTAGCTTGCAAAATATATTTTGATTAAATGACATGATCGATGAAATTGCATTCATATGCAAAAAAATAATATTATTGCTATGCCCAAGATTTAAATATCAAATCCGATAACCCTTTGAAATGTCCGGAATATTTCCAAGTCAGTTTTTGCAAGTCATATTCTCAACACTTAGGCAGTTAGGCTATATATCGATGTTTTAAGCTTCTCTTTCATTCATCTCTGAAAGGGAATTTAGCTCCCCCTGTATTCAAGAAACTAATTAAAACCATTTAGCTTGAACCTATATTACAAATTGCCTAAGTATTTTGTTGAAGAGCGGTATTTTATAATACAAAAGTTAGGGACTGAAAGAGGCGGAAAAATCGAATGCATGATGTTAGAAACCATCAAATTTGACACTTAATTGAAGATTCAAATGCTTGTAATAAAGGTGAAGCTTACATTATGTAAATAATTTTGGTTTCTTTTTGTATGAGCTTGAACTGTCTACATGATTACACAACAATGAATACCCAAGCCTCATCTTTTTCAGTACCAGATGATTGCAAGTGGAATGGAGTCATAAACTGCAAGAATTACTTTATTTTTGTTTTAATCATCCTATAAAATCCGGCTTTAGTTCTTAGAAGGAATGCAAAGGTATACCTTTAACATTTATTTTCATATAAACATCAGATCATAAGAGGACGGATAGATAGAAGAAGACACAAGCATCATTTTGTTCATGCTGAGATGTTAAATTAGAAATTGAAACTCAGATTATGTCAGAGGGAATAGGGTGAATGGATATAGCAAAGGATATATACACCTCATGAAATACTATGCAATTAGACTGATGATGGAGAAAATGTAACCCATAGTTGGGAACTCCTATGTTATATTCAAACGCATACAGAGTCAGAGCTTGAAAAAAATCCACAGAGCCCAGGAAAGAGCTAGAGTCAGGACCTAAAAAGGAGCCAAAGTTCGATGAAAGGAAATAATTATTTAGAAGTAGAAAATAACACCATGTGGGCTTCATGTCATGTTAGTAGCACAGTAACCCACGAACTATTGTAGGAAGAAAAATTTGGGGAATTTTCTCTCATTAGGGTTTGTTGGGTACGCTAAAAGGTAGATGGATAATGGGTGTTGAAGAGAATGCAGTCAAGAGGACGCAGCACAGGAAGTTAGAGTCAGACCAAAGAGGAATTTTGTTATTATTGCAAGATGTAGAAAAAACGAGGGTAAGAGCGGAGCGTCAAATATTTGTTGTCCATGCCAGGGCACAAGATGAATTATGATACGATCTGAGAAGGACTGGATCAAGTTGTCTTAAACTTCTCTTTCTATATGCAAAGCTCCACATCCAATTCCATGATCTTTTCGTTAATCACAACACTCTCTTGTTCATCTAATCCAACCAAAAAATAAATTACACAGTGGATTCCAACATACCTACTATGTCTGATCTTCTATTGCAGCTATATTATCAATAAACAATTCCTTAAATGCTTACCTTTTGATAGGCCTCCTCCACAGATGGACGAGAGGGGCCACCTTCTTCTTCTTGAAACCGAGTAATTTCTTCATCGTCATTGCTTGAGTTGAAATCTCCAATGCATTATCAGTATCGATGGATCCCCTCCGTAACTCTTCTCGATGGATCCCCTAACTCTTCTCTAGTGTGTTGGTAACATTATATTATTTGTGTTAGGTATTCCCGCCAATATTCCATGGAATATACCTTCTTAACATTTAAATGGAGTGCGAAAATGATATTCAAATGAGTGAAATCAAATCGTTTTAACAGAAGGCCAAATTTTTTTATCATAATGTAAAAAAAGTTATTCGAATATAATAAATACTTCATTTTTTTAGTTATTCCAATATTATAAATATTTTATGTTTTTTAAAAGAAATGTGGAAACTAAAGTTATTAGAATATAATAATTACTTTATTTTTTTAAGTTATTCCAATATTATAAATATTTTATGTTTTTTAAAAGAAAGATGAAACTATGTTGAGTTTGTAAGCCATTTTTAAATTTTTTTTATTGTATTTTTTTATTTTTTTCATTGTATATGATCAATCTAGATCTATCTTAAATTCTGATCTACCAAAATCTAGATCCATCTTAAATTATGATCTACCAAATTCTCAAAGGGATCAAATCTGTTTTGACTCTAAAAGAGGTTTGTGCCTCAATAGATTTGATTCCTCCCTCTCAGCACTTGGTAGAGATAGAGTTAGGATAGATCTAGATTGATTTAACTATTAATTATAATTAATTATAATTATTTATTTTATGTTTTTAAATTTTAGTATTGTTATTTCATTTCGACGAAGTTAAAATGTTAAAGTTGACATTACAACATCTCTACCATGGCAGAGGAATTCAACACTGGAGAAACCCCAGAGGCCCATAGAAAAATTGCAAGTGAAGAAAGGGTCGTGGAGTTTCAAACTAGAGAAGGGCATAGTTTTGATGAAGACTAAACGGGCTCTGGACAATGTCAAGCTCTTATACCCTTGTCAAAACCAAATTAATATTAAATGGTAACTGTGACTTTTTTTATCCACGTGATATATAGTTTGAAGTACAGAGATGGCCACCATGATAAACCCTTTGAAGACACAAAACCATGCATCAAATATTATTTCCGGATGAGATGTCAGTTCCTTACTATTGGAACCACATGGAGGAGGAGGAGTTACTGGAATATGAACAGAAGGAGGGGGGTTTTCAACAAATTTGAGCTAGTCCCAAGGATTTTATACATTCACATTTGGAAGTCATGTTAAAAGGTCACCATACTACGATTTCTAGGCCTATCAGGTCTTTAGAAAGAAAAGTTAATAATTCAATAAGAGACCATCTGGAAATTCGAAGGCCCTTACCCTTGCTCTAGCCACACACTATTCGAGTCCTTTATTTTTGGTAAATGTAGGGCCCAAGGAAATTTTCCAGGGGCTGGAGAACTCTTCTTGGGGTAATTTGGCTCTAATTTTAGTTTCCCTACCATCTTAGAGATCAAAGGAACACATACAATTTGTTATGACTTCCTTAGGGTTTTCATAATTTTTTGAACACATTGGGGATTCTTTGCTCTCATAATCCTCTCCGATTTTTTTTGTTGTTTGTCCTTAATCTCATGAAGTACCATTGGCATCGCTCTCCTTGGGTGAACTAGTGAAGGAAATCCTTGCCGTGGCAACAGAGGAAGGTTGAACTAACGTTGTGAATGGTGCTATGGTTTTTGAGGAGAAACACTCTTGTGAATAAAAAGGAATTTTAGAAAGCAAGGAAGAGGAAAATAAATTGTAGTGTCAAGAAAAAAAACAAATTCCTCCCTTCTCTGTTGTTGGGAGTCGACATCGCCAATCAGAAGATTGAGGAAATTTCCCAAAATCTCTAGTGGGGATAGTAAGGGGTCGAAAATTCAAGTCCTCAACCCTAAAATCATGAGTGGACAAGGAAACCTCATGACCTGTTGTTAAATGTCCTCTAAAGGTTTTATTACTAGCCCAAGGTTGGATTTAACTGTTCTTCAAAGATGTGGCTGACGCCCAAAAGGTACATCAGATGGTTTGGAAAATTGATTCATCTCCTATCCTTTTTAATTTTTGGATGCCCCTCTTCGATGAAAAGTAGGAGAGGCTACATATGTCCCCAATATAGGTTCATCTTCCAAGTGTCCCTCCTAACTATTGGGATGCGATAATTTTCAAAGATAGAGGTAACTAAATGGGATCCTATCTGGACCATGAATTTTTCTCGACCATGAATTTGCATATTTGGAGATGGGGATTAAGACATACTCTCGCACTTTCGTTAATATGGACCTTAGGGAAGTGCTTCTAGAAGACATGGATTTCAGGATTGGGGTGGAGTGTATTCAAATAATTGATTATGAAGGAATGTCTTTCAGGTGTAGGCAGTGCCATAGGTTTTGCACCTAGCTAAAAACTATGAGCTTCCCTTTTCTACGAAGGACCATACATCCAAAGGTAAGGACCTGGTGCATGGACATACTGGGTCAAAAAAGGGTTCTGGATTGGAGGTTTTGGGTTTCAAGGAAAAGAAAGTTCTAATAGCAATTTAAACCTTCCTTTCAATATCCCTGATAAGAGTTGGTCAGGCACTCACTATTTCAAATTCATTTGTCATAAATTAAATTTCACCTTTCCATCTCCCCCATGAAGCCTTCCATCACACCAAGCATATTGTGCTCACTTGAACAACCGATATGCTAGCTAGATCAATTTAAAATAAATACAATGACATGGAAACTCATTCTTCCCTCCTTTATCCTCAATCACAACCTTAGGGCACTTAAAAAAGAAAGACGAGTAAATACCTCCCCACCCATCTATCGCCCATTATCTATTGTTTGAATTTGTTGTTGTCTTTGGAATTTCAGGATGTTCTAGGAATTTACAATTTGGATAATTAATTGTTTGATCTTGATGTTGTTCTTAAGTTCTTAGAATATTCCCTAAATATACCATTGAAATGAGTTCAATAGCTTTAGGTTGGCCAGGAATTGTAACTTCTTCCACCAAATTTTAATTGGCTTAATTTTATGGAATTCATGATTTAAGGGTGGCAGCTAAACCTCTTTATCATTTGTAGAAAATATATCATTAGTGCCCTTAATTTTTCCCACATATTATCTGATAAACACCAAAGGGCGGAAGCAAAGAGATTGGTGTTATAATGATCTCTTCGTGCACATGGAGGGGTCCCTAGTCAAGTTGGCCCCAAAATGTCTATAGCGGTGTCTAGATCATATCAATCCATTGTAGCCTCACACTCTCTGTAGTTTTATATATACACATCCAAATCAACATGTTACATAGATGGATGTATTGTGTGATGTTTCCCATCAACTCAAATTGAAACTTCTCACCATCAATCTGTGATGGGCCACACAATATTGATATGGTCAGTTTGTGGCTAAGATTATAGGGAATGAGAGCTTGCACTGGATTGGAGGCCTAGACTCCCAAATAATTCTAATCCTCTATTGGTAGAAAATCGTAATGTTTGTTTATAACCTCAATTACATTGTGCCATGAATCATTTGTTTAAAGTCCTAAATTTATGCAGGGTTGAAAAACACATCAATTAAGTGAAATTGTGTTTTGAATTTGCAAATCATTAGAAATATTAATGCATTATCCGAAACCAACCTGCTTAAAACTAATTGACACTTCCTCTGAAACTGATCAAGTTTTAATGGATACGAGAACTTAAATTCAATGGCTCTAGCGAGCATCGTGGGTAATCAAAATGCTACTGCAACATCGAAACAATTCTTAGAGTTTTCAGATACCATCGACACAACTCTTATATTTGTCAGATAGTTGATTCGTTTGTTGCGAAAGAAGGGAATTGAGTACTGGAGGCCTATATGGGGATTTTGTCTTTCTATTTTATAAATAAATACAAGGAAAGTTCTAAATCAATCATTATCCTCTTCTCATCATTATCCTCTTCTAATCCCTATAGTGACCCCTTTGTCTCTAAATGTTACACTTCGGTATCAAAATTGCAATTTTCCATTTATGGAGTGACACAATTAAAAATTAATAACATAAATGACTAATTCATATACTTGTTGTACTTGTTATTTGGTCATATTTTTATTCTTGGACTATAATACTCATTTACATTAATGATTATTACATTTGTCACTTATTATTTAGTCATATATTTTAATCCTAACTAAATTAGTCATTTAAGTTAGTCGCTTTTAGTTTAGTCACTTATTATCTAGTCATATATTTTATCCCTACACTAAATTAGTCATTTAAGTTAGTTGTTTTGAGTTTAGTCACTTATTATCTAGTTGTATATTTTATTCCTAGACTAAATTAGTCATTTAAGTTAGTCATTTTTAGTTCAGTCACTTAAAATTGCTCAAATTTAGTAGTAATTCACTTGAAATAATTGTGGTGACTAACATTTTTAGTCACCTGGTCATTAATTTCATCATTTTTTACTAGTGAAAGAATTAGAAAACTCAAGGGATTAATAAACCATAATAATTAATTTCTTAAACTTAAAACGTACGAAATGAATAAACCCTAAGAATTAATAATTTAAAGTGAAGAGACTAACAAACCAAAGGGATTATTAATATTATAAACCAAAATAACTAATAAACTCAAGGGTTTAATATTATAAATCAAAGTAGTTGGTGAACCCAAGGGATAAATATTAATATTATAAACATGAAATTAATAAAGAATAAGAATTAATATTTTAAACTCAAGAGATTAATAAACCCCAAGAATTAATATTTTAAACTTAAGAGATTAATAAACCCAAGGGGTTATTAATATTATAAACCAACATAATAAACCCAAGGGTTTAATATTACAAAGCAAAGGAATTGGTGAAACCAACAGATAAATATTAAAAACCTAAGGGATCAATAAGTTGAGGGGATCAATATGAAAAACCCAAGGGATAAATATTAATATTATAAACCAAGAAATTAAAGCACCATAATAATTAATATTTTAAACTCAAGAGATTAAAAAACCCTAGAAATCAATATTTTAAACTGAAGAGATTAATAAACCAAGGGGTTATTAATATTTTAAACATAAAGAACTAATAACACCAAGGGTTTGATATTACAAATCTAAGGGATCAATAAGGCCAAGGGATCAATATTAAAAACACAATAGATTAATAAAGCATAAGAATTAATATTTTTATCTCAAAAACCTAAGAAATTAATAAATCCTAAGAGTTAATATTTTTAACTCAAGAGGTTCTTAGATCCAAGGGTGGTTTAATATTATAAACGAAAAAGCTTAATAAACCCAAGGGATTTATATTATAAACTCAAAGGATAAATATTAAAAACTTAAGTGATCAATAAGGTGAATGGATCAATATGAAAAACATAAGAGATTAATAAAGCCTAAAAATTAGTATCTTAAACAAAAAGGTTTGATAAACTCACATGATTATTAATATTATAAACTCAAGAGAATAATATTAAATCTAAGATATTAATATTATAAACCTCAAGTATATAAAAACCTTTAGATAAATATTATAAACCTCAACTATTTAAAACTTTTTAGATAAATACTATAAACCATAAAATAAACATGGTTGAGCATGCTTGATTTAAACATTGAGACAACTGTTGTCACAATGCGACGTTGGGTGAAGAATGATCATGGTTTTCCATGGGTGATTTTCATATTGAGACAATATTTGTCACAATGTAACATTCAACCATGGAAGACCTTCATTGACTATGACGAGCTATGATTAACAATGGTAGTCCATGGTTGATTTTAATATTGAGACAATGTTTCTCATAATGTTACATTGGACCATACATTAATATTAAAATGTAAGACTAATATTTAACACTTAATATTACCAACCCAAATAATTAGAAAACTCAAGGGATTAATAAACCTTAATAATTAATATCTTAAACTTAAAACCTAAGAAATGAATAAACCCTTAGAATTAATAATTTAAAATGAAGAGACTCATAAACCAAAGGGATTATATATATTATAAACCAAAAGAACTAATAAACACAAGGGTTTAATATTATAAACCAAAAGAGTTGGTGAACCCAAGGGATAAATATTAATATTATAAACCATGAAATTAATAAAGCAAAAGAATTAATATTTTAAAATCAAGAGATTAATAAACCCCAAGACTTAATATTTTAAACTTAATATATTCATAAACCCAAGGGGTTATTAATATTATAAACCAACATAATAAACCCAAGGGTTTAATATTACAAACCAAACAAATTGGTGAAACCACCAGATAAATATTAAAGACCTAAGGGATCAATAAGGTGAGGGGATCAATATCAAAAACACAAGAGATCAATAAAACCTAAGAATCAATATTATGAACCGAAATATTATAATCTCAAATGTTATAAACTCTAAATATTAAACACAATATTATAATCCCTAATATTAAACCCAAATATTATAAACCCAATATTAACCCCTAATTATAAACGACATATATTAGAATCTATATTACAAACCAACATATTACGTCATAATGTAAATCATAATATTAAGACTCAAAAGATTAATAAACCCAAGGGATTATTAATATTATAAACCAAAATAACTAATAAACGCAAGGGTTTAATATTGTAAACCAAAGGAATCGATGAACTGAGGGGATAAATATTAAAAAACTACATGATCAATAAGGGCAATGGATCAATATTAAAAACAAAAAAGATTATTATACCCTAAGAATAAAAATTTTAAACTCAAAAACCTAAAAAATTAATAAACCCTAATAATTAATATTTTAAATTAAATAGATTTTTAAACCTATGACATTATTAATATTATAAACCAAAAGAAGTAATAAACTCAAGGGTTAGTATTATAAACCAAACTAATTCGTGGACCCAAGGGATAAATATTAATATTATAAACCAAGAAATTACTGCACCCTAAGAATTAATATTTTGAACTCAAGAGATTAACAAACTCTAAGAATTAATATTTTAAACTCAAGATATTAATAAACCCAACGGGTTATTAATATTATAAACATAAAGAACTAATAACACAAAGGGTTAATATTACAAACCAAAGGAATTGGTGAACCAAAGGGATAAATATTAAAAACCTAAGGGATCAATAAGGTTAAGGGATCAATATTAAAAAAACAAGAGATTAATAAAGCCTAAGAATTAATATTTTTATCTCAAAAAACGAAGAAATTAATAAACCCTAAGAGTTAATATTTTTAACTCAAGAGATGCTAAGACCTAAGGGTGGATTATTATTATAAATAAAAAGAACTAATAAACCCAAGATTTTTATATTATAAACAACAAGAATTGGTGAACCCAAGGGATAAATATTAAAAACCTAAGGGATCAATAAGGTGAAGGGATCAATACGAAAAACATATGAGATTAATAATGCCTAAACATTAATATCTTAAACAAAAAGGTTTGATAAACTTAGATGATTATTAATATTATAAACTTAAGGGACTAATATTAAACCTAAGATATTAATATTATAAAACTCAAGTATATAAAAAACTTTAGATAAATATTATAAACCTCAAGTATATAAAAATAAATACTATAAACTGTAAAATAAACATGATTGAGCATGCTTGATTAAAACATTGAGACAAGTGTTGTCACAATCCGACGTTGGACGAAGAATGACCATGGATTTCCATGGCTAATTTTCATATTCAGACAATCTTTGTCACAATGTGACATTCGACCATGGAAGACCTTCATTGACTACGACTAACTATGATTAACAATGGTAGCCCATGGCTCATTTTCATATTGAGACAATGTTTCTCATAATGTGACATTGTACCATACATTAATACTAAAGTGAAATACTAATATTTAATGCCTCATATTACCAAAAAAAAGAATTAGAAACTCAAGGGATGAATAAACCCTAATAATTAATATCTTAAACTGAAAACCTAAGACCTTAATAAACCCTACGAATTAATAATTTAAAGTGAAGAGATTAATAATCCGAAGAGATTATTAATAATATAAACCAAATGAACTAATAAACCCAAGGGTTTAATATTATAAACCAAAGGAATTGGTGAACCAAAGGGATAAATATCAATATTATAAACCAAGAAATTAATAAAGCATAAGAATTAATACTTTAAAATCAAGAGATTAATAAACCATAAGAATCCATATTTTAAACTCAAGAGATTAATAAACCCAAGGGGTTATTAATATTATAAACCAAATGAACTAATAAACGCAAGGATTTAATATTACAAACCAAAAAAATTCATGAACCCAAGGGATAAATATTAAATACCTAAGGGATTAATAAGTCCAAGAGATCAATATTAAAAACACAAGAGATCAATAAACCCTAAGAATTAATATCATGAACTGAAATATTATAATCCCTAATGTTATAAACTCTAAATATTAAACACAATGTTATAAACCCTAATATTAAACCCAAATATTATAAATCCAATATTAAAGCCTAATTATAAACCCTATATATTAGAATATATATTATAACCCAACATATTACTCCATAATGTAAATCATAATATTAAAACCAAATATTATAAGCCCTATATATATTCAAAACTTAATATTATAAAGTGTAATATTAAAACAAATATTATAAGACTTATTATTAAACCGAATAATATAAACTTTCATATTATACCCAATAATTGTCTCAATGTTTAACCATCTCTCATGAGGTTTCATCTTTGCTCACCTTGCAGACTTTTATATAAATATTTTAATTAATATATTGTCAAATATTTTATTTAATGTTATTAAATATTTTAAATAATTAACTTAATATTAATATTAATTAATACTAAAATATTAATTTAAAAACTAAAAAATTAATGTTTATTATAATTGAACATTTTTATATAAATGTTTTAATTAATATATTGCCAAATGTTTTAATTAATGTTCTTAAAAATTTTAATGTTTTTTATAAAATGTTATCCATGTTTCATATAATGTTAAAAATTGATTAATTAATTTTAATGTTTTAATTAATTAATATTAATGTTAATTATTGTTTTAATAGTTTAATTAATTAATGTTGTATTAATTCATTTCTTTAAACATATTTAAATTAATGTTATTAAACATTTTTAAATAAATATTTTAATTAATATATTGTCAAAAGTTTTAATTAATATGTTAATTATTATTATTTTATATAATAATAATAATAATTTAATAATATTATATTATAATATAATTGTATTAAAATAATTATTATAATTTATTATTGTATTAAAATAATTTCATTAAAATTTAACCTTAAGGTTTATTTCTTATATAGCAATTATGTGTTAATGAAACCTTATTATTAAGCAAATCTTTCACTACACAAAACTTTTATACAAAAGTTGATTAAAGCAAGAAGTATAATTGCATTATCTAAGTGATATATGATGACATGATAGTCACAATTTTTTTTACAACTAATTTATGAATCTAAAAAAGTCCTGATGATGGATCCCAGTTGGGGTTCGAAAAGTCGACACATGTTCTTCAATACTGTGGATAATCCGGAACACTTCTTACAAAATCTAAAACTGTATTATATTTTAAACCTACAATTTATTATTTATTTATTATATTGTTTAAAAAATATGAACATCATATTAAGTAAAGTAAGTCAACATTAAGGAATTCCAAATGGGTAGCATGGACACTTGAGTACCATAGAAACAAAATTTTTTTTAATTAATAAAAAATAAATCGACAGGAAAAAGAATAATTTAATAAAATAATATTTTTTTCTTTCTAGTTCATTGTTAGTAGGCATGAATAGAGACCACTACTCCATAAACCCTATAATAATTTAATAATATGATATTATAGTATAATTTTATTAAAATAATTATTATAATTTAATCTTACAATTTATTAATAGCACAATTATATTAATATAATTATTATAATTTAATCTTACAATTTATTATTGTATTAAAACAATTTATTGTAATTTAATATTAGGGGTTGTCTCTATATTGCAATTCTGTCAATTGTGTCATAATGAAATCTTATTATTAATGAGAGCTTCTAATATAAGATGAAGTATAATTGGTGATATATTACCATCTGATAGTCAAAATTTTGTTTTTACATTATATGAAACCTAAAACTATATTATATTTTAAACCCACCATTTACTATTTATTCATTATATTTTTTAAATAATATCATACTCTAATTATTTTTTATTATCATACATCATGTCAACCCCATTAATCATCCTATATTTAATTGTTCACATGGATACATTAAGGAAGTAAGTTGAAATGAGTAGCATGTAGACTTGAATAACCAGCAACAACAATTTTTTTTTAAAGTAATAAAAAATGAGACTTGAATAACCAACAACAACAATTTTTTTAAGGTAATAAAAAATCAATCCATCGCACCCACAATAATTTAATAAAATAAAATTTTTTTCTTTATAGTAAATTGTGAGCAGGCATACATTTGAATGGCATGCGTATTAACCACTAAGATAATGGAGTGGAGGAAAAGTTTTTCAACACACACTTGCCAAGTGGAATACATTTTGATAGTGTGAACAGTTATAAGTTTGAAAATTAATGCATGTTGCAATGCATATTTTATAACTTTTTTTTTTAATTTCATTTCTTACTAATTACCATAAGTGGTTATCAATAGTAGACACAGTAAATTTTTAATAATGTTTTGTAAAAAAATAATTTAAGTATATTTTAAATATGTGATTTAGATATGCAAGGAAGTTATGAGTTTTAATTCCATTCGTTGATGGAGTGACAACAACGAGAATATACTGGTATCATCCAATTCACACCATTTGATCAAAAAAATTAATTATAAAAATGATTAAAGTAGCCAATTCCAACATGGGAACGCATATACTCTACTCCTAGTGCTTTTACTCGATCTCGAAATGTATGTGCTCCAGCTGCTTATGATTAGGGGTAAACTGGTTTAACCACTAGTGCAGGTGGATCTACTTCTTGTGAGAAAACCAAAACTAAACCAAGATTGTCATTAAACCAAATATATAATTTAAGAAATTAACTTATGGCATTTAGAAATTAAATTATGAAATTTAAATCCAAATAAAAATAAAAGCCAAAACCAAACCAAGATTATCATTATATTATAATTTAAGAAATAACTTGGAAGTCAAATATACTTCTAAGAAATGAAGTTACGAAACTTAGAAATTAAATTATGAAATTTAATTTCAAATAAAAATAAAAGTCAAAACCAAAGCCAAAACCAAACCCACATTATCATTATATTATAATCTAAGAAATAACTTAGAATTATTATATTATAATCTAAGAAATAACTTGGAACTGCAAAGAAAACAATTTATCCAGACATATTTATGAAGTAGCAGCAATTTTTCATCTTTGTCTTTTCAATGAAATCTAGATATTTTAATTGTATCAGATCGATAACATGTAGTTAGAATCTGAAGAAATTGGCTTGATTTACTGGTAGTTTTCCTTGCATAGGGTTTACTTCTTCCTGGAAGGAACTTTGGAGTGGTTAGTTGTGCATCTCCTCGATGTGTTAAGATCTTCATGCCTACTTCCATCCAAAAAAAAATATCCCTTGCAATGTAGAGAAATCAAAATATATTACTGTTGCAAGGACATATGTACTTACTACTAACGGAAAAGATACACAAAGATGCTTGAAAATGCAATATATTAAAAGTTGCAATGTAGAGAAATCAAAATATATTACTGTTGCAAGGACATATGTACTTACGACTAACAGAAAAGATACACAAAGATGCTTGAAAATGCAATATATTAAAAGCTGCGACATGGATTTTTATTCTAAGTTACAGAACTAGAATATATTAAAAGCTGCAACATGGCTTTTTATTTTATTTGGATAATCAAAGTAGAATTCTAAGTTACAGAATTCAGAAACTTATAAGGTAGTGCTTTCAAGATGATCTGAATATACAATCCCATTACTACCTGCACATACCAATAAAATTTAATTTGATTATATTTGTTATAACAATCCTTAGCCATTCCAATTTAAAATATAACCCTTCCAATTTAGATTGAAGAATCTATTCATACATTAAACACAAAAATTAGAATGCCAGGTCCATGGAAATGGAGTCAGCTGGATTTTAACAAATGTGAGAATAATGCAGAAATAGAATTAAGTTGTGAGTGGTTGAACGAGAGGGTGTAATTAGGAATTGGTTGCACATATTCAGGTTTGTTTCCTCGTTTCCAGGAGGATTAGGTGAGTGCAATTCCCTATATAAGTGTGATGTAATTGAGCAATTTAATTCATTGTGTTGAGTGAGCTTGTCTCACGTTTATGGTGTTTTATAGCTGTGTTTGTTTTGTTAATTTGGTATCAGAGCTCCTTTGTCTGCGCCTCTCTCCTCTTCGCGGGCAGTGAGTGACTCTGCCATTAGAGTGTGCGCAGTGTTTGAGCCCGACCTGTGTTAACTTGGCTGCGTTTTTCTGAGTTTGCAATTCGTGCATAGCACGTGTAGACAGAACAGGCATTTGGATACGCACGAATTGACCACGAAGCCCACGGTGATCGCTGAGCTCTTTGATCACTGAGCGAATAAGCGTATTGACTCTTTGCCAGAAGTCGAGTTTGCCAGAAGTCGAGTGCTGAGGGAGTCCCGTTCTTGCTGAGCGACCTTCAAAGGTATCGAGCAGCGTGAAGACGCATTGCTGAGCGGCTTTAAAAGAGCTGCAGCAATCGACCCCTGAATCGACCTGCGTTGAGCACCGTTATCCGATTTCATAATTTGCTGATTGCGTTTGTGAGGTGAAGTCGACCTGCATTGAAGCAGCAAAGAAGTTTGAAGCCGACCGTTATCCGATTTGAGAGGTGAAGTCGACCTGCGTTGACAGTGCTTTTATTTTGGATTTGCAGCAACGAATCTTAAGCCAGCGTTTTTTTTTTAAAAGATTGCTGAGATATATATATATATATATATATATATATATAATTGCTGAGCTATATATAATTTCCTGGTCGAGTTCTTTTAAGTTTTGGGGTTCGGTTTTTTTTTTTAACTCAATGGTAAGAGCAAAATCAATGGTTCGGTTTTGTTTAAGTTTTGGGGTTCGGTTACCATAAAGGTTTTTTTTTAAAAAGGGAGCAAGTTTGCAAGTTGTTTGAAGTTTTTTTTTTTTTTAAAAAAACATCAAACTAAATAGAGTGTGTAAGAAGCTTGCAATTTTTTGAATTTGGTCATTGGTGGAGAAATGGCTAATCCCCTTGCAGATTCATATTTAAATGAGTCTTCAAAACTTGATGGAGAAAATTATGTAAATTGGAAATTTAAGCTCATAACAGTACTGGAGGCATACAATCTCTGGACGATTGTCAAAGGTGACGAGCCCAAGCCTCAACCTACTGCTGCCACTCAAGATTGGGAGAAGCGTGAAATGAAAGCAAGGGTGCTGCTACGCATGTCAGTGAAGGACAATATTATTCCTCACATTCGGGACTGTGAAACTTCCAAGGCGACTTGGGACACGCTTAAAGGTTTGTATGAAACTACTAATGCAAACCGTATTTTATTTTTAAAAACAAAGCTGCTATCTATTAAAATGGAAGCCAATGAGAGCATTAGCAATTTTGTTTCCCGAATTAAAGACCTCAGTGATAAGCTTGGTGATATTGGTGAAAAAGTGTCCAGTACAGACTTGGTAACTGTTGCTTTGAAGGGGTTAGTCCAAGACTATAAAGTCTTTATTTCAGCTCTCTCAGCTAGACCGACACCTCCTACATTTGAAGAATTGGCTAGAATTCTTCTTCAAGAAGAAGAGCGAATGAAAAATTTTGAACTAGAGTCAAATGGTTCTGATTTGGCTTTGACTGCAAGAGGCAAAAGACCATTCCGAGGGAGACCATGGGACAGGAACAGAGGCTGGTTTCAAGCAAAACAGAAAGGTATGACACCTCCTGATTCTTATGTTAAGAGGAACATTGAATGTGATTATTGTGGAAAACCTGGACATCTGGCTAAAGATTTCTATAGGAGAAAGAATAATGAATCAAATCAAAGACATAGAAGGCATAATGGAAATTATATAAACAGAGACACCTCAGTGAATGATGGATTTAAAAATCTTAAGTTATTTCTTTCTGATGCTGCATTGTCTGCTGAAACTGATGATGAGAATGCATGGTTCATTGATTCTGGTGCATCTGCACACATGACTTGTAATAAAGAATGGTATGATAAATATTATGAGAAATCTGATGGTACACACATTTACCTAGGAGATGACAGGTCACTTAAAGTTCAAGGCTATGGCATAATAAATGTGTACTTACCTAATGGACAAATGCGACAGATTCATAATGTGATGTATGTACCTGCTCTCAGAAAGAATTTGATATTTGTTTCCACTATAACTGATAATCATTTAAAAGTTGAATTTGGTAAATTGGGGTGTATAGTGAAAGATGTTCAGGATCACTACAGGGTTGTTTCTACAGGTACCAGGGTTGGAGGATTATACAGATTGGATGTGACAGTGAAGCGCCATGTTGCATTGACATCTAAAGAGACATCGACAGCAGAATTATGGCATCACAGGTATGGGCACCTAAATTACAATGATTTATCGTTGTTACAAAGGAAATCAATGGTTGAAGGTCTTCCTGTTATGAAGTGTGAACATTTACCATGTGAAGCTTGTGCACTTGGTAAGAAGCATAGAGAAGAGTTTCCGGTTCATACTGAGAAACGAAAGTATGATATACTTGAATTAATTCACACTGATGTATGTGGACCTATGCAAACTAGGTCTCTTGGTGGTGCTTCATACTTTGTTATTTTTATTGATGATAGATCTAGGTATACCTGGGTCTATTTCATTAGAAGGAAAAGTGACATATTTGAGTATTTTAAAGAGTTTCGAACCATGGTTGAAAAACAAACAGGAAAGTGCATTAAAATACTCAGATCTGATCAAGGGGGTGAATATAAGTCAAAAGCATTTAACACCTATTGTAAATCTAATGGAATTCAACAACAGTTCACAGTACCACATACCCCTCAGCAAAATGGTGTTGCTGAGCGATGGAATAGAACCTTGGTGGAATCTGCTCGTAGTATGCTGCAAGGTAAGAACATCTCTAATGGTTTTTGGGCATAAGCCATTAACACTGCTGTTTATCTGAAGAATCGATGTCCCACTAAGCAATTAGTTTTTCAAACTCCTTTTGAGGTTCTTCATGGTTATAAACCTGATGTGAGTCATTTCAAAGTCTTTGGATGTACTGCTTTTGCTCATATTCCTAAGGCTAACAGAAGAAAACTTGATGCCAAGTCAATCAAGTGTGTTTTCATTGGATATTGTACGGATCAAAAGGCCTATAAATTGTTTGATCCAAGTTCCCATAAACTATTTGCAAGTCGTGATGTGTTGTTTCATGAGCAGGCTGATAAAAGTAATACAAAGAATGATGCATGGCATATATCTAATGATGCACATGTCAAACTTGATACTTTGATTAAGCAGGAGCAGGATCAGATACAGGTACAGGTACAGGATCAGGATGAAAGCAACAGTATGAGCACATCTAGCAGCAGTGAGTCATCACAAGGGGGTGATTCACCTCAAAGCCGACGAATCATGGATGGAACACCCACAGGCATTGAAGCACCAAGAAGATCGTCCCAACAGACTCAGCTTCCTGCAAGGTATAGAGACTATGCCTTAATGTCTAACATAATGAATGTTGAAGAACCAATTGATTATGAGCAGGCTAAACAACATGAACCATGGATTAATGCTATGAATGATGAGTATGCTTCTCTAATAAAAAATCAAACATGGGAATTAGTGGAACTTCCTCAAAATAAAGTTCCAATTGGAAGCAAATGGTTGTACAAATTGAAATTTAAAGCAGATGGTACAATTGATAAATTTAAGGCAAGATTAGTAGCAAAAGGATATGCTCAAAAGGAGGGAATTGATTATGAAGACACTTTTGCACCAGTAGCTAAGTTGAATACAATTAGATTACTGATTTCCTTAGCCACAAAACATAATTGGAATATACATCAATTGGATGTCAAATCTGCTTTTCTAAATGGTGATTTAAAGGAAGAAGTTTATTTGGTTCAACCTGAAGGGTTTGTCAAACAGGGGCAGGAGCATCTGGTTTGCAGGTTAAGAAAGGCATTGTATGGTTTGAAACAGGCACCGAGATCATGGTATGTAAAGATTGATACCTTCTTTCTTCAGAATGGATTTGTGAAAAGCAAAAATGATCCTAACTTGTATGTTAAGAAAGATGAAAAAGGAAATGTTGTTTTAATATCTTTGTATGTGGATGATCTCATAATCACGGGGAGTGCTCACAAGTTAATTGAAGAAATTAAAGTTCAGTTGTCACAGGAATTTGAAATGAAAGATTTGGGTGAATTGCATTACTGTTTAGGAATTGAGGTATGGAGAGAGCCTGGTAAAAATTTGATCACTCAAAGTAAATATACAAAGGAGATTCTTAAAAAGTTCAATATGACAGATTGCAAAGCTATGTCAACTCCCTTAGAACAGAATGCAAAGTTGTACAAAGAAGATGGATCGAAAGAGGCAGATGGAACATTATATCGTCAGTTAGTGGGAAGTTTGAACTATCTCACCACTACCAGACCAGACATTGCATACTCAGTCAGTATCCTTAGTCAATTCATGGCTAAGCCTTCAGCAAATCACTGGAATGCTGCAAAGAAAGTTCTCCGATACTTAAAGGGAACAGTGAATTTAGGTATTATGTATACTGATGAATCTGATGTTGCACTGACAGGTTTTTCTGATTCAGATTGGGCAGGAAATCCAGATGACAGACAATCTACCTCTGGCTATGCATTTCATATTGGATCAGGGGTCGTATCTTGGAGTAGTAAGAAACAGCCAACTGTTTCTTTATCATCAACAGAATCAGAGTACAAATCTTTGACCAATGCCACCTGTGAAGCTATTTGGTTGCGGAGAATTCTTGCAGATCTTGAAGAAGCGCAAAGTGGTTCAACGTGTATCAATTGTGATAATCATAGTGCTATCAAATTAGCACATAATCCAGTTTACCATGCTAGAACAAAACACGTTGAGTTACAGTACCACTTTGTACGTGAGAAAATTGAGTCAAATGAAATTGAATTGATATTTTGTAACACCAAGGATAATGTGGCTGATATATTTACTAAGCCCCTTGGTAAAATCAAATTTGAAGTTTTTAGAAGCCAGTTAGGTATTGTAGAAAATCCATTTCTCCATTAAGGGAGGATGTGAGAATAATGCAGAAATAGAATTAAGTTGTGAGTGGTTGAACGAGAGGGTGTAATTAGGAATTGGTTGCACATATTCAGGTTTGTTTCCTCGTTTCCAGGAGGATTAGGTGAGTGCAGTTCCCTATATAAGTGTGATGTAATTGAGCAATTGAATTCATTGTGTTGAGTGAGCTTGTCTCACGTTTATGGTGTTTTATAGCTGTGTTTGTTTTGTTAATTACAAAAACATTAAATTTAAAACATCATTATCTTTAAGCATGCTGAATAAATAGCATTTGATGAAAAAATCTCCAAACGAAAGACTGAGAGGAAGAGATGTGGATATAATGTTTTTTTCAACATATTTTATGGTATAATTTGATCATAATTTCCTAGAAATGTATTGAAATTATAACTTTGAGTTACGAACTCTCCATAATCTAAGTGCTTCAAATATTTTTCATAATGCTGAATCTATATATACAATCAAAAACCAATTTTAAACATCTACCTAAAAATTTGTTGTAAATATTCATCCTATTTCCTATTTCAATCTAGCTAGTGATAGCTGTAAATGAGGCCTCGAATTTCAAATTTAACTTGATTGTCACATGAAAATTTGATGACGGTCATTTATTTTTAATGCTACAATTTTTTTTTATGTCAATAAAGAGGTAGGAGGTAGGCTTTAAAGGTAATTACCCAATTCGCCAAAACGGAAGCAAAAAATATGGAAATTCGCACATTAAGTTTGAGTGCTCAACAATTAGCCTCAATTCGATGTAGCATAAAATAGGGAGGTAGGCTTTAAAGTATAATTATGAAATTCGCCAGAACTGGGGCAAAAAATATGGAAATTTGCATGTTAGGTTTGAGTGTTCGACAATTAGCCTCAATTCGTTAGTTCTCAGGTATAGGTAGTTAATTAATAAATCATATTATATAAAAGTCTCTTATATGGAAAAAGACTATTCATTAGATTATATGATGCCTTCTGAACCTTATTAGATAGAGGATATACAGAAAAAGATTATATGATACTTTTGAATTTTTTTTAATATTGTAAAATTACATAAACAAATAATTTAGTTATATTTCAATTTTATTTATAATTTTTAAAACAATTTTATTAAAAATAATAATATATTATTGAATTTCTATAATACTCAATCTTGTAACACATTAGACTCATTATTATAAGAGAGAGCTTAGTTTTAAATAAAATTTAAAATTAAATCAATAAAGAAAAAACACAGTATATTCATGGACTTATTTGCAGCATTTGAGACAAATTGACCCATTGGCTAGCATCATCAGCCACACTCTTCTTTGAACTTACTCCATAATACCCATAAAAAATAAAAGATAAGTCCAATAAATTAAATGGAAAAACATATAAATAAATAATAGTCAAAAGTCTCAAACCCATACCCATTATCCACAGAATGTGAACAGAAATTAATTCCAGAAAATAAAATTAACTATTAAATAAAAAAACATATAAATAAATAACAATCAAAAGTCTCAAACCCATTATTTACCATTGTGAACTGAAATTAATTCCATAAAATAAAATCATCTCAAACCCATTATCAACAGAATCTGAATTGAAATTAATTTCAGAAAATAAAAATTAAAGACAAATATATCGATATAAAGACCATAACTTGATTAAATTTAAAGCAGTTTTAAGAAACAAAAATGAGAGCGAAGAAATGAAAGTTTACTATCACAAATCCAAGCATGGAGACAACCTGCGATAGAAACCATGTACCCTTGACATTAATAATAATGTGTGATAGAAATGCTGATTTCAGTCCTGTTTCGCTCCGCAAAACCAAGAAGCTGCTTGCCGAGGGCTATTTCTCAGTCTATGAACCACATTCCTTTTTTCTGTTATTCGATTCATTTTTTATTGGGATGGGATTTTTAATTTCTTTGAAGTGTGTAATATTTCATAGATATTGTAGCTTGTTACCAGAAAAACATGATGATGAATTGGGAGAATATGTTTGCATACAAAAATTTATTGATAGCTTTTACATGCCATAGGCGGAGTTTCAAAGTGATGGAAAATGTAAATTTTACGCTACACGAAAGTGATGGAAAATGTAAATTTTAGGCTACACGGGTTATTAGATCTATGATGCAAAAATTTTACAGAGTTATACATTGACAGCAACAAAAGTCATGCTACCATCAAGGTAGTATGGTGGACAAATTCTGCTGGGAAATGAGCACTCAATTCTTCGGTAATTAAGATGTTTTTGACTCTATCTAGCTCTATTGACAATCTTGTCCATGAAATTTTATATGCATATAAATTCTTGTGTGTAGATGATAATAATAATAATAATAATGTGCGATAAAAACCATATACCCTATAATAATAATGTGCGATAGAAACTATATACCATTTGGAAAAGAGAAATGCCTATTTTAGTCTTGTTCGGCTCCCCAAAACCAAGAAGCTGCTTGCCTAGGGCTATTTCTCAGTCTATGTGCCACATCATGAAGCTCAAGCAGATGCTGCACCTGGTTCGGAACGAAACAGGCAAGAACTTCAGAGTTTCATGGCAGGTGTGGATGGATGAGAGGATTGTGATTTTGGGCATCAGGAATAGGCTCTCATAGACATGTGGGTTCTCAGCAGGAGGCTTTGATAGACATGCGGGTTATGAGTCTCAGTGATGTTCTGATCACCAGTCAAAAATCCACGTATCCACATTAGATTATGTGGCTCAAGCATTGGGCGGATCGATTCCTTATTTCATAAACCCATCTAAGGACGAGATCTGCGAGAATGGAATAGAGACCGAACCCTGCTACTACCAAGCGCCAAAGTTAGACAAGCTTTGCACTCGCTTGCCTTCACTGGTCTTCATGGGCGGTCTATGAGACTTTGACCGGGGCCATTGACACTGCACGTTCCTTTTTGTAGAATTGGAAAAAAAAAAGAAACTAACAAGGAAGGATAATGTCATAGTGCGTGCAGGAAATGCTAAGCTGTTGTTCGTGCACCACAAAAATCGACAGTATGAACTCCCACCCAGAACACTCTCTTAAAATGTAGCGAGTGAAACGGAGGTGTATTGGCAGTTGCAGAAATGCAACTACTATAACAACAGGTGTGTCGACGACGGTTGCAGGTGTGTGGATTGTTGCTGGTATTTTGAGATCGACTTCATGGAAATATACCAGAAACCAGTGGCATGTCGTGATACAACAAACGGGATGTCAAACCTAGAAGGTAACAAATGTAAAGCTCACACAGGAAGTGCCATTACTTTTAAGTTTGCACATGTGTTATTAGCAGAATAAAATGGTTGACGAAAATAAAAAAGTGTTGATTCAAAAGAAAAGACCTATGAACCTAATAATACATATCATTTAAATTTGAAACCTAATATTTAATTTGGAAGCATCACATTTAAATCTATTTAAAATTAAAAAAATTTAATGTTTTTATTTTTTAAATATAAATTAAAAAAAAAATTATTACTAAAAATATAATCATTATTATATTATATTAAATTAAATTATATATATATATATATATATATATATATATATATATATATTAAATTGATAATTGAGTGAGTCTTTTACTAACATAATAGTGAACAGATTTCAACCATAACCATTATAAACATTAGACACATAAATATTTCACCACTAAATTAAAAAGATTTGAACACTAGTCCTCTTTACATATAACACGTCATTTATATCTACTAGCACAACCACATTAGTAAAAACTAATGTGGTTGATATACGCCGATAGGCCTATATCCACTACCCATCACCTTAAAATATATATCAATAAATAAATATTATATATAATAATTTTATTATATTAACTTGAAATATATATTATATATTAATAAGAATATTAATATGTTAAATATATTAATTATGATGCTAAATCACAAAAATATTTTATATATATTAATAATATTATAATAAGTATTAATAATATATATTAAAAATATTTATTAATATATTAAAAATATTAACTATATACATATTATAAATTAACTTGAAATATATATAATATATATTAATATAAAAATAATATTAATAATATATAATAATTTAATATTTATTTATATATTAATATCATAGATGGTTATATTATTAATAAACCAAAAGAACTAATAATATATTTATAATATATATTATATCATAGTTGGTTATATTATTAATAATAATATTATAATATTACTAATAATCATTATTAATAAATATTTGAATATTTATTTATAATATATATTAATATATTAATAATATTAAACTCAAGAGAGTAATAAACCATATGAAACAATATTTAAAAACAAAAAACCTAAGAGATTAATAAACCCTAACAATTAATATTTTAAAGTGAAGATATTAATAAACCCAAGGGATAATTAATAATACAAACCCAATATCATCATAAACCAAAGGTTTAAATATTATAAACCATAGGAATTGGTGAACCCAAAGGATAAATATTTTTTTTCTGAAGTTGGACTAATTCTATTAAGCAAAAATATGTTACAAGATGGTGATACAATCAAGAGGGACAAAAAACCGGCAACCGGCAATGATAGGACTATCAACCTCGGTTCCGGAGGAGAGAAAATAGCAAAGTACTACAACCATGGACTGGAAAGCTAAAAAACTGATCTCTACCCGGAATGGGTAGAGGTCTCAACACGAAGCTTTTTCCCTTTCCTGTTTTTAACTTTGACCCATCCATCCAGGGGCGAATGAGCAACAATAACTTGAAGATTGGGGAACCCCGAGGGGGGCCCCTCCTTTTCTGAGTCAGAGGAGGAGGTCAAATGAGCACGTTTCTGGGCAATGGCAATGTCTGAGGAGTGAGCCGGACCATCATTGGAAGGAACCCCAGCTGGAGGGGTATGATCCAAATCTGCATCACTGGCATCATCTTCAGAGCAAGAGGATTCAGAATCCACGGCAGGAGGTGGAGAGCAAGGAGCCCAACGTTTGGATTTGTGCTTGGAGAGGTTCTCCTTTTTCTTTTTTGCCGGAATAGAAGGGCAGGTAGACTGCAGATGCCCTGTTTGGTGGCAGTGGCGACAGCGGAACGCTGTATTTTCGTAGTCCAATGTCTGGGTCCAGACCAAGTCGTTTATTTTGAGAATGATTTGGTCTGGAAGTCCCTTGCTTAAGTCCACCTCCACACATACTCTGGCATATGTGTAGAGACCTACTCTTTCCCTCCTGTAATCTCCCGTAATGAAACTGCCCAAGGTGTTGCCTATAGCTTTATAGACTGCAACATGCCATAGGTGGATAGGCAGGTTTGGAAGTCTGATCCATACAGGTGTCCTGGTGATGACTGCGGTTGCCGGATCAAAATCTGGAAACCAAGGCGTTAAGAAGAGCCCTGCAGTTCCTATGAACCAAGGGCCTTCTTCTAAAGCCTTTTCATAATGCTTGCTTTCATCAAAGAGAACTATAAAGTATCCTTTTGAACAGAAACTGACCTTACAATGATGTGTCCAGTTTGCATGAACCCAATCATAAAGGTTCTGAGATCGCGGCCACAGTCCGTTGAATCTGCAAATGATGGCTCTTTCTGCATATTCTTGAAGATGATTTACAGGATCAGCATGGGAAATTTCGACAGAGGGAACTTCCTCAGATTTGTTAACCAAAAAAGGCTTGGATTTAAGGGCTTCCGAGGGTTTGGGGATCTCGGAATGAACTGCATCTTTGTAAGAGCAGGGAGGAGCTGAGGACGACTGTCCCGCAGCACCCCCTCTCAAGCGAAAGGTTAACACCAAAGAGTTGTTCCTATTAATGCTGTAAGAAGAGAAGGGTAGAAGATCTTCAAGTTGTTTTCCTTGAAAGAGAAGTCGCTGAAGGCCAGAAGGGATCCCAATCCGCCGTTCAAGAACCAGCTTGAGATCCAGCACCAAATCGGTGGAACGGACCCAATGCAGGATGGTGTTACCTGTTGGTTGGGAGATTTGGATCTGAAAAGATTCAAAGAGGTTCCTTGACACAGAGTCAGGCTTGCTAGTGCTACCAAGAGCATGATTTCCATGGCTTTGATGGGGAGGAACTTTCCCCTGCAAAAAGAAACTGTCAATGTTGGGCAGAAACAGAACTGATACAGAGGACTGGGAAGCAGGGTGAATGAGGATCCAGTCGGACTTTTTCTGCCTGAATACACGATCTCTGCAATCTTTAAGATTCTGTATCAGCCGTCTTTTTTTTCCTGCAAGAAGCTTCTGCCATGTCAGATCTGCAAAGCAGGACCTGAGCGGAGCAGAAGATGCAGGACAGAGGACCAGCGATGTCCAAAGCGGTAAGAGAGCCTGCAGAGTAGTGTAAGCTGTGGCTGGCTTCTTAGCTGGGCGAGGAGCCAAAAAAATCCATCTTCCTGCGCTAAAACCAGTCAAATCTCTACCTCTATGACGGCTCTCAGCACCATAGCCCCAAAAGTGAGTTGGAAGTAGAGGTGAACGCATGCAGAGATGCAGGGTACATGGCCTCTTGTCGCCCAGTAATCCACAGCTAGTAAACAATGAAAGATTACTCGGAGTAACCACAGCCCAGAAGGCCCCAAGTCTGCAGGGGCTATCTGCCCTCTCAATAATCCTGCCGTCCAGGGGCAGCAAACAAGCAATTGGTGCAGAAATAGCGTAAAAAAAGACAAAGGTTACCAGATGCGGGTGCGTGGAAACAAGAACAGTCCAAGAATCGTGCCCAAAGCCGGCAATGGAAGGTTGGGGATCTCTGGTGGAGGGCGCCGACACCACCGGTTCCCAAGCTCCGCACCAGTCCAAAGCAAGTCCAGAGAGCGGAGGCAGCCCATCCATGGAGTCGAAAGCCATGGAATCTGGAGAATCGGACCCTTCCAGAGCACGCCCAGGAGGAACCGCCGCCGCGCGGCCAAAAAGCTCAAACCTGCAAAACCTGCAAGACCTAGCGCTGCTGCTCTCCATCTTTGGCTCCCCAAAGGATAAATATTATAAACATAAGGGATCAATATTAAAAACACAAGAGATTAATAAACCGTAAGAATTGATATTTTAAACTAAAAAACCTAATAAATTAATAATCCATAAGAATCAATATTTTAAACATAAGATATTAATAAACCAACAAGATTATTAACATTATAAACCAAAAGAACTAATAGACCCAAGGGTTTAATGTTATAAAGAAAATGAATCAGCGAACCCAAGGGATAAATATCATAAACCTAACGGATGAATATTATAAACAATAAATATTAATAAACCCTAAGAATTAATATTTTAAACTGAAAAATCTAAGAAATTAACAAACCCTGAGAATTAGTATTTTAAACTCAAGAGAGTAATAAACCGAATGTGTGATTAACATTATAAACGAAAAGAACTAATAAACCCAAGGGTTTAATATTATAAACCAAAGGAGTCAGTGAACCCAAGGGATAAATATTAAAAACCTAAGGGATCAATAACGCTAAAGGCAATATTAAAAACAATAGAGATTAATAAAACCCAAGAGTTTAATACTATAAACCAAATCAATTGGTGAACCCAAGGGAAAACCATTACCCAAAAAATTATAAACCAAAGGAATTGGTGAACCCAAGGGAATTGATTTAAACATTGAGGCAATTGTTGTCACAATGTGACGTTGGACCAACTATGACCAGGGTTGGCCATGGGTGATTTTCATATTGAGACAATATTTGTCAGAATGCGACATTTGATCATGGATGAAATTGATCGATTATTCATATTATAAACCAAAAGAACTAATAAACCCAAGGGTTTAATATTATAAACCAAAGGAATTGGTGAACCCAAGGGACAACCATTACCCAACATATTATAAACCAAAAGGAATTGGTGAACCCAAGGGAATTGATTTAAACATTCAGACAATTGTTGTTATAATGCGACATTTGATCATGGATGACATTGATCGATTATTCATATTATAAACCAAAAGAACTAATAACACCAAGGGTTTAATATTATAAACCAAAAGAATTGGTGAACCCAAGGGAATTGATTTAAATATTGAGACAATTGTTGTCACAATGCGACGTTCGACCAACTATGACCATGGTTGGCCATGGGTGATATTCATATTGAGACAATGTTTTGAATGTGACATTTGATCGTGGATGACATTGATCGATTATTCATATTATAAACTAAAAAGAACTATTAAACTAGGTTTATCAATATAAACCGGGTGGTAGACGAGGAAAACCATTTTAAAAATATTAAAACCTAAGGGATCAATAAGGCTAAGGGAAATATTAAAAACAATAGAGATTAATAAAACCTAAGGTTTAATATTATAAACCAAAGGAATTGGTGAACCCAAGGGAAAACCATTACCCAACAAATTATAAACGAAAGGAATTGGTGAACCCAAGGGAATTGATTTAAACATTTAGACAATTGTTGTCACAATGCAACGTTCGACCAACTATGACCATGGTTGGCCATGGGTCATTTTCATATTCAGACAATGTTTGTAAGAATGTGACATTTGATCATGGATGACATTGATCGATTATTTATATTATAAACCAAAAGAACTAATAAACCCAAGGGTTTAATATTATAAACCAAAGGAATTGGTGAACCCAAGGGAAAACCATTACCCAACAAATTATAAACCAATGGAATTGGTGAACCCAAGGGAATTCATTTAAACATTGAGACAATTGTTGTCACAATGCGACGTTGGACCAAGTATGACCATGGTTGGCCATGGCTGATTTCATATTCAGACAATTTGATGATGGATGACATTGATCGATTATTCATATTATAAACCAAAAGAACTAATAAACCCAAGGGTTTAATATTATAAACCAAAGGAATTGATTTAAACATTGAGACAATTGTTGTCACAATGCGACGTTGGACCAACTATGACCATGGTTGGCCATGGGTGATTTTCATATTGAGACAATATTTGTCAGAATGTGAAATTTGATCATGGATAACATTGATTGATTATTCATATTATAAACCAAAATACCTAATAAACCCAAGGGTTTAATATTATAAACCAAAGGAATTGGTGAACCCAAGGGAAAACTGTTACCTAACAAGTTATAAACCAAAGGAATTGGTGAACCCAAGGGAATTGATTTAAACATTGAGACAATTGTTGTCACAATGCGACGTTGGACCAACTATGACCATGGTTGGCCATGGGTGATTTTAATATTGAGACAATATTTATCAGAATGTGACATTTGATCATGGATGACATTGATTGATTATTCATATTATAAACCAAAATAACTAATAAACTCAAGGTTTTAATATTATAAACCAAAGGAATTGGTGAACCCAAGGGACAACCATTACCCAACAAATTATAAACCAAAAGGAATTGATGAACCCAAGGGAATTGATTTAAACATTGAGACAATTGTTGTCACAATGCGACATTTGATCATGGATGACATTGATCGATTATTCATATTATAAACCAAAAGAAATAATAACCCTAAGAGTTTAATATTATAAACCAAAGGAATTGGTGAACCCAAGGGAATTGATTTAAATATTGAGACAATTGTTGTCACAATGCAACGTTCGACCAACTATGACCATGGTTGGCCATGGGCGATATTCATATTGAGACAATGTTTTTCAGAATGTGAAATTTGATCGTGGATGACATTGATCGATTATTCATATTATAAACCAAAATAACTAATAAACCCAAGGGTTTAATATTATAAACCAAAAGAATTAGTGAACCCAAGGGAAAACCATTACCTAACAAATATTAAAAACCTAAGGGATCAATAAGGCTAAGGGAAATATTAAAAATAGTAGAGATTAATAAAACCTAAGGGTTTAATATTATAAAACAAAGGAATTGGTGAACCCAAGGGAAAAACATTACCCAACAAATTATAAACGAAAGGAATTGGTGAACCGAAGGGAATTGATTTAAACATTGAGACAATTGTTGTCACAATGCAACGTTCAACCAACTATGACCATGGTTGGCCATGGGCCATTTTCATATTGAGACAATGTTTGTCAGAATGTGACATTTGATTATGGATGACATTGATCGATTATCTATATTATAAACCAAAAGAAGTAATAAAACCAAGGGTTTAATATTATAAACCAAAGGAATTGGTGAACCCAAGGGAAAACCATTACCCAACAAATTATAAACCAAAGGAATTGGTGAACCCAAGGGAATTCATTTAAACATTGAGACAATTGTTGTCACAATGCGACGTTGGACCAAGTATGACCATGGTTGGCCATGGCTGATTTCATATTGAGACAATTTGATGATGGATGACATTGATCGATTATTCATATTATAAACCAAAAGAACTAATAAACCCAAGGGTTTAATATTATAAACCAAAGGAATTGGTGAACCCAAGGGAATTGATTTAAACATTGAAACAATTGTTGTCACAATGCGACGTTCGACCAACTATGACCATGGTTGGCCATGAGTGATTTTCATATTGAGACAATATTTGTCAGAATGTGACATTTGATGATGGATGACATTGATCGATTATTCATATTATAAACCAAAAGAACTAATAAACCCAAGGGTTTAATATTATAAACCAAAGGAATTGGTGAACCCAAGGGAATTGATTTAAAAATTGAGACGATTGTTGTCACAATGCGACGTTGGACCAACTATGACCATGGTTGGCCATGGGTGATTTTCATATTGAGACAATATTTGTCGGAATGTGAAATTTGATAATGGATGACATTGATCGATTATTCATATTATAAACCAAAAGAACTAATAAACCCAAGGGTTTAATATTATAAACCAAAGGAATTGGTGAACCCAAGGGAAAACCATTACCCAACAAGTTATAAACCTAGGGAATTGGTGAACCCAAGGGAATTGATTTAAACATTGAGACAATTGTTGTCACAATGCGACGTTGGACCAACTATGGCCATGGTTGGCCATGGGTGATTTTAATATTGAGACAATATTTGTTAGAATGTGACATTTGATATTGGATGGCATAGATGGATTAGTCATATTATAAACCAAAAGAACTAATAAACCCAAGGGTATAATATTATAAACCAAAGGAATTGGTGAACCCAAGGGAAAACCATTACCCAACAAATTATAAACCAAAGGAATTGGTGAACCCAAGGGAATTGATTTAAACATTGAGAAAATTGTTGTCACAATGCGACGTTGGACCAACTATGACCATGGTTGGCAATGGGTGATTTTCATATTGAAAGAATATTTGTCACAATGTGACATTTGATCACATATAAGAACATAAGAGATCAGCAAGGCCAAGAGATACCTATAAAAAGCAAAAAAAATTAGTAAAGGCTAGGAATAAATATTTTAAATACAAATGATGAAAAACTCACATGATTAATAAAGAGATTAATAAATCTTAGGAATCAATATTTTAAAAATATTGTTTATCACTAATGATGTTAATACTATTTATATTAATAGTGTTAATTTTGATATCAATAGTAATATCATTCGTAATATTAATCATCATATTTTTATAGGGAATATAATTAAAAAAAGAATATTAATAAAAAACATTTTTATTATTATAAAGAAAACATTATTAATATTATTTATCAATATTAATGTTAATAGAATTATATTAACAATATTAATGTAATTAATCATATTAATATTATTAATAAAATGTTATTAATATTATTGTTATTATTTAAATGTTATTAGTAATTTTAATAAACCTTAATCATGTTTGAAACTTATTGTTATTAATACAATTATGAAAATTAATGTAATTAATCACATCAATATTATTAATAAAATGTTATTAATTTTATTGTTATAATTTAAATGTTATTAATAATTTTAATAAACCTTAATCATGTTTGAAACTTATATTTATTAATACAATTATGAACATTAATGTAATTAATCATATTAATATTATTAATAAAATGTTATTAATATTATTGTTATAATTTAAATGTTATTAATAATTTTAATAAACCTTAATCATGTTTGAAACTTATTGTTATTAATACAATTATGAACATTAATTTTAAATAAACATCGTGAATATTGTAGTAATGATATTTTTAATAATATTGTTATTATTATTAATAATATTACTAATAATATTGTTTTTAATAATAATTAAAATTTTATGTTCATTGAGTAAATTGCATTACATAATGATATTGAATAATATGAAATAAATTACAAATGAAATCAATTTTATTAGAAGATATATATATATATATATATATATATGAAAAAGTAACAAATTTGGGTTGTTAAATGCAAAGATATCATCAAAAGGAAATTAGAAAATATGAAAGATGGTTGAAAATTAAAAATATTATCTTAAATTAAATTGTTTACTATATATTCACCTTAAATTTAAAAATATTTATGATTCTCACTTTTTTTTTTACTTAAGAAAATTATGATGATTCTGGAAAGCTTATTTTATTGTCTTCTAGTATCTAAATAAAATTATAAAATATAAAAAATATCTTAATATCTTACATTAATTATTATCATTATCATTATAATAAAATTCATTTATAATTTTCTAAATAATACACATGACCCACATAAATCTACTTAAATTCTTTCTTAACCTCAGTGAATTTGGTCCTCCTCAATATACAATAATGAATTTTTAGTAGTTTTCCATAAGACAATCTTAAAATTTCCGTTATTTCTGTTATATAAAATAAAAAAAATATCTTAATATCTTACATTAATTATTATCATTATCATTATAATAAAATTCATTTATAATTTTCTAAATAATACACATGACCCACATAAATCTACTCAAATTCTTTCTTAACCTCAGTGAATTTGGTCCTCCTCAATATACAATAATGAATTTTTAGTAGTTTTCCATAAGACAATCTTAAAATTTCCGTTATTTCTGTTATATAAAATAATTTGTCCTCTTTATGGGAATGGTTGAATTTTTTTTTAATTTGTTTTGTATATATTTATATAATTTGTTAATCTATTAAATATAAATAAATGTAAGGCAATAAAAAATCTTATTGGTAGTTGGATTTGTGCCCATACAATTTGCAATGATAACCTTTTCATAATAAAGTGCCTTAACAAAACACTCTTCATCTACTATTTAAGTTCCATTGAGATTGTAACTCTCTTATTTATTATTAGAATTAAAACAATAAAATTAATTTCTTGATATTGGATAAAAAGAAATCTAATTTTACCTATATATATAATAATATAATATAGAAATAGTAAAAATGCTCTATATTATATATTCATAGATTTATTTTCCTTATTCTTCCTTACAAGATCTGTGTATAGCCTCTATACACATGAGACCTCCTCACTTATTATTTGGGCATAGGCATCCCAACACTACATGTGGATTTCATTACCCATTTCTATATCATTACTCCTCACTATAATACTTAAATCAATTTTCCACTATTCTAAGGTTACGTGACTTTTAACCCTTGAATGATTTCCATAATGATTTCTTTAATCCACTCCAGTAAAAGTGTAATGCAATTACGTTGTTATTTATTCAAGCGTATGGTAACATATACTCCTTTCTTACGCTATCATTGTACTTAGAGTCGATTTATTTTTTTGAATAGATAACCTTATTATTCTTCATTAATGATAATGTCAGTAATAGATCGCTCGGGGACAATTTTCGTTTTTCGATATTGACACACCTCACTTCCAATCGACCTACCTTATAGCTATCTGATTTCAAACGAATCTGGAACATTTAATTTACCCGGTACCATCCCACGTGAAATGGTACCATGAACTCCTAAACCCAGACTTGAAAATTCTCCTCGGGATTTACTTCAAGACTCGAGGTGTACCTATCTCGTTTAGTCTTCCACGACATAACTCTCGGCGTACACCTAAACCCCGACGCGTGGACGGTAGGGATTCACTTTAAAATTTAGGGTTTCCTCTTCGTATAAGAATTTTGAGCATTTTTCTTTCGAGGGACTTCCATTTCTGTTTTTCTCGTTTGGACCTACCTGCGAAAATATTTCATTTGCTCACCCCGAGAGGAACTGAGACAGAAATTGACGCAGAGATACTATGAACCACGCCAAGGATTAAAATCTTTAATTGGGGAAGTCTCACTGTATTTCCTCACACTCACAGTTTTTGGTTCTTATTGATCTCGATTTACTGTGTCTTCCTTCTGGCCACTCTTGGAGAAAACCGAGGAAGATGTTCACACATTCAAGCCATCATCCGCTTCCATTTCTCCTCAGGTAATCTATGTTTGATTTTTAGATTTATGGTTTGCTTGGCTCTATTAATTTTTGAATTGATCGAGGTATAACTATAATTTCACTATGAACTATTCGTATCTAGTTTTAGTTCCCTCAATTCTGAGTTTAATTGTTCCTTTCTATCTCTTGATTAGTTACGCTCATGGTAACTTAGACTTTGAATACTAGTTATTTTTACCCTCTTCTCCTATTTGATTATGCGCATTCCTTTATTGAAGGGAGTGAATTTAATACGATTTCTATGGAAGTCTGTCTCTGACAAATTCTAAAGAAATCGTTATTCTGACCTCAGTTGAGACAACGGGGTTTTCTCACTATGCTCAACGCAATGGATTTTATGGTAAAATTTGTTTTTAGCTAACTGTATTCCCTTGTACCAGGTTATACGATTTATGGACTCATGGAGTTACACTAATGTTTCACTCAAAATTGGGAACACAGATTCTTACCTTACGACATATTCCGTGTTGTGGAGTGAATACGTTTCGTTTGATGAGGGTTTTGTTCCACTCCTGTGGCTATTATTGGTATTGTATAATGTTCAAATCTCGTTTATAAGGTCATCTTTACAATTTTTACCACACATTATACTTCTCTGTTTTATCACTACGTACTCTCATCTCTGTTTTAATTTATGTATTTCGAGATATGCCTTAAATGAAACCCCACCCTTTTTTAAGTTAAGTCATATCAAATTTTATTGTTCAGTTTTATATCCACCCAATTTTTTTTTTACTACATACAACTTCCTCTCTCAGGTATAATTTCGAAAGGCATTTTATTGTTTATGCAGGTATAACTAACTACCAATTTTCCCTTTACTGTTGATAGCTTGGTTAACCGCTCAGTTTAATACACGTTTCATCATTAAATTAGTAAAAACTAAAAACTAATGTGGTTGTGGAGTTTATTTGTGTATATATATATATATATATATATATTTTTTTTTGTGTAATTTGCTTACAATTCCACATGTTGAAATTATAAGTTTGAATGCCAACTCTTCACAAATAAAATGCCCTATTTTTTTTTAAATGCTATGCCTGCTCACAGAACCAAAAAACTCAATAAGTTGACCACATGAAGCTAAAGTTAACAGATTGCATTAAAATAATACGAATGTTCGCTTAGTTAAACCTGAATAGCCCTTGCCGCAGAAGCCCTTGTTTCAAACTCTAGAAAGGCACAGGCAGTCGAACCCTTATATGGTTCCAAATATTAATAAACAGCAATTTATCACATAAAACTGTTTGCAATATAACATTCTACGTTTCAAAAATTTGATAAGTAGCTCTGAGCTTTCACTATATAAGATTTTAAAAAATTAAAAAAGGACACACCTCTACCCTAATGCGAATTTTCTCGGGTTTGATTTCTCCGAAACCTTCAAACCCTGTTGAATCTGAGCTGCCGAAATGTTCCACGCAGGTTATCCACATAAATTGAAGGACTCCCATTGTCATCTACATTCACAAAAAGTTTAAATTCCAACATCTAGTGGATTGCACACAACGCAGGAGACAAAGGAACCAGCGATTAGGGAAATCACCTAAATATGCTTTCCTTCGATCCGCCTTCTTCAACAACCCGCTCACCTGCTCGCTCTCACCCACGTTCATTTACCAATTAACATTAATTTTGCATGAGAAACGTCTGCGCTGCCTGCTCCACCTTTGAGGATGAGCTGCCACGATCGGAGGATGGCGGGCGCAGGTGGTGGGTGCACGTTTCATTGAGACCTTCAACAGTCGGATCGGAGGATGGCGGGCGCAGGTGGCGGGGGCACGTTTCATTGACAGTTTGAACAGTCGAATCCTTCTTTTCAATTAAACGTGCGCACCAATGTGGTCACCACCATGTTGGGCCAGAATTGCAACCATTTGAAACCACCAGGGGCAACGCTTCTGCCACGTTGCAGACAACTCTTCCACTCCTCCACCGTTACCCCATATGAAACCACCAGGGCGCCCACAACGTTGACACCTTGCATAACCGTTCCACACACTTGGACAAGGTTAATCTTTCAGTTTCATTGGAAATGTTAATTTGGATAGGTGGCAACTAATAAATGGCACAGTAAATTTTAAATCCAGATTTGTAAAAAATTAATTTAAGTACGATTTAAACACCTAATTTAGATATGCAAGGAAGTTAGTGGGGTAGATTTCAACCATCGATTTAGTGGCGACGACCAGAATATACTGGCATCTTCCAATCCTGACCATCAGATCAAAAAAATTAATTAGCCTAATCACAAAACATGCTCCTTCCGACAGGGGGCTACGCCTATCGGCGTAATAATAGTTGATCGACATCAATAGTTGAGTTGCGAAATTTTTATCTTTAATTTCAATGACGAAGTTGGAAACGTAAAATTTATTCAATTTAACTCGTAATTAATATTTTTATAATATTATATTTTATATATTTATTATTATATTTTATAATATCACATTTTTATTATTAAAGTATACAAGTAATTCATGGATCAAGTTCATGTACCACGCCATTTCTAAAATGACATGACCAAGGATACAGTCACGTCAAATCCACTGAATATGGCCCAACTTTGATTATTTAATAGGTTTCTAAGAATTTTTTCAACCTTGATCTTCAACTTGGTTGGTAATTCATGGTGTCATTAAGTTAGAATTCCGAAAACATTATCACGAGACAACATTAAAAATAGAGATCTTGACCGTTCATCTTGTAGATATTTTACATTTTTCCATATCCTACTTGTAAATCAAGTGTTTGGCATAAAAACTTGTTATATTTATCATTGATTTATCACTTCTGACCTTGTTGCCGAGCAAGGTTAGGCTAGCTTTCGCACTATGTTAGCTAGATTTCTTAGTATGAGATATAACAACATTTTCTCTCTCACTTGAGAGTATCGGAGGTCAATGCATTTATTGTTGGAGGGAAGACATGAAATTTAATTCTATGTTTTCTTTTAAATGTATTTTTAATTTTTAGCATGTGTATATTACATTATTATTGAGTGATTGAGTTGAGAGAGTGTTATTGTGACTCGGTATGGCTGAGCAAGGGCTTTAGCATTATGTTAGCTGGATTTCTTAGTATTAGATATAACAACATTTTCTCTTTCACTCGAGAATATCGGAGGTCAATGCATTTATTTTATATTTGGAGGGATGTCATGATATTTTATACATTACATTATTATTGAGTTATTGAGTTGAGAGAGTATTATTGTGATTTGGTATGGCTAAAATTTTTGGGTTTCTATTTGCAAGATTTTATGTAGTTCTTGAAAATGAACTATTTGAGTTTGGTTAGTTTTTTTTATTAGATGCAAAATATTACTTTTTTAGGAATTTGGTTTTTTTGATTCATAAATTGTATATAAAATTTTTAGATGATAATCACATTTAAGAATATTTTGTACATCTAAGAATATTTTGTTTACACTTTTCGAAGTGTGGTTCATCATCAGGATGAAATGAGCTATGAACCAATTTAAATAAATAAAAAGATGCTCCAAGTAGTGGTTGTAAATAAGAGCTAATTTGACTAAAATAAGGAAAATAAGAAATTAAAAAAATATATATTAATAATTTTAATATATTATTATTATTGTTTTATTTATTTCTTTATTTTTTAAGAACCACTTAATAGTTATATTTAATAAAATTTAATATACTTATTTACGAACTTAATAAGAAATTTTGATATGTTAAATCATAAATTAATAGCTATTTCAATACATTATTTATCGAGAATAGCTATAAATATTATAATTATTAGGAAAAAAGAATGACATAATTTTAATTGTAATCTAATTAAAAATAAATAAAGAAAGAAAGAGAGCACGAGCAAGAAGACACAAGGGAATAAAAAGAGTGTTTAAGAGGAGGAGAACGGACAAGAACGAGAAAAGAAGAAAAAATCACACCAACTAAGAATGAAGGGTTAGAAATTCGAATAACACAAAATCTAGTTCTATTTCTTAGTTTATTCTTAATTCATAGCATGTGTACCTTGTATATCAGATTATTAGTGTCTTCAGAGAGTATTATTATGAATTTGTGTGGTGAAACATTTTGATTTTTTATTTTCATGGACTAGTTGTTAGACTATGTGTAATTATGTAAAGTGAACCTAGTTTTACTTCATGAAATTATTCATGAATGCAACACAAAAAATATTAATAAATAAATGCATGTATACATAATAATATGTATACATAAACAATAGATGTATATGTAAATACATGTACCAGGTGATAAGTCATATATTTGGCAAAGTGAATGACTCATGACTGCATTAGTGAATGACTCATGATTGCATTACCTAATTTACTTATCTTAGAAGTATGGTTACATTATTGTTATTTACTATATATGTATTGCTACATTATAATATTAATGGTAATATATCCTAGGTAAGCATTTTATAAGTCTCCCTCCTTCTCTTGCTTAAAAATGCTTCATCTTCAAAGTATACTTAAGTAAAGCAACTTCCAAAAGAATAAACCATGTTCTTGAAAATTTCACTTATTTGAAAACTTTTAGGGCATAATGTGATATGATGTTTAAAACATTGAAAAAATAATTGAATCCATCTAAGGTGGTTTCCTTCCAAAATTCTCATTTCTAAATTCTCATTTCTAATTTAATATTCTTTATTGTTGCCTTTAATGTACATAATTTTTGAATGTTTTAATAGATAAATACAACATGACTTTAGGTATATTGGGATATTGGTATAATGATTCTTGCATGATAAAACTTCTATGACCTGGGCATCAATATAATACCAAAATAAATTGACCCTTCTTGATATTTGGTTCACTTTCGTATTTATTAGTGTGATAACATCCCTCTACTAACATATGGCTTCATTAGTGGTGACTAATGGTTACTCAACCATCACTACTCTATGCATGTTTCTTTGTATCTAATTTTCTGGAGTTCATGTTTTGAAATCTCTTTTATTTGTAAAACATCATTAATGATGACATTAGGTTTCTCCATGTCAATTAGTTTTTGTTAATATGGTTATCCATGGTTTGGATTTTTTTTATCTACTTTTATCATCCTTAGCTTTTGGAATTTTTATGTCTATTTTTCTCATCCTTCACTTTTTTTTATTTCTATTAGTAGAGGGTGAAAGTATGGAGTTGGGTTACACTTTTTGAGGAGAGGGAGTGCTTGGGTGAATATCCATCTAGCTATTTAAGCCATGGATTCTTCCATTGCTAAAAAGAAGATAGAGCATCAAAGCGAACACTTTTTGAGGAGAGGGAGAGTTTGGGTGGATATCCATCCAGCTATTTAAGTCACGGATTCCTCCAGTGCTAAAAGAAGATTGAGCATTAAAGCTAACTCTTGATCAAGCGAGCCCTAAACCTCCATCTAGCCTTAAAGGTGAAATTTTTAAAATTTATGTAAATATCAATAATGATATGAAAACTTTAAAATTGTAGGTATTTGATACTTAAAAAAAATGAATTTAATTACTAATTACATTTGAATAGGTAATTAACAATGGTTTGGATTAATTTCTCGTTGCATTTCTAGCGTTTTGGTGTATAAATTTCAAAAAAAATTCTACCTTAATTGCAATTGAAAATGTAATATTCATATATTTATAATTTGGTAGCTTAAAAATTAGTGTTTTAATATGGTTTAAATTTTCAATGTTATATTTTAAATAATAAATTTATTATAAATATAATTTAAATAATAAATTGATTAAACATAAGAAAATTTATCAATTTAATTTAATGAATATTAAAAAAAAAATTATATGAATAAGTGTAATTCAAAATGTGAATTCAAAATTGTTAAAAATGTGTATTTTATAAAATTCACCTAAAATTTGACGCGTTAATAAACATGATTCTCTAGCTCATAATCATATCTATTAAAATCACATACAAACACAGATATTTTACTAATAATTAAGTTAGTTGTGATAGTTCTGAGTTACAATTAATATAGTTTTAATGGATGCAATGGTATATGTAGTTATAAATCTCTCTCATCGTGTAAAAATGTGATAGAATTCAATGTTGTCCTAATTTTGCACATGTGTTAAGTATATATATAATTTTTTACTCCAAATTTTTTTTTTCCATTTTGTACCATAATGAATTCCAAAGAGAATTTGTATTTAACTTGATCACATTGGATTGAGGAAGGAACTCTGTATCCAATAGCATATGAGTTTGAAATTTTCTAATTCATATGATATTTTTCATCTAATTTATTTTAAACATAATGTTTAATTTTTTTTTGAATAGTTTTAAAAAGGTTGAATAAGAAATTAATATCATAATATATACAGAACCAAAAAAATTCAAAAAATACCATGAACTTCTTTTACGAGTCCTCTTCCAAAAGATACTCCTATTTTTTTAATTTATTTAAATATTTGAAAAAACTTTTCATAAACAAATGTATCTAAAAAATACAATTGAAATACTACTTAGCCAACTTCGAAAAAAAAGAAAAATGGATAATTTTGAATAAAAAAACATTTTTTTAGGATGAAAAAATTAGTTCTCTATATATATATATATATATATATATATATATATATATATATATATATATATATATATATATATATATATATTACACATTTGAGAGAAAGTTAGGCTACATGAACACACAAACATTTTATTTAATGGAAAATTGACATATTATATAACATTAAATATTTTTGCAAAACATATGATTAGGATAACAACATAATTCTCCACAATTTGTATTTTTACTCAGCATCAAAATTCGTAGTATTGATAAGAATTTTGAGAGCTTCAATTTTACAAAAAGAAAAATTTTGAATTTCATCCCCCATCTCGCCTAAAAGTGTAACCCATATTCATGCATTCACCCTAAAATTTGAATACAATTATCAAAAAAAATTCATCATTATTGAACATTTTTTCTATCATTATTTTGTTGTTATGGCTCTTTAATTTATTATTAAATTTTATTAACTCATATATATTGGCAGTGCTAGTTGCTTTGGGTTTGAATAATTCCTTTACCATTGATGCTAAATGTTTGGGTTTGACCCAATTTCTTTATCATTGATGTTAAATATCTATGTCAGAACTCAATTTTTTCTTTCTACATCATTGTAAGTTTGTTGTTGTAATCCATTATTTAGCATTTTGCTTAAAAAATTTATTCTAGTTTTTATTATAAAATTTTATAATGTTATTTTTCTTAATGAGAAAATTTCAAAATTTTAATTTTTACATTAGAATAAATTTCTCCAATATACTCATCCAATTATAACTTAGAACCATGTGAACATTAGTAAAATAGATATTTACAACATTAAATTTATAGTCATCAATTGATATTAATAAAACCTAAATAAATAAATAAAATCTATCACTTTAGCTATTCTTTTACAAATATACATAACCTTAGAATTAGCAATTGATACCCAAAATTCGATCGATATAATTTTCATCCTTATGAAAACAAGTAGAAATGATATTATTTTTTTGAATAATTTCTCTGAATTTAAATATTTCAAAACCCAAAATTAAACTAGGTGTATTGAAAAGTATTCTTCCTTCTTTTTATTAATTAATTTTTTTTAAATAAAAATAACAAAAATTTTAAATTGATGCGTCGTTATAGGTCTTCAATAATGCATTAAATTTATTCGATTACACTTAATTATTCTTTATGTACTAATATTCACTAAAATCTAAAGGATTGACCTTATCTTCTAGGCTTACAGGCTTTACAATAAATGGTACATCTATTTTTTTTTCCATAATTAAACTCTAACTAAATTCTGAAGTACATGTTTATAATATTATATATTATTAAAAGCATAAGAACTTTTATCTAGTGTTTATTTTAATAATAAAAATCTTATAAATCCTAATATTTCCACATTTTATATCCTTTTCGTGTAATTCAAATTCCAATATTTTCATACTTTTACCTGATAACTTATCAAATTTATTCTAATTTATATACTTGTATTAATCATGTGATTTCTAAAAGCGTTTTTAAAATTTGCATTTCTATGTAACCGATTTATTTTCCTCCTAACAAAAATAAATATTTTTGTCATAAAATGGTTATGACTTTCCTAACAATAATCCCCTACCTCTTATATAAATTGGGGTAAAGACTCTCTCTGAGTTAATATTTTTCTTTATAATTTTAATTTTTGTCTCCGTAATCTTCCTTCCTTTCAAATGAATATATATATATATATATATATATATATATATATATATATATATATATATATATATATATATATATAAAAGTATTTAATTTAAAAAAAATTATTAGAAATGTTTTTTTTAAGTATTATTTTTTATTAGGTATATCATAAGTCATTGTATTTGTAATATATTTTGGTAACTTAGCAGGAAAGTGTGTGGAGATAGGAAAATTTGTCAACATTCACCAATGTGTAAATTTCTAAATTTGTGTCTATATTCTCTCATTGACCATTAGAAAAGCCATCACGATCATCATCACCTAGAGAAATATTTAGTAGAAGCATGATGAGTTATAGAAGCATTAATTGTCCTTGTCGTAGCATATTAACTTATACTTCTTGCTATGACTATGCATTATTTCCATGATCATTTTAAATCAATTAGTAAGTCACGCACTTGGTAATATAAACATAACATCACGAAAGAAATTAACATCATGAAAATGACACAACGAACAATCACATCAATAGACATCGATATACCCTAGAGACTTCGTAAGGAAAACCAGTGAACGCTCGCGGGGAAAATCACCCATCACTCAATGGCTATAATGGAGTCCACCCCTTGGCCATTGTCATAGAATATTACATAGAAAAATAATCTTAAATGAAACATAACTAGTTATAAGCTATTACAATCATCATGATATCATTTACCCATGAATCTTCAATCTCTATCCTTGTGGTCGGATTGCTTCCATTAGTGGGTGATCTTGTAGTTGGAATTCCTAAACTTGCATGGACTAACAAATATTTATTTTCCCCAATGTTAAACATTAAAAATTCTTTACTCAAGTCACTATCCTTTGATGCCATTACTGTCCTCAGCACAATTGATATCATGATATTAATACACCAATAATCAGTGTTTATTTGTGACACTTCAATAACTATTTGTATGCATGTATAAAACAAAAATAGGCTGTCGTGAAATGCCTTATTTCACATCATTTCGCATGCATTAGTAACAAATAAATCACTATGAAGCGTCATCTTTCCAACAACGCTAACAAAATCTTGCATACACTTTCATATTATTTCCAAAGTAAAAATAACATAATAGATAATATTCTTTTGTATGAAAATGCATAACAATATTTCAAGATAACTATCCCAACAAACACTTTTCTTTGTGTCTACTATTATGTTTTCTTTTCCAAAGGAAACTAACTAAATCATGCATTGAAAAATAAACACATTTCTCTTCCAATGGATCAAACACATAATTTATATTCTTACAGGCAAAGGAAAATTTTCATCTTACCAAAATATCTATCCTAATAACTATACATAATCTTCTCCTAAAACAAAACTAATACCGTAGTTAATTCCTTTAAGTGTGAAAATGCAAATTATTTTTTCCAAAAGAAGGCTAACACAATAATATCATGTGATTGCACCTTATTTTTCTCTATAAATCTAATACCAAAACTATACTTTTCCATGCATGCAAGTGTATACATTTCTCTAAAGAATATTAACATAATAAAGCATGTGATTACTAGTTTTCCTCTCCAAGAATCTAATTCAATAATGCATGCAATGACATGTTTTTCACTTCAATTATTTTTAAAGAGTTCTAACACAATAATTCCTTCCTTACACACACACACACACAAATATATATGTTCCAAGGAATTTAACACTCTAATTATTCTTTTTCCCAAAGCTAGCTAACTAACTAGCTATCATGCATGCAATACAAAATATTTTCTTATCATTTTAGACATTAGAAAAATTTGTAATATTTCCTCAAAAAATAACATGAATAAAAAATCCTACACAAACAACACAACCAATTGTCTTTATGAAAAGGTTTTATGTGAACTCTTTCTCAAAAAAATTATTTATCTCTTTTTGCATGACTCAAGCTCCCCATGCATGTAAAATCACATATTCAATTCTAGTAGATCAAATATACTAGATATTATTCATGTTCAACTAAGAACATATTCTCTTCAAGAATCCAATATTTCTCTTTAAAACATTAATTCATATGCCTCCTCAGAACATCTTTGGTAATATCTTAAATAAAATAACTTAATTAATTTCCAAGGATTATCAACATAATTGTTGTATTTTTTATCATGTTAATAACTTTTTTTTTGAAGAAATATTAATATAATTGATCTATTTGTTTTTTCATTCAATTTATTTATTTATTTTCAAGAATATTAGCATAATATTTATCTCTATCTGTACATAAATAACTATTGTTATCCAGCGGAAAAAGAAAATGGAAGCACTCTCTTTTTCTTGTTTTAGTCATCGAATTTGGACACGGTTTTCTAACATCTAGAAAAGTTTATTTTTTAACCAAAAGAGGTTTTTGTTTAGAGAGGGTTCATTAAAAACCTCTCTCTATTTTTACACAAGTGTCATGGTTTGGAAGATTTGAACTAATCCTTGCAACCCATTTTTCCAAATTTAAATATTAAATAATTCCCTATTTTTGTCCTCAACTTTGAACGCAGCTTCCAAACATATAGATACGATTTTTTATAAAAGAAAAGAGGTTTATGTTTGGAATTGTCTCATTAAAAATAAAATCTCTCAGTTTTTACACAGGTGTCACGGTTTGGAAGCTTCGAATGAATCTTTTCATTCCATTTTTCTAGATTTAAATATGAAATAATTTCCTATTTTTGTTATCAAATTTGGACACGGTTTTAGAGACATGGAAAACAATTTTTTCAATTATGAAAGAGGATTTTTGCTGGAACAAGCTCATATACAAAAATCCATTTCAGTTCGTACATATCTATCATGGTTTGGGAGACACAAAGACAAATATGGTCTTTATTTTCCAATAACTCATGCAATTCACAAAATTTTTTAGCCATGAATTTTTTTCAAGAATTCAAAGAACATGAAATCTTCTAAGAATTCAATGAAAAAAACAGTTATTCCTCTAAGCACGAAATTTCATAGAAGTTTTCTCAATAAATAATCTTGATTCTTTACCCTATGAACTCTTCCAAGCAAAGACATTCAATTCTTATTTAATCAGGCCCCATATGCAAAAAAGATAATTTTCAATGAACATAGTTACTTATCTTTTGATGCATGCTTGGAATACCTTCTTCCTCTCTCTTGGCTACATTTTCCATGTATTTTGTCATTAGATCCGGTATTTTTCCCATAGGCTTACAATAAATATAATTAAAAAAATGGAATAGTTTTCTAAATCTTAAAGGAATTCCATAAATCACCCATAAATCTATCCATAAATATGATTTTTCATACATTCTAAAATCAATCAATATATCATCCATAAATCATTCATGATTTTTCAAGGTAGATTTGTTTTTGCGTTATAGACATAATATCACTTACCCGTAGTTTTTAAAAAACTACTACTCATTATTTCTAAAAATCATAAAATATACCTACTTGGAAATATAATTTATTTATATAGAAGCATATAAATTCTTATAAATAAAAGAATTAAGAATTAATTCTTGTAATATTATTATCATTAAGAATTACAAGAATATTCTTCATGTAATATCAATATAATAATTAATAATATTTAATTATTCAACAACCCTAATTTTACGAGAGTTTTTTTCAGTAGCTTATGCAAGGAATATTAACTACCCCCTCCTGAAAGAGAAAATATTCCTCAGTGTTATTATCTTGTTGGAACATTAAATTTTACTCATAATACTTCCACAAAAAATCAAGAAGCACTATCCCTCTAATCATCAAAATGATAAGAAAAACTCTATCAAGCGCATGTTGTATTTTATTTAGGAGTTACACCAGCCTTTCTTTCCCACTAGTGTTGTTTGCAAATTATTGCCTTTCTCTCCCACATTAATTTCAATCAAATTCAAACTCATGGCATTTATGTCCAGCCATTTTCCTCTAGCCTGTCAGGAATTTAGAGTTCAATAACTCATTATTTAATCTAATACGAATTATTTTAGTCACATATATATTTCAATTTATTTCCTCTAGGCATGCATATAGATAAGTCATTTCTCACATGTTCATTTCTCATAAAAGCCTACGAACACATCCTATTTTATCGAATTTTCGCTTAGATAAATTAATATATCATGCATGCACAATTATAACACATGCAACAAATTTGAGACATGCAATTTACAGTCTATTGAAACATCCAACATCTTTAGATAATTTTGAAATAAAAAATAGAACATAGACATAATTTCATCTAATCGTAGTTAATTTATATTACTTATTCAGGAACCGAGCATATTCCAACCAAATGTGAGCTATCTCTAGTATTTCCCCACCGAGCTAAGATCTACTTGCCACTAGAATTAACAACCTCATTGATTCCTTTGTGGTTTATTTTATAAATGTCTTCCCAACATATTTTTAGCAACGTCCAACTTTAAGGTCTACCAACCTTTTTTCTGGGCCTTTTTCTTTTAGTTTTTTCGAAAAAGATTCTTTTATTTATCCTTAAAACATGTCTTTCTCTTCGAGATGCTTTATCTCACCCCATTTAGTATTTCTCTCCAACCAGGTTATTAAAATAATATTTTTCTCCCATTATGTTAATCATTTTCTCTTTATTATTTTATCCTAAGGATTTATGGGAGACTTTTAGGGAAGGTCCATGTTGGACTTAACCACCAATAGGTTTTCATAAGCTGACAAGAAGTATTCTAAAAATCTAGAGTTATTTTCTGAATATCCCAGCCAATTTATTCATTACCTCAATAGTAAAATAAAATATTACATCATCACATCAGCCCCATCATGGCTTCCATAGCCATTGAATCCAATAATAATTCAATGTCTAAAAATCCATTGTAATTTGCATAATTGTCCATTTGCATATTATCATTTAATCAAAGGAATATTTATGTACACCACACATCTGTACTTGATCCTCAACATGGGTCCCACAATTTTTCAAAGTACATTGACAACAATTCATCGCATGTAATACAGGTGGTATACATTCCAAATTTCCACATAATAAGAATCATGCAAATTTGAAAAAAAACACCTTAAAATATCTTGCATACCATAGCATTATAATTTTTGTAAGGTCTTGCCTTACTAACCATCAATATTATAGAGAAATAACAATCCCATTGAACACTAGGACACAAAATGCGATTTTTTTCTTTACAATTAGCTTGTATCCATGTAAGCGAGAGCTATTGGGGAATGTTTCAAAAACAATTTGAAATCATAACATCTACAACCACTATAGCCTTTTATCAAATAGTTTGTAACCATGCCATCTACCACCATTGAGAAATTTCAACAACTAGTTAAGGGACATGGAATAAATTTCCATAAATTTGTTTAAACTATTAGAGAGATAGTAAAACTAGATTTTACAAAATAGCATGAATCATATTAATGTCATCAATGGTAAAATTTCTGCAAAACAACAAAACCAACAATCCCTACAAGAGCGTCAAATCGGAAAAGTCGACTAGATTATGGATCCAAGTCTGGACATAATTTTTCCTTGCAATCAACATGGGGGTTACATTACCTTATGGTACAAATACCCCTTGATGTTAAGATGAATCACATCCAAAACTCCCACGAACGAAATTATTTAAAACAACAAAACTTAGAATCTCATTTACCACTTTTTTCAAACACATGAAATGCAAAATTTCATATACAACTCTAGATGAAAAAAGACAACCCACAATTAGGCTAATATGAGTTATTCATTAACTTGAATTTCACTATATGAGTTCCACTTATCTCATTTCTTCTTTTTAACACCTAAAGAGGTTCTTTCAATTTTTTTTTACAACATTCCATTGTCCTTTTTAGGCTCAACCCCGACTTCTAAATTATTTATTTATAACACAACCCTTACATGCATTCATTCTTTATAAGTAGTGCATTATAACTTTAGTCATGTTTTTCCTTGTTTTTCTTATGCACCATAATCATTGTTGAAATAGTATGCATACAAAAATTGGTAATTAATCCGCACTATAACTAGTGATTTCTCAGGATTTTTCATAGGTACAATAAAGTTTTTATTGTATTTTATCCGCATCGATATTCAAACGTCAGTAGAAAAACTTTTAAAGAAACATTATCACTTTCTACTCTTTAATGCGATCATTAATCACGCATCATGCATCTCATGTTAATTGTATTTTATTACAAGTTCAATTAAAATCATATGTGAGATGATGCCCACTATAATCATGCCCCTACTTCCCTTTTTATTAATGATTCCCAACATGTGCCAGTATTGCAACCTTTTTCTCTTCTACCATTTGTAACATACCCTGGTAACCTTGCAGGAAAGTGCATGGAGTTACAAAAAAATTTCAACATTTACCAATGTGTAACTTTATAAATTAGTTATTATATTCCCTCATTTACAATTATAATAACCATCAGCATCACCTAGAGAAATATTTAGTAAGAGAATAGTGAGTTACACAACAATTAACTGTCCTTGTTGTAGCATATTAACTTAATTTTCATACTATAACTATGCATCAATTCCATGATCATTTTAAATAAATTTGTAAATAACCTACTTGATAATATAAACATCACATCATGAAAAAAATTAACATAATGAAAATAACACAATGAACAATCACATCATTAGACACTGATATACCCTAGAAACCTTGTAGGGTGAAAACCAACAAACGTTTAATTTTATTATTAAACGCTCGTGAGGGTGTTCACCCCTCACTCAATGGTTATAAGGGAATCCATCCCTTGACAATTGTCATAAAATACTACATAGAAAAATAATCTTAAATGCAGCATAACTAGCTATAATCTATTACAATCATCATGATATCATTTACACATGAATCTTCAATCTTTTTCTTTGTATTCGGATTGTTTCCATCAGTGGGTGACCTACATTTAGAACTCCTAAACCTGCATGGACTAACAATTCTTTATCTGCCACAATGCTAAACATGAAAAATTCTTTGATCAATCACTATCCTTTCCTAATCCAAATTTATGCAGGAACACAACAGAATACACATATAACCATAAATATAAAGATGCAGTGGAAATAACACGTCATTTCATTAACATCAAAGAACTAAAATTTGTTTACATACAGACTGGAAATAAACTAGCTAGGGCACTGGTAGCTTATCTTTGAGAAAATATGTGGCGGCTACAGGCCTCTAAACACTATGTTACAGTGACGCTCAAAGGCCTATATATTATTGAGAAACAACGAAAAATCCTGAACAAAAAACCTAACCCTAGCAGATAAAACACCAAAATATAGGCCCCGTCATGGTAAATTGGTACATCAATTTCCCGGGGTCATAACTTTGGCATAATATATATGTTTGACGCACATGATACATCGTTAGAAAGATATATCTTAGAACTATAAGTGGTGATAATGAATATTTAGCCTGGAACATAATCACAATTGTCATAGGTTTGATGCCTAAAAAATGTCATTTAGGGCCTCAAAACGGCTCCGGAAGTTCAAGACCCAAAAAACTGCCAAAAATAGTAAATTGTGCTACAATTAAGGAAACTGAAAAATTGAAAGAAACAATGGTGGGGGTTCAAGTGGAATAGGTGGGTATTCACCAATATCCACCTGGATCATTTCCTGCGATTAATGTCGCCAACACACTTGATATCATGATTAGATAAAATATTAATACACCAATAATAAATCTTTATTTGTGACACTTCAATAACTATTTGTATGCATGTATAAAACATAAACATATCGTCATGAAATGCCTTCTTTCACAATATTTCACATGCATTAGTAACAAATAAATCACTATCAAGCATCATCTTTACAACACTGCTAAAAAAATATTGCATGAACTTTCATATTCTGTCCAAAGTAAAACTAACATACTAGATAATATTGTTGTGCATGCAAAGGCATAACAAGCTTTCAATATAAATATCCCAACAAACAATTTTATTTTTTACTACTATTATGTTTTCTTTTTCAAAGGAAACTAACTAAATCTTACATGGAAAAATAAACACATTTATTTTCCAATGGATCAAACACATAATTTTTATTCTTACATGCAAAGAAACATTTTCATCTTACCAAAAGATATAACCCAATAACCATATATAATATTCTCCTAAAAGAAAACTAATACCACAGTTAATTCCTTTAGGGGTGAAAATGAAAATTATTTTTTCCCAAAAGAAGGCTAACACAATCAATATCATGTGATTTCACCTTCCTTTTCTCTAGAAATCTAATAGCAAAACTATACTTTTCCATGCATGCAACTGTAAACATGCGATTACTAGTTTTTCTTCTCAAGAATCTAATTCAGCAATGCATGCAAGGACATGTTTTTCACTTCTATTCCTTTTTAAGAGTTCTAACGCAATAATTTCTTCCTTGCATATAATATATATATTTATTTTCCAAGGAATTTAACACATTATTATTTTTTCCAAAATTTTGCTAACTCCCTAGCTATTATGCATCTTTGGAATATTCGAATGGCTCTTTACATCCCATTTTTCCAGATTTAAATCAAAAATAATTTCCTATTTTTGTCATCAAATCTGGACATGATTTTAGAGAGATGGAAAACGGTTTTTTCAAATCTGAGAGAGTTTTTTTTTTTTTCTCGAACGAGCTCATTTACAAAAAACTCTTTCAGTTCGTACACATCTATCGTGGTTTGGGAGATACGAAGGCATATCTAGACCCTATTTTCCAATAACTCGTAAAATTTATTTAGCCATGAAAAACTTTTAAGAATTCAAAGCACATGAAATTTTCTAAGAATTTAATGAACAAAACACTTATTCATCTATGCACGAAATTATATAGAGGTTTTTTCAAGAAATAATCTTGATTCTTTATCATTTTAACTTTTCCAAGAAAATAAATTCAATTCTTATTTCATCATGCTCCATATGCAAATAAAATAATTTTAAAAGAACATAGTTACTTATCTTTTGATGCATGCTTGGAATACCTTCTTCCTCTCTCTTTGCTCCATTCTCTGTGTATTTTGTCATAGTTCCCCTATTTTCTCCATAGGCTTACAATAAATATAATTAATAAAATGGAATGATTTTTCTAAATCTTAAAAGCAATCCATAAATCTGATTTTTCATAAATTCTAAAACCACTCCATAAATCATACATTATAATTACTCATGATTTTCCAAGGTAGATTTTCTTTTTCCTTATGGACAAAATATCACTTAGCCATAGTTTTTCTAAAGTTATTACTCATTATTTCTAAAACCCATAAACTATGCCAACTTAGAAATATAATTTATTTATATAGAAGAATATAAATTCTTCTAGATAAAAGAATTAAGAATTCATTCTTGTAGCAACTCATTAATAATTACAAGAATATTCTTCATGTAATATCAATATAATAATTAATAATATTTAATTATTCAACAACCCTCATTTTACTAGTGTTTTTTTTCGGTAGCTTGTGTGAAGGTTATTACAATATTTTTGCCAACCTTTTTGAAATGTTTGGAAACTAACATTCATTTATTTATTATTATTTTTTTTAAAGAATTTGGAACAATAAGCTTAAGTTACTAAGAATTCCCTTACTTTTCTTTATTCCTTTTTAACTTATTTATTATTATTTTTAAAGAGTTTGGAACAATAGGATTAAGTTACTAAGAATTCCCTTACTTTGTTGTATTCCTTTTTAACCTATCACTAGTAGAATAAACTTGGCTGCATAAAGAGAACAAAAAAAATTGTACTTAATCATATGGTAATGGAAATTTAATTTAAAAACACTTAAAATGAACCTAATGGTTTATTTTCTGAAATCATACATCAATGCAACATAAAGAAATCTCACATATCCATATTAAATAAAAATGATTTATTATATGAATATCTATCAAATTGAAATTTGATTGAGAAAAATGGATGCATATATAAATAGACATACTCTATGATAAGTCATATTCTTAGGAAAGTGTATTCATTATAACTACTGCACATTAATGATTATGTTAGATAATAATTTCCTTCTAACTACTACTACATGCTTGTTAATATTAGAACCTTCATTGTAATATACTCACAATAAGAATTATGTTGTGGATAAATTCCACAATGTAATTATAAATGAACATCCACTAATTTTTTTTGTGAGGCTTGTAATCTATTATCATCATATCATGAAAATACATAAAGAGAATCTTTTTAGTCACAAGAAAATGATATATAATATAAGATAGTTTCAGAGTGAATTTCCAAGTGGGTAGATCACCACAAAACCAAAAAACTCACAAAAGGGAAACCATATAATGACAAAATGAGACAATCATGTGGACTATCATATACATATTAAATAATAGGGTGGATTTGTTGTAGAGAAAACCAAATCCACTATTTTATAAAGTTATCATGCAAGAAAAGGTGAAATGAGATTTAAGAGACAAGGGCTATACAGCCAAACATACAACCTATAATTAAGAGCCTAGAGGAAACCTCTTTGTTGTTGGGTCGAAGGTGAGGTCAATGAGGTTATCTTTAAATTCATCAACAAAATCCAAGACGAGGAATCCACCATGTTTTTTTGTGATCCAGGAACACAATCCATGTTAATAAGGACCTTGTTTTTCTATCCTATCCAAATGAATGTTCGACTTCATGACTCTAGAGAGAGTGAGTAACAAATATTTTGGTATGCCAATATACCTCTAAAGCCTTGTAGAATTGAAGATAAAACATCCTAAAATTATACTCGTATTTGAATTCAATCAAATCTATCATTAAGCCAAACATTTGGTTATAGCATACCACTTTTAGAGTGATTATGTAATGCAAAATTATATAAAGTGTTTACAAGACTTCTGTATGTGAAATGTTTTTTGCTTGTATGATTTTTGTAGCTACATCAAATTTTTTTCTCTAAACCAAGAAATTTTCATCTTCATCTCATTAACAAAAATGAGTACTTATGTCACCACTTTATCATGCAGAAATGATAATGTTAACAAAATAAGTCTCCAAATATTTCAATTTAACATTGGATCTCCTTTGAGTCACCTTCAAATAGTATTTCTTGAAGTTAGCTTGCAAATATTACCTTTAAATTAATTCACTAATGGTTTCATGCATAGTGGAATTATGTGCAATATTCAATATACTTATGGTTGAAGTAGTGCTAAAACTTATTCTTTATTGTTTATTGACTTCTTATTTAATATGGTTTTCTTAAATTTAGTTTCAACTAAATATTCTATAAATCTAGAGTAGTTTTAAGTTCACAAGTGAAATTTGATTAGATGTAGTATCATTGAGGTCTTAAAGCAAAGGTTCAATACAATAGTATGATTTTGGGAAGATGCAATTTTTTTTCTTTGTTATATTTCATTTAAAAAGTATGTTTAATCCATTATAACTTTATCATGCTTTTAGCTATTAAAATTTTATGAAATAAAGAACAAAGATTTTATGAAAATAAATAAGTACAATTTAAATATTAAAGCTTGATATATACATTAGTTGTCTTATCATCCAGGGTTAGAGTCTTAGTTTAACATAGAAAATAACCATGAAAATTATAAAAATAGACTGAGATTAAATATAAATGTAGCTATTTCAAAATAATAAGACTATAATGAATCAATTTTAGAAAATAACCATGAAAATTAAATCGTACAAACTTGAAATGTATAGATTGTTTAGTATTTAGATAGTTTGTAAATGTGTTATATTGAGGTTCGAAATAGTTCTAATTTATAATGGTTCTGCAAATGTTTATTAATTTTTTTGATTGATAACATACATTAAGAGTATTTTGATGAAGGTACTGTAAAACTAAATTCTATTTTACAAGTTATGTTGTATCTTGTTTTTAATATTTTTCTAACATTGCAGTTAAATTAAAATATCTCCGTGTTTCTTTCAATGTTTCTAATTCTCATACAAAATGACATTTCCTATGAGAGTAGTCCAAGGAAGTGAAATTTTAACCTGTAAAAAAATAAAAAATATGACGCGATTTGGAAATCAGGTTCCCTCCTAGTTGTCCAGCTTTTCACTATTAAAAACATATTAAATCGTGACATTTATTGAAAAAATATTACTGAATTCCAATGAGAAATTCGCAATCAGACTAAATGATCACCTCGTTTAAACAACGCCTTTGCCATGTCATACTCGTTTTATATTACTTGAATGTAAAAATAATAAAACTTCATCTCGTAGATTGTGCTGAGTTTTTTAAATAATAACTGACTGGAATTTTGATGCGATAAGGTTTTCAGTCAAAATCTTCTTGGAGTAATACTATTAAATGGCTTCTGTAGAAAGAAAATCAAAGCCGTCACGTTTTTAAGGAAAACCATGTAAGAGTTAGGGTAATATGATGTAAAGTGAGTAAGTAGGATTTTATATTTATATTAAAAAAATGATAAATTATTATAATTTTAATGAGTTAAAAGATTAAGAAAACCTAATAACAATGTGTTGTGTTAAAACACTTATTATAATTATAATGATCTAAACCATTCAATATTCACTCCTAATAAATGTTATTAGATACCAAGATACATATTCGACTCTACATAATTGGCTTTAAAACTTTTGAAATCAAACTACGTACAACTCAACTTTTACAACATTTATGGTATAATGCATCCCTTATAAAGTTATCAGGTAGGAAAAAGTGAAATGAGATTGAAGAGACAAGGGCTATATATCCAAGCATACCACTTATAATTAAGAGCCTTGAGGAAACCTCTTTGTTGTTGGGTCAGAGATGAGGTTAATGAGGTTATTTTTAAAATCATCAACAAAATCTAAGATGAAGAATACATCATGTTTCTTTGTGATCTAGGAACACAATCCAAATAAAATAGCACACAACAAACTCTATATATTCTATGTTATGAATCAAGGAAATTACACACATATTTATACAAGCAAAAGTCTCAAGATAGGAATTGTATCTTAGATGTACAGTAGTGTGGTTGAGAGATTCTCTCAACCACACACTAAACTAGGAGAAACTATATTCTAGCTAATTCCTATTATGAAGGAACAAACTCCTCAAATGGAGAATTACAACCATAGAAAAGTGGAAATTAATTATTTCTAACTCCCCCCCTTAATGACTACTTTTCATGATAGTGATTCACAAAGTCTGGTTGTGGTCAAACATAACAAAGAATATGTCGACGTCCATATAAAAGAGCAACCATCCACCAGAATGCATGGGTACCAACCGCTGCAACCGCTAGTCCTGTAGGATGTCCTTCGCATACATGATTTTGTCGACCGTTATCACTGCATATATGTACCTACAAATCCACCACCATCAGGAGAATTGCATGTGCAAAACATCCAAAACAAAATCTACCTCTCCCGGACAGATCCACAACTTCTCCGATCTGCTCCTCTCGCAAACCGTCTAGCGAAGTTGAGGCTTCCCGCGGATCTTCCAATCTTCCTCTCCCGGATAGGTCCGCAACTTCTCTGATCTGCATCTCTGCAAATCGTCAAACGAATATGAGGCTTCCCGCGGACCCCCATGAAGTTGAGTTGGCGTCTTCCTGAATAAAAAATCGTGCACTTCCGCGCCATTCCCGTGATTTGGCGCGTTGGCACGAATATGTACTGAAAAGTTGCGCCAATTGCGCTTCTCAGCACGACTGTCAGTTAAGAAAGCACACCAACACCCTTCTTCTCAGAGATTAATGAATCATCTGAGACTGAGCCAGGTGTTACTGCAGTCCACCTGCTCGATTGAGCACAAAGCTCTGCTGAGCACACAGCTCTCATGCACACGTGGCCACTCGTGTACATGCGGCCACAAAGGCACCTCAAGCCACAAAGGCAACCAGCCACAAAGGCTCTATAGATGGTTTCTAGCTCACCACCAACCAGCCACATAGGCAACCCATTACAAAGTGGTTTTAAGATCACCACGAACTTTCAAATACCTTTAAAAAGGTTTACATTTCATTCCACATTTTGGAGTTTCTGGGTACATACAATGACCATTACAACAACTAGACTTGCTTATAACACGCTAGGGAGTCTATTCCACAAACCCACACTAAAAAAACATCTACTTTATTGTCCACCATAAATGTTATTGCTGCTGCTTTACCTCTCTTTTCATAGTTCTCATCTTGGGCATCTTTGTCAAATAAATTTTTGGAACTCCATGCTTAACCTGTCATTCATTAGAGTCTCGAATTCTAACAAAATAACTTTACCTACATTGAGTTAGCTAGGCTCAATAAGGCTCAATAATATTTAAACATGATTCCAATAAACTAAATAAAACATGAACTCTTCAAATTTAATTTCTCTATCTCTGCCCATAGATGATTATTTTCCAAGCATACCAGTAACCATTCCAATGATACCTGTGAGCGGTCCACTGATAAAGAAACTGGAACATAGGCACTCACAGGCACACGAAGAGAACACAATTTTCCCTTCAAGAACAATAATCCAGGACTCCACGGTCCAATCCTCCGTTTCGTTTGAGTATCCACTCCCTTGGCGATAAAATGCCACTTCCCCTGTTCATAGTATCAAGGCTTGGTAACTGCTTCCAAGCATGCTGTTTTACCTTAAGCACAAAAAATAAAAAAAATAAAAAAATCTCTGAACAATGCCGCATTCAAGTATTTTTCACCAAAAGCACATTCTACATTTCCACGAGCTGCATATGCACCATAGAGCAGGTTAATTAGAATATCCTATTCAAATTTCCTAATCATTGCAAGATCATTCAGCATTCTCTCAATTCTTTCATCGTCACATGCACGTCCCTTTTTCTTAATGGATGGAATCATAGGTTTGGCCTCTTCTACAGTTTCAGGGAAAATATTTCCAATCACACAGAGCTCGAACTCACCCAATCTATATCCCCAATCGACCTAAACAGACAGAAATCTCCTGGCCAACATCTCAACGTCCAATCTCGGCTCCACCAAAAACAAATGGCGTGCGACCGAACGATCAAGCAGAATCCGAATCCGGTACCATTTTCAGAATGATTCCCATGGATATCAGTAGCAGCCCGGTCCCATGCTGCTCTGTCAAGGGTATGGTGAAGATTATATATATGATAGGACAAACCAACCACAGATTGACATTCACACCAATACATAATTATTATATAAATAAAGAAATGCATTTCAAAATTGCAGCTCATTTCAATAATGATTCCAGGACTCGACCAGTAGCTCGGGAAAATAAAATTATGGATAAAAAATTATGGAGTTGGAAATTGTTGTGGCAGAATGAAGATCCTCAGCCCTGAGGTTGCAGTTACGCCAATGGAACTTCCTTCCACATCCGCCCCATACACTGCTTCCACCAGCGCCATCTTCTTCTTGCGATTAACCGCCGCTTTTTTTACACCTTTACTAATTTCGACAAGAATATTTGCAACAACGCTCTACAATTTTTCTTCATTGGCAGTAGAAGCATGCCCAACAATTTTACCTTTTCCTTTTGATTTACTTTTTGGGTCCAAAAAAATTCCATTTAACTTCATGCACAAGTTTTTCAAATTGCAAAGACTTTTTGTTAACTCCCGCATCAATGGCACCAGCCAACTCTGTCACAAGGGAAAGAACAAAAAACGACGTGGAGGCATGCAACGCTCCAACAACAGATAGCTCAATGCTCTGGAAGCTTCCAGATCATTAAATATGGGATTTACAGCAAGTTGTTTAGAAAGCGTCTCCAGTATTCCCTTAACAAGTGCCTGAAACTCATTTTGTTCAAGCTGACCACTATGGTCTTCATCAACACTCGCATCCAAAATAGACACAATCAATGGATCATCTTTGAGCTCGTCTGCAAGAGCGGCCAGATAATCGTGGAGCTTACGAAGGACAGTTTCTTCTGTCAAATTGCAGGGAGCCAATGTCCATCAACTGCGGTCTCTCCAACACGAGGGCCCTAAGATTCTCTGGCAAGTCAAGGTCGAAGAGAATACAGGCACCACGGATCTCAGTGGGCACACAAGCCGCTCCAAAAACAAGAATGAGCAATTCTGCTCCATGCTCAATCGAAAAAGAGATAAACAGGTTTGTTGGATCTTCTTGGAATAGTGGACTAAAGGCGGCAAAGAAAATGGCTTCGCCCTTTGTGCAGAATTTTCCATGTGCGCTTCCAAATTTAAGGCAACCTCAATTTTTCCTTCTCAAAACTGTTCGCGGCAGGACCTGCGACGAACTACGAACTACTATAGAGGGCACCGTATTGTAATTCGCAAGGTCCAGCGCTATTTCCATCCCAAAGTTGCCGCATCCAAGAACTTTCTTGCCTTGGAATTTTTTCCCTTTTTGTAATCAATCGCATGGATAATAGTTCCCGCAAGGCCTTCCATCTCGGAAACGTCTAGCACGAATTTTTCACCTTTTTTTTTTATTCCGCCCGTCGCCACAACTAGATCCCCTCGTCTCTCGCTGAATTTCCAGAAAAAAACATCACCAGATCGGCACTCGCCAGCGCTCCACTTCTGTACAGACAAACTTAACACAAATATAAATAATTTATTTTCCTATACCCACAAAGGGCCAGAGGCCCTTACGGGCTCTGAAGCTCTGATACCAAGATAAAATTGTTGAACTCGTAGTTAAACTGAGAGGGGGGGGTGAATCAGTTTAACACATTCATGGACTTTTAAAACTCTTCCTTTAAAACTTATTTTACTTTATTAACACCTTCATTTCATGATCAACATAATGTGTGAGCAATATTTATTTATGAGAAGCAATTAATAAGCAGATTAGATAATGTACCAGCAGTCTTAATATGTTAGCAGCGAGTATTAGAAGAATAGATATATCATATCAACACATAGACATCATGCACATAGACACCAGATATACGTGGAAACCCATAAAGGGAGAAAACCACATCTTATTATTGTTGTGATGCAAAGGCAAGTTCCAACTCCCTCTCACCACTGATTTTCTGCAGGCACCAACCTACAGGAGGCTCCAACCTCAATTCTGCAAGCTACAACTTGCAAGGAAGCTCCAACTCCCATCTATTTTCTGCAGGCACCAACCTACAGGAGGCTCCTACCTCAGTCAGCTACAACTGACATTTTATCAAACTACAACTTGATGTGGAAGCACCAACTCCCATCTATTTTCTGTAGGCACCAACCTACAGGAGGCTCCTACCTCAGTCAGCTACAACTGACATCTATCAAGCTACAACTTGATAGGGAAGCTCCAACTTCCTTACTCTTTCAAAAGAAAAACACTTGCTGATTTACCTTGGATATCAGCTATGTTTTGTACCTTCTTCTCTGTTGTTCATCAACTCTTATATTATACCTGCATCATCTCTGCTCAGCCCCTTCTTCTTCTTTGCTCAGCTCCTCCTTATTCACATTCTTCTTGCAGCTTGCTTATTCTCTTCAACTCTCTTTAATTCTGCTGCACACTCTCTTCTTCTCTCACTCCTTTTTTTTTCGTCAACTTTCTCCCCTTAGATATTACCCTGTTTTATACAAAAATAGCTTCATGGTTGTTTGTATTCCACTGGGAATTCGAAATGGACAGCCATGTCTCTTTGCCTTCTGCCTTCTCATCTCTTTTCAGCTCACTCAGAAAAATGTAACTATAGGTGCTTATTTTAATATTACAGTGGGATATTTTCTCTCTTCCGGAGACTTGCCAATGCATCACAACAATATAAATTTAAATAAAACATTTACATTCAAATTTAAATGAGAACTCCAGCTCACTCGTTTTGTCTCTTGGCTTGTTGCGCATTTGTCTTTTCTCTAACTGTGTCTTTGTCTTTTCTATCCTCTGCTGTGGTGTAACTGTTGCATGCATGCAACTGTTCCTTTTATATCTGCTGACTGTAAATCTAGAGGAACTCCAATCCCTTTTATGCTATTAGTGTCTTGTTGATGTGGAACATTCCGCAAGCGGAACGGACATATATCACAGTCGTATATTAATAATTTCCCTCCACCTTAAGCTGAGGCATATACATACAACCCACAGACCACACAGCACATCTTTAATACATTTGCCTTTTATATATATAACAGTCCCTTTTAACTTAAATCAACTCTCGGCATCCTTATATAAGGTTTTAACAAGAAACTGTCGCTTCTACTATATTCAATGAATAATCTTGATAATACTTAACAAATGCTCTTTCGGGCCCACCTGACACGCTTTTTGATGCATTGATTCTCCTCCGATTGCGATTGATCGCAATCGCAACTTCAAATACTCCGATGCGATTGAGTCACTGTTCACTATTCTTTGCCGATGCGATTGACTAATATCGATGCGATTGGGATTCAAATTTTATTAATCAAATTTTATAAGCCCATCGGGTCCGAGCTTCCAATCGCAATCGCAACTCTTATATTCTCCGATGAGATTGGGTTGTTCCGATGCGATCATGTCGGACTTCAAAAACTTGTTACTCATGGTTTATAAGCCCATCGGGTCCGAACTCTTAATCACAATCGCAAGTCTTTTAATATGTGTTTCGATTGGCCACTGTTCATTGTATTTTGCCGATGCGATTGGGAAAGGACTTCAAACACGTTTGAATTATAATTCATACCTCCATCGGGTCCGGACTTCCAATCGCAATCGCAACTCATATGTTCTTCGATGCGATTGACCAATGTCGATGCGATTAGACCTGGAACTCAAATATATATTAACCATGATTTATACGCCCATCGGGTCCGAGCTCTTAATCGCAATCACAACTTTCTGTCTTGATGTTCCGCTCCCCTTGCGATTTTCGATTGCGATTGAGGAGGGGTCCCGCCATTTAAATCTTCGTTTTGTGCGCTCTTTAATAAAGCGCTCCACTTATATATTTGAGCTTAGACCTTTGTTTATGTGATGCGCTGCACATATATGTTTATATATATTTTTTCCGCTGGAGTGAAGCGATTCCCGGAATAATGTTTGTGTTATATTATATGTATAACGCCGGTTGGAGTGTGCGATTCCCGGAGTATGGTTCTGTATTATATGCATTGCATTGCCGCTGGAGTTAAGCGATTCCCGGAATAGGGATTATGTATTATATGTATAACGCCGGTTGGAGTGTGTGATTCCCAGAATTTTGTAACGGCTCTCTGCCTCTGTCACTTAGTCTCTGCCTCTGCCTCTGCTGCTTCTGTCGCTCTGCCTCTGTATTCGACTGTTACACTCTAGCAGTGTTCTTCCGCTTGTTTCCTTTGCCTGTTTCAGCTTCAACGCTGCTCGACCTCTGCCTCTACTGCATGTCTGTTTCATCTCTTCCTCTGTATTTGCTGCCTCTGCCTCTACCTGTCTCCGCTTCTCTTTGTTGCCCTGCTTCTTCTTTTTGCTGCTTCTGCTACCTCTTCTTATGCTTTCTCTGCTCCTTGGCTGATGTTTCAAGTGCTCCTCCGTTGTCATCTCCTTTGCCTTATTGCTGGTTCAGGTGCTGCTCCTTTGTGCTCCTTTGCCATCAATGACAACATTTCCAACAAAAATAGCACACAGCAAACTCTATATATTCTATGTTATGAATCAAAGAAATTACACACATATTTATACAAGCAAAAGTCTCAAGATAGGAATTCTATCTTAGACGTACAGTAGTGTGGTTGAGAGATTCTCTCAACCACACACTAAACTAGGAGAAACTATATTCTAGCTAATTCCTATTATGAAGGAACAAACTCCTCAAATGGAGAATTACAACCATAGACAAGTAGGAATTAATTATTTCTAACTAATCCATGATAATAGGGACCTTGTTTTTCTGTCCTATCCAAATAAACATTGAGCACAAAATGTTCTACCTCATAACTCTAGAGAGAATGAGTGACAAATATTTTAGTATGCTAATATACTTCCAAAGTCGTGTAGAATTGAAGAGAAAGCATCCTAAACCTATACTCATGTTTGAATTCAATCAAATATCTCATTAAGCCAAACATTTGGTTATAGCATACCACTTTTGGAGTGCTTACAAGACTTCATCTTCTATTATGAACCTTTTTTTATGCTTGTATAATTTTTGTAGCTACATCAAATTTTTTTTGTAACCAAGCACTTTTCATCTCATTGACAAACATGAGTACTTATTTCACCACTTTATCATGCAAAAATGATAATGTTAACAAAATAAGTCTCCAAGATGTAGATATTTCAATTTAACATTGGATCTCCTTTAAGTCACCTTCAAATAATATTTCATGAATTTAGCTCGCAAATATTGCCTTTAAATTAATTCACTAATGGTTTCATGCATAGTGGTATTATGTGCAATTTTCAATATACTTCTGGCTGAAGTAGTGCTAAAACTTATTCTTTATTGTTTATTGAATTCTTATTTAATATGGTTTTCTTAAATTTAGTTTCAAGTAAACATTCTAGAAATCCATGATAGTTTTAAGTTCACAAGTGAAATTAGATTAGATGTAGGATCATTGAGGTGGTAAAGAAAAGGTTCAATACAATGATATGATTTTGTGAAGATGTAAATTTTTTTATTTATTATATTTCATTTAGAAAGTTTATTTGGTTCATTATAACTTTATCATACTTTTAAGTTTAGTTATCAAAATTTTATGAAATGACGAACAATGATTTTATGAAAATAAATAAATACAATTTAAATATTAAAGATTAATATATACATTAATTGCATTATCATCCATGATTAAAGCTTTATTAAAGTCTAAATTTAACATAACAAATAACCATGAAAATTACAAAAATAGATTGGAATCGAGTTAATTTTGTTTTCATGAAACTTTCATAATTATATATAGATGCAACTATCTAAAAAAACAAAAAAGAACCAGAAGACTATAATGAATAAGTTTTGCAATATATTTAAGTTCACATACTATGAATATAGAAAACGATATGATATTTCATTGTCCTTCCTAATTAGATCATACAAACTTTAAATCTATGAATCTATGGTTACAATCTCTATATATAAATTCCCATGATACAGAAGAGAAGATGTTTGATCATCCTTAATTAAATCGTACGAACTTGAAATGTATTGATTATTTAGTATTTAGATAGTTTGTAAATGTGTTATATTGAGGTTCGAAATAGTTCTACTTATGAAATTGTTCTGCAAATGTTTATTAATTTTTTTGATTGATAACATACGTTAAGAGTATTTTGATGAAGATATTGTAAAATTAAATTCTATTTTACAAGTTATGTTGTATCTTCTTTTTAATATTTTTCTAACATCGCAGTTAAATTAAAATATTTCCGTGTCTCTTTCAATGTTTCTAATTCTCATATAAAATGACATTTCCTATGAGAGTAGTCTAAGGAACTGAAATTTTAACCTGTAAAAAAAAAAAAGTTGACACGATTTGGAAGTCAGGTTCCCTCCTAGTTTTCCATCTTTTCACTATTAAAAAAATATTAAATTGTGACATTTATTGAAAAATATCATTGAATTCCAATGAGAAATTCGCAATGAGATTAAAGATCCCCTCGTTTAAACAACGCCTTTGCTATGTAATACTCTTTTTATATTACTTGAATGTAAAAATAATAAAACTTCATCTGGTAGATTGTGTTGAGTTTTTTAAATAATAAGTGACTGGAATTAAAAGAGTAGCTTTTAGTGCGATTTTTTGAAGGTTTTTTTGGCATTTTTTTCAGGTTTAATTTCTCTAAAATTCAGCATGAATTTATTGAAAACAGAAGTTTGATGGGCAACCTTGCACAATCGAAGTGCCCTAGAGATTTTTTAGGGTGCTGAATCCATATATAGAGTCAAAAAACCAGTATAAATAACATAAATGAAGATTTTACCTCAAAATTTTTCATCAAAGTGAGGCACTTGAAACTTGAAAAAGTCACACTAAAGACAACTCCATTATTAAATGGCTTGTATGTTAAGGTCCCTCTCAGAACGTGTGATTTCTGGAAACTGATCTGCAATTGTTTCCTTAAATTATGGAAACCAACTGCAATTATTTCCTTAAATTAGGAAATCAACTGAAGTTAATTAATTTCTTTCTGGGAGCTTCTGAAGTGATCCATTACTCCCATTGCAGTTATCTAGTCCGTTACTCCCATTACAGTTATCTACCATGATTTTTGGAACACTTAACGAATAGCCAATAGAAACTTGATGGAAGCTTGGCTATAAATTCTTTTGTTTGGTCCCCAAGCTCAATAACTTAATCCCCTTCAGCCTTACACCATCAAGTCAGAGTGAGGAGAGCTTGGAAGTGCCTTCAGTTTTTCTTTAGTGTTGGTGTTGAGGACGCAGCTGTGTAGTGGCTACGTTAAGGAGGCTTCATTACAGAAAAATGAACATGGAGAAGAACTCTCGAGGCTCTGGCTGCTGCATTATAGTTTTATTAAATTCTTTTTCGTTTCTTTGAAGAATCTGCAATAAATCATTCATTGGAGCACTTCTTGGAGCGTTGATCTTTGTGCAGATTTCATCTCTGCAAAATTACTTTTCTACATAGTATAATTCATCAATGGCCAGAGGTATTATTTAATGGGCAATTTTAAATTTTAAGTTTTAATTTTCGATTCTTTTTAAGTTTTTATTCCGCATTTTAAATCGTTATTTTTGCTAACATTTGGTATCGGAGCAAGGTTTTATCTCTACGTTGGTGATTATAAACATATTTTCTGAATTTTCTGAATTAAATTATTTGGAAATATGTCTATTTTTTTTTCTCAATTTTATGATTATAATATTTATTTAGTGCAATTTGAATAATTGTTGTGCAATTTAATTTGCATGAATTAATTCTTATTGCTCTAGTTAAAATATGCTATTTTGGATGAGTAAACGAGACCCATCGTTAAAAGTTATGCATGAATATTGTAATTTTATTTATGCAAATTATCATTATTCTCATGTCAAGTTTATTTTTTATTTTTTTATGTAAATAGTGTCTAGTGATCCATATAATTTTAATTGATTAAAATAACAGCCACAACATCTCTAATTAAATAAAATTATATATATTATGATTGATTAGGATCACATAAAGAGTATTTAGACATTAATTGTAATTAATTATACCAAATATAATAAATTTTATCCCACACAAATTTTTGTTATATTTATGTAATTAATTAGGATAAAATATTCATAACTTACCCACAGGAATTATGAATTAATAGTTTTGTCATAAAGTTCAAAACTGAGATAGAATTTATAATAAATTATAATCATAATATACCCTTAGAACTATGAATTAAGTGAATAACTTGATAAATTCTATCATAACGAATAAATGAAATTGCTTGAAATAGAAATTTAGTCCACAGACAATTTTTATGTCATCAGATTCAATTTTAAGCGTGATTTACATTGGTAAAGCATGAAATTTTATTTAGGCCTCAATTTTAACATAAACATGTGATCTCTAATTTTATGCAGTTGTACAACCTGCAAATTTCTCTGAAATTCATACTGATATCCCTAAACTTAAGGGAGATAACTATAGGGTCTGGAAGGAGAGAGGTCTCCTTCATTTGGGGTGGATGGACATAGACTGTGCTATTAGGAAAGATGAACCACTGGAACTCAATAAAACCAGCACTGCAGCAAACATCATGCTTTATGAACGGTGGGAACAATCTAATCGCCTAAGCATGCTGTTCATTAAGACTAAAATTTCAGCTGGTATTCATGGTTCCGTTGAACAACATGAAAAGGTCTGAGACTTGCTGAAAGCCATTAATGATGAATTCGTCACATCAAACAAGGCACTAGCAAGCACCCTAATCATGAAGTTCTCATCCCTAAGGCTCACCAGTGTGAAACTTGGTGTACGCGAGCACATCATGCAAATGAGGGACACTGTGGCTCAATTGAAGAAACTCGAGATTGAAATATCGAAGTCTTCCTGGTGCACTACATCCTAAACACCCTTCTGCACCAATACGGACCCTTCAAAATCTCATACAACACACATAAGGATAATTGGTCAATTAATGAACACATGACCATGTGTGTTCAAGAGGAAGAGAGACTGGTGATGGAAATAGGAGAAAGTGAAATTCTGACAACGCGAGGAAAGGGAAAATATCAAGCCAATCGAAAATGGAAAGGTAAAGTACCTCCCCAAGCCAATATCAAGAAGGATTCCAAGTGTTTCTTTTGTAAAAAGAATGGACATATGAAGAAGGAATGCGCCAAATTTCAGAAATGGCTTGCGGACAAAGGTAATCCAATCTCGTTTGTTTTTTATGAATATAGTATGGTTAATGTCAATATTAACACTTGGTGGATTAATTCTGGATCAACAATTCACAGTTCGAATTCCTTGCAGGGTTTGAAAAACCTAAGGAAGCCAGTGGGAAGTGATAAAAACATCTTATCACGAAACAAGATGGGCTCACATGTGGAAGCTATAGGAACATGCTATTTAACTTTAAGTAGTGGCTTTGTTTTAAAATTAGAAAAGACCTTTTATGTTCCAATTTTTTCTAGAAACTTGATTTCAGTTTCAAGGCTTGTACCTTTTGGATATTCCTTTAACTTTTCGGAAACATCCTTCAATTTATTTTATAAATCTAATTTTGTTGGGAATGGTATTTTGTATAATGGTCTTTACTGCATTTATTTACAAAAAAATGTCACTTATGATTCAATGCATGTTCACACTGACACTAAAAGATGTGTTATTAATGAAAATTCCTCTCAATTATGGCACCGGAGACTAGGTCATATCTACATAGAAAGAATTAAAATATTGATAAATGAAGGGGTACTTAATACTCTAGATTTTACTGATTTTTAGACTTGTGTGGACTGCATAAAGGGAAAGTAGACCAACAACTCAAAGAAAGGTGCCAATAGAAGGTCAGACATATTGGAGATCATACATACTGATATATGTAGTCCAGACATTGACTCACATGGTTAAATATACTTCATCTCTTTTATAGATGATTACTCATGATATATGTATCTCTACATGCTTCATAAAAAGAGTGAAGCATTAGATGCCTTTAGGATATTTAAAGCTGAGGTAGAGAATCAATGCGGCAAGCAAATTAAGATTGTGAGATCAGATAGAGGTGGAGAATATTATGGTAGATACACAGAAGATGGAAAAGCACCTGGGCCATTCGCAAAATTTCTTCAAGAGAATGGGATTGTTGCCCAATACACCATGCCTGGTTCACCCGACCAGAATGGCGTAGCAGAAAGAAGAAACTGAACATTATTGGACATGGTGCGGAGTATGCTTAGCAACTCCAATCTTCCTAAATCCTTGTGGACTAAACCACTTCAGATGACAGTGTATATATTAAACTGAGTTCCAACCAAGGTTGTTCCTAAAATGAAATTTGAATTATGGAAAGCTTGGAAACCGAGTTTGCGACATATGCACATTTGGGGATGCCCGTCTGAAGTGAGAATACATAATCCACAAGAGAAGAAGTTGGACCCAAGGACCATTAGTGGGTATTTCATTGGATATGCTAAAAGTTCTAAAATTTACAGATTTTATTGTCCTCATAGCACTAGGATTGTGGAATCAAGAAATTCAAAGTTTCTTGAAAATGACTTGATCAGTGGTTGCGATCAAACCAGGAACATAGTTTCTGAGAAGGATCATTCAGAATATCAACCTTCCACCTCAAGTGATAAATTGGTTATTGTTCACAGCACCCCTCAAGTACAAACTGGTGTTGAAAAACCAATTGTTGAAGTTTCACAAGTTGTTGACGACATTCCAGTAGGTCAGATAGTTCAAGAATTGCCAATAATTTTTGAACAACAAGGTGAACCACATACTTCTCAGGAAGATGGTGGTACAACATTAAGAAGATATACTAGACCAAAGAGATCAGAAATACCTGATGATTATATTATGTATCTGCAAGAATCTGACTACAACATTGGAGCCAAAAATGATCCCAAGTCTTTTTCACAAGCCATGAGTTGCAAAGAATCAGAATTATGGTACGATTTCATGAAGGAAGAGATGAATTATATGAAGAGTAACGAAGTCTGGGATCTTGTTGAGTTGCATAATGGTGCAAAAGCCATTGGATGTAAATGGGTCTTTAAGAAAAATAAATATTCATTGGGCAACATTGAGAGATACAAGGCAAGACTCGTTGCAAAGGGATTCACTCAGAAAGAAGGAATCAATTACACGAAGACTTTCTCTCCCATATCTAAGAAATATTCCTTGCGCGTTATTATGGCATTAGTATCCCATTTTGACTTGGACTTGCACCAAATGGATGTGACAACGACATTTTTCAATGGAGATCTAGAGGAGGAGGTTTACATGAAATAACCTGAAGGATTCTCCTCTAGTGATGGTGAGAAATTGGTTTGCAAGCTCAAGAAATAATTACACGGATTAAAACAAGCATCCCACCAATGGTATTTGAAATTTCATAATGTAATTTCTTCTTTCAGTTTTTTAGAAAACATTATGGATGAATGTATATACCTAAAAGTCAGTGGGAGTAAAATCTATTTTCTTGTTTTATATGTGGATGACATTTTGCTAGCAACCAATGATAAGGGTTTGCTGCATGAGGTGAAACAATTCCTCTCTAAAAATTTCAATATGAAGGATATGGGTGAGGCATCTTATGTCATCGGCATTAAGATCCATAGAGACAGATTTCGAGCCATCTTGGGTCTGTCTCAGGAAACCTATATTAATAAAATTTTAGAGAGATTTCGGATGAAGGATTGTTCACCAAGTGTCGCTCCCATTGTGAAAGGTGATAGGTTAAATTTGAACCAATGCCTGAAGAACGAATTTGAAAGGGAAAAAATGAAAAACATTCCATATGTTTCTGCTGTCGGAAGCTTAATGTATGCTCAAGTCTGCACAAGACCTGACATGGCATTTGTTGTGGGAATTTTGGGACGATATCAGAGTGATCTAGGTTTAGACCACTAGAGAGTTGCAAAGAAAATAATGAGGTACCTTCAAGGAACCAAAAACTACATGCTTATGTATAAACGGATGGAAAATTTGGAAGTAATTGGCTACTCGAATTCTAACTTTGTTGAATGTGTTGATTCACGCAAATCAACATCAAGATACATTTTTATGATGGTCCGTGGAGCTGTATCATGGAGGAGTGCCAAGCGGACCTTGATTGCCACTTCCACTATGAAAGCTGATTTCGTCTCCTATTTTGAGGCTACTTTACAAGGTGTATGGCTTAAGATTTTCATTTCTGGGCTTAGAATTATGGATTCTATTTCTAAGCCATTGAGAATGTATTGTGACAATTCAGCTGCTATTTTTTTGGCTAAGAAAAACAAAAGTGGGAGTCAAAATAAACACATCGACATTAAGTATTTAGCCATAAGGGAACACGTTAAAGAAAACAAAGTGGTCATTGAGCATGTTAGCGCTAAATTGATGATCGCTGATCCTTTGACTAAGGGCATTCCACTGTTTAAATTCAAGGATCATGTAATGAATATGGGACTTGGTTCCATTATGTAGTTTCTCATTGTATGAACACTGTTATTTTAATGAAATTCTTAATTATTGTGATGTTTTTCTCATATTTATGTGCACCTTAATTTGATTTGAGAGAATTCATCTATGTAGGACCAAGAATGAACATAAGTTTTATTCATCAAGAAATTGTTGCCACATAAATTTTAATAGAAATAAATACATAGTAATACATGGAAGATAATACTCGTCATTAGAGGACTTATCGCCATGATTCATGTATTTGTTAATTAATACAGATTTTCAATGGGTTTTAAGATGAGACATTAAGATTGGAAGTATGGACCAAGTGGGAGAATGTTAAGCTCCCTCTCCCAACGTGCGATTTTTGGAAACTGAGCTGCAGTTGTTTCCTTAAATTATGGAAAACAACTGCAGTTATTTCCTTAAATTAGGAAATCAATTAAAAATAATTAATTTCTTTTTGGGAGCTTCTGAAGTTATCCGTTACACCCATTGTAGTTATCTAGTCCGTTACTCCCATTACAGTTATCTACCATGATTTTTGGAACACTTAACGAATAGCCAACAGAAGCTTGATGGAAGCTTGGCTATAAATTCTTTTGTTTGGTCCCCAAGCTCACTAACTTAATCCCCTTCAGCCTTACACCATCAAGTCAGACTGAGGAGAGCTTGGAAGTGCCTTCAGTTTTTCTTTAGTGTTGGTGTTGAGGACGCAGTGCTGTGTAGTGGATACGTTAAGGAGGCTTCGTTGCAGAAAAGTGAATGTGGAGAAGAACTCTCGAGGCTTTGCCTGCTGCGTTATATTTTTATTAAAGTCTTTTTCGTTTCCTTGAAGAATCTGCAATAAACCATTCATTGGAGCACTTCTTGGAGAATTGATCTTTGTACAGATTTCATCTCTGCAAAATTACTTTTTCTACATAGTATAATTCATCAATGGCTGGAGATATTATTTAATGGGAAATTTTAAATTTTAAGTTTTAATTTTCGATTCCTTTTAAGTATTTATTCCGCATTTTGAATCGTTATTTTCGCTAACATTGTATAGAATGAAAATTAAAGCCATCACTATTTTAAGGTAAACCATGTAAGAGTTATGGTAATATGATGTAAAGAGGGTAAGTGGTATTATATATATATATATATATATATATATATATATATATATATATATATATATATATATAAAAGATTATAATTTTAATGAGTTAGAATATTAAGAAAACTTAATAATAACAATGTCTTGTGTTAAAACACACACTTATAATGGTCTAAACCATTTAATATTCACTCCTAATAAATATTATAGAGACTAAGATACATATTCGACTTGTACACTAGGATCTACATAATTGCCTTTAAAACTTTTGAAATCCAACTATGTACAACTCAACCTTTACAGCATTTATGGTATACTGCAACCCTTAACTAGCGAATGCATAGTATATGGAAAGCCTTGTTAGTCCTTTCCTCCGGCATCATAGGGACTATAGCGATCGATGTGCATTGACCAAACATTAAATTTTTTTGACCAACTATCTATTTGCCATTTTAATCAATCTTTGAACATGAATATTAGATCAAACAATTTTTTATCCAAAGTTTTACTTTGGACCTCTTATTGATGACCAAAGAGTATAAATTTATTAAAACATAGGATAATCCATTTAAAATTTCACTTGAAAGTTGTTTAATGCTAGATTGTAATTATCATTACTTGGGTAGCATTTAATTTTTTCTCTCCACCCTAATACATATTCAAGACCACCCTACTATGTGCCTTAGTGCTCACAGCTTCATATCCACCCCATCACATATCCAACGCAGTCCACAATCCATCGTATCACATATCAAAGCACCGCGTGACATCTCCAAAGAGTGGTGGCCAATTGCGTATCCCTTATTCATTTGAAAGAATTGAAATTTCTTATCCAAAGCGTGGTGGCGAGTTGCATGTCCCTTCTTAATTAATTCCCATATTTAAAACAAAGAAAGCACGAACTCACTAATGTTAGTTCTTTATCCACTGATTTACCCAGTGGAGAGAAAGAGAAGAAAATACTCAAGAAGTTAGTTTTTTGTCCGTTGATTTACCGAGGGGAGAGGAAGAGAAGAAAATACATCAAACTTTTTTTGGATTGTTTCCAAAAAATTTCTTCATATCTTTACATTAAAGAACAAAGACAACAAAGAATGAACTTAAGAAGTTGGTTCTTTGGTCATTGATTTAGGCAGTGGAGAGGAAGAGAAGAAAATAATCGAGAATTTAGTTCTTCGACCATTGATTTTTTCCATTGATTTACGCAACTAAGAGGAAGAGAAGTTACATCAAAATTCTGTTGGTTGTTGCCCAAAATTCAGGGTATAACCCAGCCTATTCCAATCAATCACAGACAAATTTTAGACAAACATTCATATTCTTCCAACTGCATCAACTACATCAAAAGGGGAAAAAAAAGTGGGTAAGCATATGCTTTATTATTGAATACCAACTATACATTTTCTCCCTAAATTTATGAATATTTATGTGTACATTTCTAAATTTGTCTATACATTAGTATGCTTTGGTTGGTAGGTAGTTCTGTGAACCTGCAGCAACTATCACTTTGAAAGTTCTATTACCATTATCGCAGATAAACAAGCAAACTGAATAACAGTGAGCACATCATGAAAAAAATAGCATCGTTTCGGAAATGAAGATCTTGCAGAAGTAGAAAAGATGCACACTGTACTGGCCTAAATCTTAGAAAAGGGAGATATCTATTAGAGTTTGTTCTAAATTTCTTTCAAACTTTCAGAAAAACACATTTATGCTATAAAAATAAAATAGAGCATGAAAAGGTAATAAATCTTGAAAAGAAACAATAATGTCATCTTTAACGCTATAGTTCATATTTTAATTTTATCTATGATAGTGGGCGGGAAATGTCCAAGATTATCCATTATTTTACCCAAACTATGTTTTTCTTCAATTTCATACCTCAAACCTAGAGGCATATGAAATGTATTAACATCTTTATTCAAGCATTCTACATGCCGAAGATTAATAGTTGCAATATATAATCAATGCTTGCATTATGTCTATATAAAATTGCATGTCACAGAAATATTAAAAATGCAAAAATATTCTGTTGTTGTTGGAATTGTAGAGGAAAAACCAGGGAACTCTACATCAGTCTTCATTTACCAGCTAAAACATCCAAATCCACTAAAGTATTGCTATGAATCTAAGCAATGTTTTCAATAGCCTCTTGTATTGTGGATGAAATTAAATGAAATCAAATAGATAGAAACCTATGAAAATGAATGCTATAATTGAACAATTCAAGATAACCCTTCAATATTTTCATTTATGAAAAAGGCATAGCTGTAATTTCTAACACTACAATGGCCAAAAGGATTCAGTGAAACAAAATCACTCTGATTATTAGGTTACCCTACCCAAAAATGCTAATCTTGTATTTGATGGGGATTTATGCCCTAACATGTAGAGAAAATTTTCCTCGAACTTCATCCCCACCTTAAACTATCGTGCCATTGCTCATATTCATCCCCACCTTAAATTAAAGTGCCCAAGTGCAGAAAATAAAAACTGATTTCTATAACCCAATTTATGTGAGCAAGATTTTTATATTGCCACAAAAAAAAAAAAATCATCTGCGAGTTTTATTTGTACAACTACATTCTCCAACAGAGGCTATCTCCAACCATTGTGTTCGCTACCGAGCGCAGATATGAGGTTTTTCCTTTGGTACTAGTTTTCCATGCGTAGATGCAAGAGAGAATATACTAACTTCGATCGGCCCCATGACCTCCCAGCCTAGTAAGATATCAACATCTAATCCTCCATCAAGCACTACATCTAATCCATAGAACCCGGCCCCATGACCTTCCAAGATTGATTATGTAAGATATCAACATCTAGTCCTCCATCGATAATTACATCCAAGCGAGAGAGAGCCCATAAAAAAGGTGGAACTATTCAAATAAATGCATCCTTGTTGTCTGTATAGGAATATTTGGAATTACTTGGAGCCTTTCATGACAGCCACAACCAGGTGGAGTGCATGAAAAATATTATGGAGTTGTCATATTTGAATGTTGTGCTCTTTTTCCTGTGTTGAAGAAAGTGATTCAGAATTAATTGTTGAATATTAATATTATAATATATTCTTTCCCATTTGCTGCTTCGTGGGAAGTTGGGGCCAACTTTCCTTAAGGAATATAATTTCTCAGTGAGAGGCCACCTTATCACTTTTAAACCGCTCCAAGCTATAATCCCTATAATAAAAATACTAATATTTTGACCAAACCTCCTTACTTTTGTTAATAAGCCCAACAGGTAAAAGTAAAATATCATTGATCTGTTTCATCACTATCGAAATATCACAGAGAGACTTTCAATTGATTAGACCCCACATATTTCGTTGGGTACGTAGTTAATATCTAGTATCTTCAAAGGATGATCTAACTCTTCAGGAATATGATGGGTTTAATCAAGATTTTACATTTGATAGGTTTAATCTGTTAAGCTCCCTCTCCCAACGTGCGATTTCTGGAAACTGATCTATAGTTGTTTCCTTAAATTATGGAAACCAACTGCAGTTATTTCCTTAAATTAGGAAATCAACTGAAGTTAATTAATTTCTTTTTGGGAGCTTCTAAAGTGATCCATTACTCCCATTGCAATTATCTAGTCCGTTACTCCCATTAAAGTTATCTACCATGATTTTTGGAACACTTAACGAATAGCCAACAGAAGCTTGATGGAAGCTTGGCTATAAATTCTTCTGTTTGGTCCCCATGCTCACTAACTTAATCCCCTTCAACCTTAGACCATCAAGTCAGAGTGAGGAGAGCTTGGAAGCGCCTTCATATTTTCTTTAGTGTTGGTGTTGAGGATGCAATGTTGTGTAGTAGCTACGTTAAGGAGGCTTCGTTGCAGAAAAGTGAATGTGGAGAAGAACTCTCGAGGCTTTGGCTTCTGCATTATAGTTTTATTAAAGTCTGTTTCGTTTCCTTGAAGAATCTACAATAAACCATTCGTTGGAGCACTTCTTGGAGCGTCGATCTTTTTGCGGATTTCATCTCTGCAAAATTACTTTTTCTACATAGTATAATTCATCAATGGCTGGAGGTATTATTTAATGGGCAATTTTAAGTTTTAAGTTTTAATTTTCGATTCCTTTTAAGTATTTATTCCACATTTTGAATCATTATTTTTGATAACATTTGGTATCAGAGCGAGGTTTTATCTCTGCCTTGGTGATTATAGACATATTTTGAGAAATTACTGGATTAAATTATTTGGAAATGCCTAATTTATTTTCTCAATTTTAGGATTATAATATTTATTTAGTGAAATTTGAATAATTTTTGTGCAATTTAATTTGCATGAATTAATTATTACTGCTCTAGTTAAAATATGTTATTTTGGATGAGTAAACGAGACCCATCGTTAAAAGTTATGCATGAATATTGTAATTTTATTTATGCAAATTATCATTATTCTCATGTCAAGATAATTTTTTATTTTTTTTTATGTAAATAATTTCTAGTGATCCATATAATTTTAATCGATTAAGAGAATAGCCACAACATCTTTAATTAAATAAAATTATATATATATTATGATTGATTAGGATCACTTAAAGAGTATTTAGGCATTAATTGTAATTAATTATACTAAACATAATAAATTTTATCCCACAGGAATTTTTTTTATATTTATGTAATTAATTAGGATAAAATATTCATAACTTACCCACGAGAATTATGAATTAATAGTTTTATCATAAAGTTCAAAACTTTAGACATTAATTGTAATTAATTATACTAAATATAATAAATTTTATCTCACATAGACTATGCTATTAGGAAAAATTAACCACCGGCACTCAATAATACCAGCACTGCAACAGACATCACACTTTATGAATGATGGGAATTATCTAATCACCTAAGCATAATGTTCATTAAGACTAAAATTTCAACTGGTATTCGTGGTTCCATTTAACAGCATGAAAAGGTCTGAGACTTGCTTAAAATCATTGATGATGAATTCGTCACTTCAAACAAGGCACTAGCAAGAACCCTAATCATGAAGTTCTCATCCCTAAGGCTCACCAGTGTGAAAGGTGTACGCGAGCACATCATGCAAATGAGGGACACTGTGGATCAATTAAAGAAACTCAAGGTTGAAATATCGGAGTTTTCCCTGGTGCACTACATATTGAACACCCTTCCGCACCAATACGGACCCTTCAAAATCTCATTCAACACACATAAGGATAAATGGTCAATTAATGAACTCATGACCATGTGTGTTCAAGACGAAGAGATACTGGTGATGGAAATGGGAGAAAGTGCAATGCTGACAACGCGAGGAAAAGGCAAATCTCAAGCCAATAGGAAAGGGAAAGGTAAAGTACATCCCCAAGCCGATATCAAGAAGAATTCCAAGTGTTTCTTCTGTAAAAATAAGAGACACATGAAGAAGGAATGTGCCAAATTTCAGAAATGGCTTGCGGACAAAGGTAATCCAATCTCGTTTGTTTGTTATAAATCTAATATGGTTAATGTCAATATTAACACTTGGTGGATTGATTCTGGATCAACAATTCACATTTCGAATTCGTAGTAGGGTTTGAAAAAACTAAGGAAGCCAGTGGGAAGTGAGAAAAACATCTTATCGGGAAACAAGATGGGCTCGCATGTGGAAGCTATAGGAACATGCTATTTAAATTTAAGTAGTGGCATTGTTTTAGAATTAGAAAAGACCTTTTATGTTCCAAGTTTTTCTAGAAACTTGATTTCAGTTTCAAGGCTTGTGCCTTTTGGATATTCCTTTAAATTTTTGGAAACATCCTTCAATTTATTTTATAAATTTGATTGTGTTGGGAATGGTATTTTGTCTAATGGTCTTTACTGCATCTATTTACAAAACAATGTCACTTATGATTCAATGCATGTTCACACTGGCACTAAAAGATGTGTTATTAATGAAAATTCCTCTAAATTATGGCACCGGAGACTAGGTTATATCTCCATAGAAAGAATTAAAATATTGACAAATGAAGGGGTACTTAATACTCTAGATTTTACTGATTTTGAGACTTGTGTGGACTACATAAAGGGAAAACATACCAACAAGTCAAAGAAAGGTGCCAATATAATTTCGGACATATTAGAGATCATACATACTGATATATGTAGTCCAAACATGGACTCACATGGTCAGATATACTTCATCTCTTTTATAGATGATTACTCACGATATATGTATCTCTACATGCTTCATAAAAAGAGCGAAGCATTAGATGCCTTTAATATCTTTAAGGCTGAAGTAGAGAATCAATGCGGCAAGAAAATAAAGGTTGTGAGATCAGATAGAGGTGGAGAATATTATGGTAGAGACACAAAAGATGGACAAGCACCTGGGCTATTCACAAAATTTTCTTCAAGAGCATGGGATTGTTTCCCAATACACCATGCCTGGTTCACCCGACCAGAACGGTGTAGCAGAAAGAAGAAACCAAACATTATTGGACATAGTGCGGAGTGGCTTAGCAGCTCCAATCTTCCTAAATCCTTGTGGACTGAAGCACTTAAGACGACAGTGTATATATTAAACCGAGTTCCAACCAAGGCTGTTCCTAAAATGCCTTTTGAATTATGGAAAGGTTGGAAACCGAGTTTGCGACATATGCGCCTTTGGGGATGCTCGTCTGAAGTGAGAATATATAATCCACAAGAGAATAAGTTGGACCCAAGGACCATTAGTGGGTATTTCATTGGATATGCTGAAAGGTCTAAACATTACATATTTTATTGTCCATCTCATAGCACTAGGATTGTGGAATCAAGAAATGCAAATTTTCTTGAAAATGACTTGATCAGTGGGAGCGATCAAACCAGGAACATAGTTTCTGAGAAGGATCATTCAGAATCTCAACCTTCCACCTCAAGTGATAGATTTTTTATTGTTCACAGCACCCCTCAAGTACAAACTGGTGTTGAACAACCAATTGTTGAAGTTCCACAAGCTACTGACGACATTCTAGTAGATTAGATAGTTCAAGAATTGCCAGGAATTTTTGAACAACAAGTTGAGCCACATAATTCTTAGGAAGATGGTGGTACAACATTAAGAAGATCTACTATACCAAATATATCAACAATACCTGATGATTATATTGTGTATCTGCAAGAATCTGACTACAACATTGGAGCCGAAAATGATCCCGAGTCTTTTTCACAAGCCATGAGTTGCAAAGAATCAGAATTATGGTACGATGCCATGAAGGAAGAAATGAATTCTATGAAGAGTAATAAAGTCTGGGATATTTTTGAGTTTCCTAATGGTGCAAAATCCTTTGGATGTAAATGGGTCTTTAAGACAAAGAAAGACTCATTGGGCAACATTGAGAGATAGAAGGAAAGAATCATTGCAAAGGGATTCACTAAGAAAGAAGGAATCGATTACACAGAGACTTTCTCTCCTGTATCTAAGAAAGATTCCTTGCATGTTATTATGGCATTAGTAGCCCATTTTGACTTGGATTTGCACCAAATGGATGTGAAAACGACATTTCTCAATGGAGATCTAGAGGAGGAGGTTTACATGAAACAACCTAAAGGATTCTCCTCTAGTGATGGTGAGCAATTGGTTTGCAAGCTTAAGAAATCATTATATAGATTAAAACAAGCATCCTGCCAATGGTATTTGAAATTTCATAATGTAATTTCTTCTTTCATTTTTGTAGAAAACATTATGGATGAATGTATATACCTGAAAGTCAGAGGGAGTAAAATTTGTTTTCTTCTTTTATATGTGGATGACATTTTGCTAGCAACCAATGATAAGGGTTTGTTGCATGAGGTGAAACAATTCCTCTCCAAAAATTTCGGTATGAAGGATATGGGTGAGGCATCTTATGTCATAAGCATTAAGTTCCATAGAGACAGATTTTGAGGCATCTTGGGTCTGTCTCAGAAAACCTATATTAATAAAATTTTAGAGAGATTTCAGATGAAGGATTGTTCACCAAGTGTCGCTCCTATTGTGAAAGGTGATAAGTTAAATTTTAACCAATGCCCGAAGAACGACTTTGAAAGGGAACAAATGAGGAACATTCCATATGCTTCTGCTGTCGGAAGCTTAATGTACGCTCAAGTCTACATAAGACCTGACATTTCATTTGTTGTGGGAATGTTGGGATGAAATCAGAGTGATCCAGGTTTAGACCACTGGAGAGCTCCAAAGAAAGTAATGAGGTACCTTCAAGGAACCAAAAACTACATGCTTATGTATAAATGGACGGACAATTTGGAAGTAATTGGCTACTCAGATTCTGACTTTGGTAGATGTGTTGATTCACACAAATCAATATTAGGATACATTTTTATGATGGTCAGTGGAGTTGTATCATGGAGGAGTGCCAAGAAGACCTTGATTGCCACTTCCACTATGGAAGCCGAGTTTGTCTCCTGTTTTGAGGGTACTTTACAAGGTGTATGGCTTAAGAGTTTCATTTCTGGGCTTAGAATTATGGATTCTATTTCTAAGCCATTGAGAATATATTGCGACAAATCAGCTGCTGTTTTTATGGCTAAGAACAACAAAAGTGGGAGTCGAAATAAACACATCGACATTAATCATTTCGCCATAAGGGAACGTGTTAAATAAAAGAAAGTGTTCATTGAGCACGTTAGCACTGAATTGATGATCACTGATCCTTTGACTAAGGGCATGCCCCCTTTAAATTCAAGGATCATGTAATGAATATGGGACTTGGTTCCATTATGTAGTTTCTCATTGTATGAACAATGTTATTTTAATGAAATTCTTAATTATTGTGATGTTTTTCTCATATTTATGTGCACCTTAATTTGATTTGAGAGAATTCATCTATGTAGGACCAAGAATGAACATAGGGTTTATTCATTAAGAAATTTTTGCCACATAAATTTTAATAGAAATAAATACATAGTAATACATGGAAGATAATACTCGTCATTAGAGGACTTATCGCCACGATTCATGTATCTATTACTTAATACAAATTTTCGATGGGTTTTAAGATGAGACATTAAGATTGGAAGTATGGACCAAGTGGGAGAATTTTAAGCTCCCTCTCCCAACGTGCAATTTTTGGAAACTGATCTACATTTGTTTCCTTAAATTATGGAAACCAACTGCAGTTATTTCCTTAAATTAGGAAATCAACTGAAGTTAATTAATTTCTTTTTGGGAGCTTCTGAAGTGGCCCGTTACTCCCATTGCAGTTATCTAGTCCGTTACTCCCATTACAATTATCTACTATGATTTTTAGAACACTTAATGAATACCCAACATAAGCTTGATGGAAGCTTGGCTATAAATTCTTCTGTTTGGTCCCCAAGCTCACTAACTTAATCCCCTTTAACCTTACACCATCAAGTCAGAGTGAGGAGAGCTTGGAAGTGCCTTCAGATTTTCTTTAGTGGTTGTGTTGAGGATGCAGTGCTATGTAGTGGCTATGTTAAGGGGGCTTCGTTGCAGAAAATTGAATGTGGAGAAGAACTCTAGAGGCTCTGGCTGCTGCGTTATATTTTTATGAAATTCTATTCCGTTTCCTTGAAGAATCTACAATAAACCATTCGTTGGAGCACTTCTTAGAGCGTCGATCTTTGTGCAGATTTCATCTCTGCAAAATTACTTTTTCTACATAGTATAATTCATCAATGGCTGGAGGTATTATTTAATGGGCAATTTTAAGTTTTAAGTTTTAATTTTTGATTCCTTTTAAGTATTTATTCTGCATTTTGAATCATTATTTTTGCTAACATAATCAGGTATTATGCATTTACAAACACAAAATGTGTTCACACGAAGTTCACATACTATTTCAGTTTGGTGTTGTAATATAGAAACAAATATTTGTTTACCATTGGCATCAGTTCATTATTGTTCCAATTTCTCTTTTAAGTTGACCGACAGGGACTGCAAGTACCTCAAACGCTTGTTTTCAATGCTATTGAACTTTTAATACACCCCAAACTTTACAAAATTTATGGTATATTGCAACCCTTAACTGGTGAATGCATATATGGAAAGCTTTATTTCCAAGGTTATTGAGCTTTCAATACACCCCACCATACATACCATACCATCATACCTTTGCATCAAGTATACAGACGAAGCACATCAATATGCAACCATGGGGATAGAGGGATTTCTGAACCCCTAGATCTAGCCACTTCCGATTACCATCGATGAGCCTCTAGATCCCTGAACCTCCGCGTCATCTTCATCGCCCAACTATACATATACATACCATACAATGTATTCCATGCTCATTTGAAATCCATGTGATTCAATTTGAAAACTCGTTCAAAAATATCCAAATTCGAGGTTTAAATTTATACACCCGCGTAGCTAACGTTTTGTTTGAACCATTTGAAAGCTAGCTCAAAAAAATTCAAATTCGAGGTTTAAATCTATACACCCGGCTAGCTAAAATTTTGTTTGAACCATATCAACCACTTCAAAGGCCATTGCAGAGAACTTCATTCAAGGCCCATGATTTTACTGCAATGGAGTGGTAAGGGAAAACATTGGATACTTATTGATCTGCGGGAGTCTTGTCCTCTAGATTTTCCATGGGCTCCATACGACCTCTTTCATCCCACTTATAATTATTTAGATGATTGAAACTTCATATTTTTCACTCAGATGCACCAATTCTTTGCAGTTTTATAGATCTCCTAGGATCCACAACATCGAAGTTCTTCGCCAGCTTGTATCATCAGCAACATGATGATGCTCTGGAATCTGCAGATGGTCAAAAATTATGGTGTCCCATGATTTATGTTCATTACATCTGGTTCCTTCACCCTTACCCTTATCTAATCCGTCTAGGCTTAATAGTTGGCAACACGCTGCAGAAGTAAGGGGACAACATTGTTCTCTAAATTTTTCGAGCCCTCTCAGATTTAATATAATTTTATGGGGATTGGCACCTTAACTTCTTATTCTTTCCCACCAGTTTCTCAGCGCCTTTATGACCCATTTCAGGTGGAATTCAACGCCGTGGAGCTTATCTCTAGGCATCTCTCTGATCACATGGCCTATGTTTGGAGATCAACATTTCAACTCTAACTTCATACAGGAGTCTAGTTTTGCGAGCACGGAGATGGGATTTCTGAGGAAAGAGTGAAGGCAGTTGTGAGGTTTGTGTTAAATAAAATTGAGGGCAGGGAGATGAGTACATGTGAAAAGAGATTGAAAGACATGGGTTTGAAAGCTATTGGAGAAGGAAGATATTCTCAAACAAATTTGAAATATTTTGTGTCTCATATGCAGAAGCTGAGATGATGAGATCCCAGAATAGTGAAAAAAAATTGAGGATACAAAATCCATGTCATAGTTTAAATAATAGTGTTGTGTGTAATGTAGCTGACTTTGGCAACTCTCTTTTATCATAAATTTTATTCTCCCAAGGTCATAATGTATATTTAGTCGCGAGTTTGATCGACTTTCTTTCCTCCATGGAATCGTTTTAAGGACGAGTAAATTTCGTAAAGGGAAAACATTGTGAAACCTTTGAACTTGAAGCGTTTCCTTTTAAACTGCTCCATTGAACTAGTTTACACTAATTCCATTCCATTGGAGTATTGGAAGAGAATTAATTTCGTTATGATTGATTATTACATCAAGCTCATTTTCAGTCATTCCATTCCTTTTGATTATATGGAGGAGAATTCATTCGGTTATGATTGATTATTATGTCGATCAGAGTCTAATTTTTTAATAAAACTTGATTTGATTTTGTGAGAAAAGTTAAAGATGCTACTATCATGGAATTTTTAATTTTAATATTAATTTTTTAATTCTTTCTATCTATATCTTCATTATTATTTAACTTATCTACTCATTAATTGAGTTTTATTTTAAATTTATTTTTTCTACTAATAAATTTGTTTACTTTTTATACTATTTATTAAATAATTTTATAATTATGGTTATGGATAATATCTTAAAAATGTTTTTTGTATTTCTTTCAGAAAATAAGTTAACAACCCAAAACCTAAATATATGTGCAAAAGTGAAAGCCTACTCTTTAATGACCAACAACACATAGCTTTAGGTAGAGCGATTTCCCTTAAAGAATAGAGATGAGTAAACTTCCATTCACAAATAATAACTAGTAATAATTGTCCTCACTACTAAATTAATAAATAAATTATGATAAATTTCTCAATCTATAAATAAAAAAATGTAACATTATAAGCTATAAAATAAACCATACACTTATACAAATAAACTATAAATATATTATTCTCCATTATAATAAAATTATAGCAATATTAATAACAAACAACTATAAATAACCACTGTTTTTTTTTTCTATCACTATTTTCTACTTCATTAGTATAGCTATTGGAGTTTTAGAAACTAAAAAACAGCTAATAAATGACCCTATCAAATCATATGGATTGAATGGTAACTTTTTTAATCACTATTTTGTACCTCATTGGTATAGCTATTGGAGTTCTAGAAAGTGTATGTTTTTGGAACGCAAACTTATGAGAGAATATTTTCACTAAATCTTCAAACCACTAAATATGGTTCATCATCAAAGCTATTCTGGATATTAAAAAAAACATTTTCACTAAATCTTCAAACCACTAAATATGGTTCATCATCAAAGCTATTCTGGATATTAAAAAAAACAACTAATAAATGGCCCTAACAACCAATTTCTTTTGAATGGTCATTTGCAAGCATTTTAATTTGGGGAATTCCTTGCTCATTTGCAAGCATTTTAATTTGGGGAATTCCTTGCTCATTTGCAAGAATTTTAATTTGGAGAATTCCTTGTAAGATGCGTCACTTTTGTTTTTTAAAGAAGCATTGCGACTACACATTTTTTCTATATAATTATACTAATTAGTATGTTATTAATATAGTTAATGGAGTTGGGTTAATTTAATCAATATGTTTTTAAATATATTTTTATAATATTTTATAAATTTAATTAGTATTTTATAAATTTTGAAATATATATATATATATATATATATATATATATATATATATATATATATATATATATATATATATATATTAGCTTTTAATTGAATTTATGCTTCTCTGATTCATATCATGAAAATAAATATTTTTTGGTAAAAATCACATTATCATAGTTTTTTCTACAGTTTAGAACCTTCTCAATGTGGTTCATTCTCAAGACAAAATACTTTATAATTTTTATGTGAATAATTATTATTAATTTTATTGAGTAAAAATGTACTTTACCTTTCATTATAGAATATTTTATAGTGTTTTGTGAATATTTAAATATCTAGCCAATATATGAAAATGTTGTAATGTCTAATACTAATAATAATAACAAAAAACAAATGTTGATTCAATTAAAAAAATAATAAAAATTATAAATTTCTTCAATTCAATTTGTTATATTATATTCTTGTTCTTATTAATAAAACTAAAAAATCATAATATACATCACATTTAAATAATAATAACTCGGATTTGTTATTTCTATTTGTTTAAATAAACTTTTTAATAAGTTATTTATATTTTTATATATATATCATCAATGCTATTATATATGTTATCATTATTTTGTGGTGGTTAATCACCATGATTATCATATATATAGAGAGGGAGAATTTTTATATATATAGAGATGTGACATTTATATAATATAAGTAATATTATTAAAAACCACCATATATTCATCTTAATTCCTAAACTACCGAGCGCCTAGAGAAATCAAATCTCTCTAGGTGAAAATTTCCTCAAGTTTTGCACTCAAAAAGATGTTTGCATCTTGAAAGATTTGACCACTCTAGTCACTTGGTAAATCTAAAGTTAATTCAATTAATGAATTTATGTTGATATTAATTGAATTATAATAATTTTAAATTCACTTAATACATTAATAATCAATATACATGTCAATATTAATAGTTTTATAAAGTTATGAATTTAAAAATAACAATACTAAAGGAACTAATAATAACATACATATTCAGTAAATAAAACCGTTTCGGTGAGGAAAAAAAACTAAGGTTATGAACTATAATATGATTTTTCTAAAATGGTGAAGTCTCACTAGCACAACTGGTTGAGGATGGGCCTTTTCAGCAAGGCGACCTAGGATCAACCTTTTATGGATATGTTCAAGCTAGAAATTTGTCTGAATCTATTAGATGTCCCTATGTCTCTTTGCATGTTTTTTTCATATCATTGAATAGATGAATACATAATGGGTAGGGTCATGAGTAGTCAATAAGGCCTAAGAGTTTTGATTGTATGCATTAGCAATAGTCTGAGACAAGAGAAAACATCAAACATCCTCGTAAGGGTTGTCCTTCCCTTGCTTGAGAACATCATGTTAGCCATTCAAAACAATAGTTTGAATTGTTGTATTGTCGGGGTTTCATTCAAGGTGATTCAATTTTTTTTAATAAAATATACCCTCCAATTTTAAGGAGTTGATTCACTATCACCTTATAGAATAATAGTTGCTTCTTCATTCTAATGGATTTCTTGATAATCACTTTAATATAATATTTGTAATATATTCTCTTAATTTATGTGTAATAATTTGTTATAGAAATATAACTCTAATAGATCTAGGATGATAAGTTTACAAATGAATAAGCTTAACTATGAAAGTGGGCTTAATTATATTTTAAATAATTATCATTAATGATTAATTCAACATAGATCCATCTTAAATCTGAATCTACCAAGCACCTAGAGGGGTCAATTGTATTTTCAGTTTAAAATAGGTTTTCATCAAAATGTTTAATAGCACAAGATATTACATCTCTTCCATAATAAATAATTTGGTTTAATAAATTCTAAATTATAATAATCAATTTAATCTTATTTGATAATGTATTTCAGAATAATGACATCATAATTTGTTGGTTGACGTTTCGAACCATGTATTGTGGCTCATCATCCAGACAAAGGTGAAAAAAATCAATCAATCATAATGTTTAAATAACATAGATGCATCTCGTTCCATAACTAGCGGTTACGAAATAATTGTTACAAATTAGCCCTTAAAAATTAGTTGTTGAATAATTTTATATATTTATACTTTAATCTTTTAAATTTTTATTGTAAATTTATAATTTAATCTTTTAAAGTTTTATTGTAAATTTAGTTTGTAATCTAAATAATTGTTTAAATAAATAATTTTAAGATATTAATTTCATGTTTATCATTTTTTTTTGTGATTAAGTTAATTTAAAATATGTAACAAAAATATTATTAAGGGAAAAAAATATTTTTATAGCTTATCTTATATTTGAAGTGGATAAGGAAATGTTGAAAATAATACCTAGTGATTTGTTGCAACAACAAAGTATTTCTTTTTCTTTTTCCTTTGTCTCTCAATAGTAAATCCATATATTCCATTATATTCATATATATGCATTTATTAATTTATAGCTTCTCTATTTCTTGCGCGTAGAGTATAAATTGGAAATTGGTTATTTTTAATAGATTCATAAATTTTAAATGAATCATTAATATCATTAATAAAAATAGAAAGAATAAATGATCTTACATTTCATAATTAATTTTTTTTTATCGTGACATCAAACCAATCTCAAATCACAACAATTGAATTGCCAAGCAAAGCAACATATTGTGTTACCTTACAAGAAATGTTGCAAAGGAAACCAATGCTTTGTTTGTGTCATCATGCTGGATAGATGAAGTGTGTAGCTATTAATGCTATCATGTATACATAAAAATTATAATACAAATGTTGATTATCATGACATGTTGTTTTTCTCTCTTGCTGTTAACATTATCATAGAGAATATATCCCCCTTTTCTTTTCCTTTTTTTTGTGGGTTTGACTATTTTTCACCCTACATAATCCTTCCCTTTCACCATGAAAAAATATCACAAATCAAAATATTATAGAATAAAGAGTGAAGAGAGGTCACCAAGATTTATATTGAGATCTAAATTTCCTTCCGTTTAGAAATTGTGTTATAATACTTGTACTTAAATTTACTCTTTCTTTAAATATCATGTCAATTATGTGGACCATAACTTATCGCAAAGGTTTTGTATTCATTAGATGAAACATAAGGCATGAAAATGATACTTAGTGGTTGATTAAAGGAGTTAGGGAAAATACTCACATAAAACAATTTTTACAACATATAAGAATATACACATGAAAACTCCAATTGTTAGTACTAGAAAATAATTTTGAACTGTTCGGCCCTTGTTCTCTTCCATGCACCTTTAATTACTTCATGAAATTATATTAAATACATTAAAGAATACCTCTCTAGAAAAAAATGGATGCTAAGAACTATTTGGATATAACTACTAAGGACTATCTAGATGCAACATCTAAATCTAACTACTATTTGACTATGTCAACCTCACGATGCACAAGCAACAACTAAATCCACTAAATAGGTCAGTGGGAGTAATTAAATTATTTTGATTCCCTATTTAATTATAAATATTGAATACACCTTCATATAAAACACCTTGGATTATGTCTATGAAATTAAGAAACATATCTTGTGAATGTCTTTTTTTCCAGAGGAAAAATCATAACTTCTATTAATAAGAAATAAAAGTTACATGTTGTATATGAGAAGAGCATATTCATATCAGAAATAAAGTTGTATCAACATAGAAAAAATAAATACATCTGATAAATTTCCAAATAGATACATATTGTATATGGAAGCAATATTAACATTACAGTCTGTGTTCAAAAAATAATATAAGTAGCCAAAAATAAGTCAAAATATGCATCTAGTGTAGTGAATATCACCCCATCCTTTGATTAGGATCCAAAGGACGATGAAAATACTGATAATATGCATGTTTATTCTACTCCTGTATCTCCATGTGATCTCTCAATAGGTGTGCCGCCTCCTTGGATAGGAGATCGGAAATCGAATTCCTTTCCCTGTAAATATGTTGACATGAGATGATATCAAAATGTGTTTTGAGTTGAAGTACTTCATCCAATATGCACTGGAGTGTGTGCATGTGACAGGATGTGAGCAGTTTGAACCAATATATGATAATTTTGGAATCGCCAAAGATATAAAGTTTGTAGCAGTTTTTTGTAATGAAAAAATGTACAAGAAAAGGTAGGCAAGATAGCTCAGCAAAATTATTAATGCCACACCCAAGACCAATCTTGACTTTGTAGAGGAGTTATATGGAGAATGAAACCACCTCCACAACCTTCTATTGTGTAAAGCTATCAAAGTATGCCCAGGCGAGAGAGTGTTCAATGAGTTATGGAGTGATAGTTCGGGGAGTGGGTGGTGGGGGGTCATTCGGAATCATATGATAGATGGAGATAATATGGGAAATAGATGATATCCAGTTTTGTGGGGAGTTATGGAACATGGCCTTATTGCGAGCAATCCAAATACCCCATCAGATAAGAGGGGAAGGTTAGGAAGCTTGTGGGGATTAGAAGAAAGCCACCATGACTCCCATGTAGAAGATACATTCGGTCCTACCCATCGATGATGGAGGTTGAGGGAAGAGATGATGAGGCCCCAAAGTTCAATTATGGATGGATAGTTAAGGAAAAGGTGTGTTGTGTCTTCAGAGGCCAAGGCACATAGGATACATCTATTTGGTCCAATTTGTGAGCATATTTGGAGATTAGCCCCAGTAGGTATTTTCTCTATCAGTATACACCACATGAGAATTCTAGCTTTAGCAGGACCTTTTTATTTCCAAAAAGAGTACGCCACCAATATAGAAGAGTTGGAGGACGATGTGGATTGTAGATGTGTAGGTACCCCTCTTTACATGTGTATCTACCTTGTTTAGAGATGGTCTAGATGAGTTCATCCTCACGATCTCTGATTTTGACATGAGTTTCTTTAAAGCATCCAGATAAAGAGTCCAGGTCGCCTCCCATTGTGGATGAACATGTAAATCTTGATGACTAAACTAGCCTTAGGTGAATATGGTAGTGCAGTCTCTGTTATCAATTTGATGTAGAGTGTGTATGCAAGCACAGTTGAGAGTGTCAATGAGAGCAGGCGGGAGGATGTTAGCATTTCTGAAACTAGTCCAAGGATCCCATCTAATGTGTGCCTTCATGCCTGAACCAATTTTCCATGCCAGACTATTACTAATGCGAGTGATGGAACTCAGAATTTCCCTTCAGGTTGTAGAGATGTTGGAATTATGTGCAGGGAATTGTCATAACCATTCAATTTTGTTGTGGGGGTGGATATATTTATGAATGAAAACCTTTGTCCAAAGATTGTCTCTAGTGAGAGTCTGCCAGCCAAGATTAGCAGCAAGATCCTATGTAAAATTCGGTAGGTCTTTGATGCCCTAACCTCCCCATCTCTTTGGTACGGCAATACGCATCCATTTGGAACAAGCAAATGTGTGTCCTTCTTTTTCCCCGATCGAGAGAAATTTGTGGCGTATCTTCTGTATCCTGTATATAATGCCTTTTGGTATCTAGGCTAGGGACATCCAATAGACCGGGATGGCCTCCAAAACAGACTTAATAAGTACCAACCTTCCAGCCCTGGAGAGCCAGTAATGGCACCAATTATTCAGTCTCTTTTAAATCTTGGCGATCAACCAAATCCAATGAGTAGTTTTATAGTTAACAAGTTTAAGATAGAAACCCAAGTATTTCAAGCCTGCTTCAAATTTGGTGGGGATGAAAGGGAATCTCTGTTGAGAAAAGTAGACCTCGTGTGGGGAGCATCCATGGAAAGTCATAGTAGATTAATTGTTGTTGCAGTTCATTCCTGTAGCAGTGCAAAAGAGTAATAGGATTGATTTCACCACAGTGGAGTCACCTAAAGACCCATTGAGGAAAATTATGATGTCATCAACAAATAGCAGATGTGTGAGATTGTAGTCATCTGAGATTCAAATGAATTTTAGTCTACCTCTATTCCTTTCTTCAATGATACATCTGCTTAGGCCTTCCATGATCAGTAGGAAAAGAAGGGGGGACGATGAACATCCTTGACAGAGTCCTTGTTTCGCATGAAAAAAAATTAGTAGCAGCACCATTAATGAGGACACTGTATTAAACAGAGGTGATACAACACATGATCCAGTTGATAACCTGATTGGAAAATCCAAGATGAGTAAGGATCATGTGGATGTAGCGACAACTATCTTGATTAAAATATTTCGTAAGATCAATCTTGAGTATCAGTCCTTTGATATTCTTGGTGTGCATGGAGTGTATTCCTTCCTGAGCAATGCCGATGGAATCATGAATCTGTCTGTTATCATGAAATGAAATTTTTTCAGGAGAGATAGAGTTATATAATATAGGTTTAAGTCGATTAGAAATAATTTTAGCCATGATCTTTTAAATGCAGTTACACAAGAAGATAGGTTGGAAATCCTTGAAAGATGTGGGATGATCATATTTGGGAATGAGGGAAATGAAGGTGGAGTCGAAAGTCTTGTAGATGCACCTAGATTTTCGAGTCTTCTGCACAACCTCCAGTAGGTCCTGTCTCAGCAAGTCAAAAAAAGCCACATAAAATTCCACAAACCATTCGCCGAGGTCGAGACTCTTATCCTTTTGAACCATTTGAGGACAGATTCTAGTTCCCCCATCATGACAAGTGCAAGGAGGTCCTCAGTTGAATGTTGGTCCACATATCTGGGGAATAGGGAGACAACTTTGATGATCTCGACCAAAGATAATTGTTGTGGTGCCTTATATAATTCTCTAAAATGGGAGATACCTTTTTGTGCTAGTTGATCAAAGGTGGAAGTATAGGTGCCATCATCATTCTCAAGTTCCCAGATAGTATTAATGACTTTCCTTCCCCTATAAAATTGGTGAAAAAACATGGAGTTTTCATCCCCCGATTTGATCCAAGTGGCATGACTTTTAAGCCTCCAGACTTTGTCCCTGTTTTGAAGAGTTTTCAGTTGATCTGATTCCAGCTTAATGATTTGGGATTTTGGAGAGTCGAAAATGAAGCCACCCCCGATAGGATTCTCAAGGCATTTAATTTCTTGTTCAATGAGTGAGAGAGTATGATCCTCCATTCTTTTTTTATTTTTGGCCCAAGTGACAGTCTGTTGTTTAATGGAGAGTAGTCTATGTGGAAAAATAGATGAGGGTGAATGATTCCCTAGAGGAAGTGCTAGCCTCCACTGAGTATTAACAATATCAATAAATTCTGGGTCGAGTAGCCAGACCGAGAAAAATTTAAAAGGTGAGGCCGACTTGATGAAAAATATTGTAGTTTCAAGGTAGATGAGAGAATGATCGGAGATTCCTCCCAAGCCAACTCACTGTGTGTATGAGTCAATATGAAGTAGGATATCCTCCTTAATGAGGAATCGATCAAGCCTGCGAGCAACCATAGATTTTCTAGTTTGTCGGTTGCGCCAAGGGGGATAGGGGGAGGTCGATAGGGGATCTACCAGGAGATGGGTCGTAAGAAGATGACAGAAGTAATCGAAGAGGACATTCGCATGTGAATTAGGGCCCTAGGTTTCATAAATTCCAAGAGATAAGTTCAGATCCCCTGCAAGAATTAAGTTGTTGGTGCCTAGCAGGGATGAATTCAGAAGAGTGGACCAGAATTGTTGCCAATGAAGACATGGTACATATACATTAATGATCCTGAATTGAAGATCTAGAGCCTCGGATAAGACGTCCACTACCAGAGTCCCTTCCCTACCCCAAAAATTGAGGCGTTTGATGTGCCGGGGGTTAATACCAAGTGCCATAGCACTCGATCACCCATTAGCATCCAACACATGGAAAGTTCAAGAGGGGAGGAGAGTGGATAGTATGTGAACGGAAAAATAGTAGGAAGTAAGAGTTTCCTGAAGGAGGATGATGTCCACAAGGAAAAATACGAAGAGACACCTGAGTGCTAGGTGTTCGGCTAGACTATCAAGCCCTCTACAATTGGAGGAGAGGCACTTCATCGGGAAAACAGGCCAGGGGCATGCCTTACTCTAAGAACCCCTTCAATGGAGAGTTATTTAGTGGAGGCAACATGAAGTTAGACATGTAGGATGGTCTTCAAAATGCTGGAGTGTCGACCTCAGGGTAACTTTGTATGGGTGGAGGGAGGGTCGAGGGGGGGGGGTGCAAACCAGCAGGAGTAGAATGGCGAGGACAAAGATTGTAGGAGTGTGAAGTGGAAGAGTCAATTGATTCTGTTGCAATAGAGGGAGAGGTGGGGGAGATATGGTGGGTAATGTGAGGGGTGGGGGGAGTGGTGGAGGGGGAGGGGATATTGAGGGGAGGGATCGTCGGGGGAGTTGTGTGGGGGGGCGGGGCGGGGGGTTTGTAGGGAAGAAAAGTAAAGGGGAAGAAGATGGGGGATTGGTCATATATGAAACCAATAAATCAACCAATGGGGGAGATGAGCAAAGATGTGATGTAGAAGATGACATAATAGACATAAAAGAGAGGGAAGAGAGAGGAGGAGTACCAGAGTATGAAGAAAATCCAGTAGGTTCCACAGCGGTCATGGAGCGAGTAACCTAGGTCGAGACATCAGCCACATCCTATGTATCATTATGTAGATATGTAGTCATCGGGGTCAAGAGGAACCCCGTCAGTTGAGTCCGACGATGTAGGCAGACTAAAACCAGCCCCAATGGGTGTTGACTATCCAAAGAATGACAACCAAATGCATGACCATTTAAAGGAAAGTCCTTGAAAACATGTCCCACCTTGTGAAAGCGGCGATAGCATAACGAGACACCTTCATAATCCAATATCTGAATCTGGATAGAGTTGCGCTGTTGTATTTTAAATGATTCCTCTAGACCCTCCCTCATGTCCAAATGAACGAGAATGCGGGAAAAGGCCATTTTTCCCACCTCGACATAAGAGCAGTCATGATCCAGGTAGGATCCCAACATCTTGCTGATGTCACTAAAGATCTACTCAATCCATAAGTGAAGTGGAAGACCAGGTAGACATACCTAGATAGGTCCCACCCCCAACTGCTCCTGCTTAGCATCAAATAGGGGTCTCCATCACTTTAGTAGCATAGGGGCTATCTCCATGTGCCAATACTGAGATAGGACCCATTCTGTGGGATCCTTGGAAGAGAAGTGGAGAACGAACCGCCCTTTTGTGAGGGTATGGATTTTGGGAAGGTCAGGTAGCAGTCCACCCCATATCTCCAAAACCCATTTCCACAATCTCTTAGTGCCATAGTTGCGGCCTCGCACCCTGCCAACCAATACTTTTCCCACAGGACCAAGAAGTTCTGCCATATGAACTCCTTCACCAATGGTAAGGAGACTACCCCAGTTACAATCACAAATGAATTTCATGCGTCGGGGAACACAAGGGAGAATTCAGGAGAGGGGGGAATTCGAGGTAGTCGAGGAGGGGGGTGTGAAGGTCGTCACGAAAATGGGGTGATAGTTAAGCTTGGGGGGGAATGTTGAAGCGACCATAGGTTCGATGAGGAGAAGGGTGTGCTGGACCAGGGTTAATGGAAGTGGGAGGAGGGGGTAAGGGGGAGGATGATAGGGGGAGGGAGGAGGAGAGGGAGGATGACACAGAGGAGGGAGGTGGGTCAAACGGGGAGGAGGTCTAGGGGCACGTAAATGAGGGAGTATAAGATGAGAGGAGAAGGGTATATGAGAGAAAAGAGAGTGTCGAAGGGGAAGGAGGGAGGAGATCTGGGGAGGAAATTAGGTCAAGGTCGGTCGCAGATAGGATAGCAGGAGAGTTTGGGGTGAGGTCAGGGGCCAAGAATGAGTCAAGGCTAGGGAAAGTATGAATGGGGGAAGATTCAGAAAGAGAGGACCTGGGGTCAACAGATAATAAAAAATAAGAGGATGTCGAGTGTGTGACATGCATACCAGAAGAGAAGCATCGGGATAATGCTTAGATTTCCACCGAGGTATATGGGTCCTCTGATTAAACAACCAATGCCTCTTCCTAGGCCCCTTGCATTGTTAGCCCCAATAAAAATCATTGTAAATAGGAAAAACCATCAGTCAGGGCACAACATCTGCGGGGGGGAGCAACCGGCAGTGAAAACTATGCGGGCAGGAAGAAAATGGAATGGAGCACAAATGTCGATAGCCAAAGGCGGAACAAAATAGGTGAACGGTAGTAAACCACGAGGTGGCCTGTGAACATCGGATGTGCAGGTGCGTCGCAGGGAGGGCACCCATCAGTTGGTGCATATTGTTAGGAGGCACCCGAAGGTCATGGGGTCGGGTCTTCAGGCACTCTGTGAACGCCGAATGACCTAAACCCTAGTTTCACCATCACCAAGAAGCTCACCCCCCGCCCCCACTCATTGTGAATGTATTTGTGAATATATAAGTGAATTTGTATTTATTCTTACAAAATTCTAATATACATCACCTTAGTTTACAATTGATCGAATAAAATGATATCTATTATCTCGATGCTTGAAGTTTTGGTGAAAAACATAATTCTTGGATAGATATGGTTGAATTTTTATCACAATAAATTGGAATTGGTCCTCCATATCCTTATTTAAGATCAACCAGTACTCTATATAACCAAACTACTTGAAATTACATTGTTGGTGTTACTACATACTTAGCTTATGCTAATGATATCATCACAATCAAATGCTTCCTGGATACCCATGAAATTGTACCTAAATGAAGATTAAAGACATACATTGTAGTACTATTTATATAATCTAAGTTACACAAAAATCATTACCAATGTATCCAATCAAAAGTATAAAATAACATTTCCCAAGGTTTGACAATTTGTCTCCTCAAATTTATTTCTGAATTAAATATTATTATTTAATTTCCCAATGTTGACAACTTTCCTCCTCAATTTTATTTCTGGATAAAATATAGGAAGGAAATTCAAGCCCATTAAATTAAAAGGATGTGGGAGTATTCATGGCCTTCATAGTAGTTGTTTCAGGTGGGTGAGTGGGGGTACATAAAGGGAAGGAGGATGAGGGGAGAAGGGGGCCTTGTTATTTATTTTAGCATTGTGGATTTTATTTTGGAGGAAGGAATGTGGATAAGGGGAGGGGAGAGAATCGAGAAAAAAGTGAAAGAACTCAAACTTGGATCTATTGGATATTTTTGGTTATTACTTGGAGACACTATAGATGTTATTGGACTTGGTATCGAAAGGCTATGGAACCTGTGGAGGTTTTTTAGGCTAGTAAGTCAAATTGATACTCCTAATTGGTAGGGTGGTAAATTCAGTCAGGAAGCCCTTGCAGGAGCACTCCAACCTAGCCATCAGATCAACTATTTGTCCAGTTTTTGTTTTATTTATATAATTTTCTAAAAATAAAATACATTTCATGTTTAATATGTTGAAAACCAAACTTATTTATGTTGATTGTGTTATAGTACACTAATTTTTATGTTATGAATATGATATATGCACAAATTTTATATATGTGCAAATTTTTTATATGAAAAACTTTTGTATATGCTCATATCTTTCAGGTATGTGCATACATGTGCACAACTTCAACATTTGTATATACTCAACCTTTGTATATGCACATATCTCTTATATGTTCTCAACATTTATATATACACATATACGAAAGTTGTGCACATACGAAAGATATGCGATACAAAAGATTAACATATATAGAAGTTGTGCAACACCATATATTCACATCTTTCATATATGCACATGTCTTCCATATATACACAACATTCATATATGCTTTCTTATATACACATAACATCCATATATGCACATATATGGAAGTTGCACATATACGGTAGATGCGCATATATAGAAGATGCACATATATAGAAGTTATTTTATATGTATATTACAGAATTTGTGCACTGCTTCAATATATGTGCAAATTTCGTATATGTGCATATACATAAGTTGTGTATATGTGGAAGATATGAACATATACAAGATTTGTGCACAAATTCAACCTTTGTATATATGCAACCGCCATATATGTGCAACTTCCATGTATCCACGACATATCTTTTGTATGTGCACAACATTTGTATATGTTCATACACGAAAGTTGTTCATATACGAAGGATATTTGATACATAAGATGCACATATATATAGGTTGTGTGAATTTTATATATGTGTAGCTTCCGTTTATGCACATATATTCTATATATGTGCATCTTCTATATATATGCATAAATTCCATATATGCGAATATATGAAAGCTGTGCATACTGCATATATGCGCAACTTCCATATATGTGCATCTTTTTTGTATATGCACAACTTCCGTATATGCACATATACAAAAGTTGTATATATGGAAAATATGAACATATATGAAAGTTTAACATATAAGGAAGATATGTGATAGAGAATATATGCATGTATATAAGTTGTGTAACTTCCATATAAACAAATATTTCATTTATGCGAATATCTTTCGTATATGTACAACTTTTGTATATACACTTATCTTTTATATATGCGATTCTTCCATTTGCGTATATTTTTCATATATAGCATATTTGAAAATTGCACATATACAATATATATGCAAATATGAAATATATGCACATATATGGAAGTTATGCATATATGAAGGATATGTGCACATACAAAGGTTACACATATGCAATAGATACGCATATATGATAGATGTTTATATACATATTTTATGAATATACATAGGATATGTTCATATATGAAAGTTGTTCATATACATAAGATATGAGCATACGCAATTGTTGTGAAAATACATAATTTTCTTATATACAAAAGATATGCGCATATACAGAAGTTTCGCATATATGGAGAGTGTCATATATACATAATACAGAAGTTGCACAAAAATTCTATATATGTGCAAATTTTGTATATGTGTATATAAATAAGTTGTTTATATACCAAAGCTGCATATATATAGAATATATGTGCATATAAGGTAGATATGCAGATGTATGGAAGTTGAGCATATGCAAAAGATATGTGTATCCTCTGCATATATGCAACTTTTGTATATGTGCAGCTTCTGTATATGTGCAACTTTATTATATGTGCATCTACCATATATGCACATATACAAAAGTTGTGTACAACTCTGACCTTATATATGCTTAGCCTTTTTATATGAGCATATATGAAAGTCGTGCATATATGGAATTTGTTCACATATGGAAGATATATGCATATATTGAATTTGCATATGTGCGTATCTTCCATATATGTGCATATACAAAAGATATGTGATACAGAATATGTGAATTTATAGAAGTTATTCAAATCCTGTATATGTGCAGCTTCCATATAAGCATAGCTTATTTATATGTGTATATATTTTATATATGCACATCTTCTATGTATATATATCGTATATGCACAACTTCCATATATGTGCATATCCTTCCTATATACATAACTATTGTATATGTGCATATATAGAAGTTACACATGTTCAAAAGATATCATATGTGCATGAAGTGTGTTAGGTGTAAAAGTGTTTAGGCGAGATTGTGTTATTCTAGCTAGAATATTTGAACTAAATTAATTGATCGAATATATGTGAGTTATTAAAAATCCCATTTTAAAATGTTAAAATATATTAGATAATATAATATTAGTAAATTAATATGAAAGAAAAATCAACATTCCTTACATTATTTATATTGATGACATTTGGCTTTACGATATTGATAGTTGGTATCGCCCAAGAGTTTGGCTTTACGATATGCATAATGTTGTAATTGGGTTGGGCGATAAGCAGTAACAAGTTATACTAGAGGACATTTCATGGTAGGTGGAACATCAACTTTAGTTTGTATAACGCAATGCGATGCTACTCCTCTATCTCTTTTTGGTGTCCTGGTTGTGCTAGTTCTATGCAAAGAATTTGTATGGGTTGATGTTGGCCATTGCTCATTTGGTTTATGACATGAAGGGGAGATTTCTAGCAAGGGAAAGACCAATGTAGGATCTCTCCATTTATTTTGGATTAATGGTGTGCACGCACGGGTGTTTTAGTACTTGGCACTTGTCATTTTGTTTTCAGTTATCTAGTTATTTCTTATTTAGGACTTTTTATTTTTAGAATTTTTTATTTTTGGGTTTTAAAAATTCAGAAATGTAATGATAAATTTGTTCGTTTATTCAACCTTATAGCTCCATATATCGTCACCGCAAAATTTCATGATTTTTAAATTTTTAAGTGGGAATCACTCAAACATGATGAGGACCCATGATATTCAACCTCCTAAAATTCTTAGTTTCAGAATTCCTATGAAGCTATTTTAGAATACAATGAATGGCTCTTCCATTATCCAAAGGTTATGGAAGGAAACAAAAGTATGCTAAGGATTTTTTTCCCTTCAGTGTTGCAATAGGATTCATTGTTACAAAGGATGAATCTCCCCTCAATGTTGCAATCGAATTCAATGTTGGACTGGGACTGTGTTAGAAATATTGTTTGAGTGAATAAAGGAAATATCTTTGATTATATAGTATTTGAAGAAGATCATTAAAGTATGCTAAAATGATTATTTCATTGCTCCCTTCAATGTTATAGTAGGATCATAATAGAAACACCACTCTAATGAATAGTCTTTGGATATTAAATAATGGAGGAAAATGGTATAGGGATGATGAATAGGATCGTTGCAGTATGAATTACACCAGAACAGCTATCAAATCTATAGAAGTTATAAGTTGGTAGTAGATAGTTATAAGTTGAAATGATGAAACTGAAACAAAGAATAATTAAGTTGCTTTTGATGAAACATATAATTTTATGTAGTTTAGTCCATAAAATTATAATAAAAATTTTGTTCAAATAAACAAAGATCAATTGGTATAACTAAATAAGTTAAGTGTCTAGAACTGCGAATAAAACCTTGAATTTTTAGCAATTCTAGAGTTGTATGTGTAGATCCCTTGTATTGTTCCTTGAATTTTTTTTGATTTTATATCATTCCTAGAGTTAGCTCTTGGGAGAAGTGTTTTAGGGATAATTATGTGGTATTAAAAAATATTGTATCTAGTGTCTTCATAAAGTGAAGTATGTATGTCATATGTCGCTTTATCTATGTATGTAACATGTAAAAGACATATTGATGTAACATCTAGGCAGTAATATATACCCCTTTGCAGTGTCTCCCTAATAATTTAGATAACTTTTTTGATATGATGTAGAGACTTTATTACAAATTTATCAACACTTAGAGAAATAGATTGATTGTTAGTTGAATGTGAACTATGAGTGGACCACAATGGTTGTAGAGTATAAGGGGTTAGGTAGGTATAGAAATTGAATTTTCAATTCATTGAAAGGGAGTTCTTCAGGGAGTTATGAGCGTTGGAATTATGAACTCCTTGATCTAGGTGGCTCTATAAATAGAAGTGGCCTTGAAAAAACTCAAAAAAAAATTCATCATATGGAAGTGAAATTAGGTCTAGATTGTAGTGCTTGTCAACTTGATTCCAATGGTGTGATTGACAGTCAAATCCAAGTTCGTATGCTCAAGATACAGTCGGTCAAAGTTATGGTCAAACTAGGCCAAGTGGCAGCCACTAACGAGGAAACAATTTGGTGAAGGGATGACACATAGAAAATGGAGGTTGGAAAGGGTGAATTTTTTTCCTCTCTAATTCACCTAGTGACCCTTCAAAACTAGATCCTAAATTTTAAACATATGGTTTAAAAAATAAAAATAAAAATATACATTTTGGGGTGGCGGGCCACCAACCCTACCACCCCCCAAGGACATTGAATAAATGTTATATTAAAATGGGGTGGTCAGTCCACCCACTGGCAGAACTACCCAACCCACCGGTCAACCATACCATATATATATATATATATATATATATATATATATATATATATATATATATATATATATATATATATATATATATATATATATATATTGGAGCCTACAGGGATCAAACCTGCATGGCCTGATGGCCCGACTTGCCAATCAGGCTACTCCAAATGGTCGCACAAAAAATCAAATGCAGAATACTATTTAAATAGGTCGCACAAAAAATCAAATGCAGCAGAGCCATAACAAGGGTCCCGCGGGTTGGACTGGGGAACCTCCCCAACCAAGAACGCCTAACTTGGAACCGCCAACCAACAAGGCAAATGAATTCCTTATTAACTCTGCCCCAATGAATTTTATTTAACCTCACTCATATGCCATTCAACCCACCTGTGGGAGAGCGGATTGGAGGTCCAGGAGTGGAACCTTGAGCGGTCCAAGAGGGAGGAACCCTGAACAAGGTATATTTTATAATGTTGAGAATATTCCTTTGGGTTGTACAAGTGCCAGTGTCAGAACATGACAAATTTATAGTCAGTTTTACATGATTTTTCTCCACGAATCCAATTTTGCAATCCGTTTCTCCACTAGAGGTCTCCATTTCAGGCCATCTCTGGAAGTGGAGGTATAAGGTGCCAATTTGTAAATTGCTTGTAATTCATTTTTGTTTCCATTTAATCAAAGAGGCATCCCCACTTTGAGTAGAGCCCAGAGACGTATCCCACCTTAGGTGAACTTTGTTACCAATCTGTTGTGTTTTGTGTCTCATGGTTGCCTTTCATCTCTACTTATTTCATGTGGTATTATTTCATGGTTACTTGCTCTTTTATATGAAATTTTATATATATTTGAAGTAAAAATATCCTGATCGCTCCTACTTATTTTATTGAATAATGTGTAATCATATGGGTGGTCTATGGCTTGTTGTTTTATTGTCACTGTAATATATATTGTGTTTCTACATAATTTTGTTGTTTTTAAGACTAGAAGGATTTTAGATCTAGTTGGATGTGATAGATTCTCTTTAATTAACTTTTCAAATTTAATGTGTAATGATATTCTTTTAACTAACCATTAATATGCTATATTTGCAAATGTTGAACAAAAATATATACTTGAATATACACCATTACATTATATTAATTAAATAAAATTTTATTTTATGTAAACATGTCTCCACTCTCATTTCTCTATAGGTACTAACACATATTTAACACATACCCACATATTTTCAAATGAGTCCCTCCATTATTAGTTACATTTCCCATTTGAAGTGTAATTTTTCGATCCATTTAGAAGCTATTTAAAGTCATGAGTCATTGCAAGGTTTCATTATGACATATATGTTCACAATTAGTAAGAGGTAAATTACAATTTGTTATTCTTATTAATTTTGTGTCGATGGGTAATTTCCAATGTAATCTAAAATATTAACTCAAATTTGTGAATTTTCCATTTTCCACAATCACAAGCTAGAATTATTAGTATGGGAAATTGTGCATACATTGTAGATTTAAAATGGTTAGTGTCATTCTTAATCAGTAAATGTTTTTGTATGCCAAATTTAATGAGTTACTAAATGTTTTTGTATGCAAACTACAATTCTTATGAAGTAGGCCCACATATTGGTATGTCCAAGATTTTGCATTGATATTTATACCTATAATCACAAAAGCATACCTTTCACATGAAACACCAACACAAAATTATATTTATAGCATATTGAAAAATATTGAACCATAGAAATTATTTAAACTAGAATTTTCAACTATAATTTTAAAATGAAAGTTCATTCATATTAATTTTGTATTTGTGCAAGGTTGTTATAGAGCACAAAATTTGAATAAAGGTTTTCCCCTTAATAGATTTGATCATTTTTTATGTATGACAAATTTATATTCAATAAGTAAATACACTAGTTTCAATTGATAAATCATGTTAAAATTTTATGTTATGATCATTAAGTATATGCATGTCTTTTTAGATGAATTTGAGACCTTGAGATTTCCTAAATATCATTTTTTTATCATTAATAGTAATAAAAAAATATTGTTGAATGATGACAAAGGTGAATAGTAACAAAGTAATATGATCTCCTCGATGTGGGTGAGAAAAAAGGAAATAAATCTTATGTGTGGATGATGATGTCAGACACCTAGCTGACGGTGCAGGGGTACGTCTCCCTGTTCTCCCACGGTGATCTTAGTACGGGTAATGTTAATGTTGGTCGTGTGAATTAGCTATCACCCTTGTTGGGAGAGGGAGTGAGTGATCGTTGAGGGTATATGGAAGGTGGAAAATTAATCCAGGCGGATATTGGTGTCCACCCGCCTATTCCACTTGGGTCATCACCATTGTTTCTTTCAATTTTTCAGTTTCCTTAATTATAGCAGAGTTTACTAATTTTAGCAGTTTTTCCGGACGTGAACTTCTGAAGCCGTTTTGAGGCCATAAAAGACGTTTTTTGGAAAAATCGAGAGAAAAATGGGTCAATGACCCATATTTATCACTCAAGAGTTGTATTCCTCGGATAGATATTTATAACAAGGTATGTTGCATGTCAAATGGAGGTTGTATGTCAAAGTTACATCCCTAGGAAGTTGATGTACCAATTTACCCAAACAGGGCCCATATTTTTGGAACTTCATCTCCTAGGGTTAGGTTTTTGTATGTTTATGGTTCTCCATTGTTCCTCACTAATAAATAGGCCCTTGAGCCTCATTATAACACAGTTCAGAGGCCTGTAGCCACCACATCTCTTCTCAGAGGTAAGCTACCAGCGCCCTAGCTAGTTTATTTCCATTCCGTCTGTAAACAAATTTCAGTTCTATGATATTAATGAAATTAAGTGTTATCTCCACTGCATTTTTTGTATTTGTGGTTATATGCGTATTATTTTGTGTTCCTGCATAAATCTGGATCAGTGGAATCAGAGCAGTCTGCTCTTTCTCGATCCTTCTTTGCATGTGCCCAACGAGGTCGGGGTATAAGGAGTTAGGGCTTAATCTGGTTGAACCTTTGCAGGATAAGCCTCGCAAACCCCGACGACCGCCCATGGGGGATGAAAATAAGGGTGAGGGAGAAGGATATCCAATCAAAATATTGCTCGAGGAGGTCCTCGAAAAACAAAGGAACTTGATGATGGATAACTTGTCCCAGATCCTTCAACAACTGCCCATCGACAACACATCTGCATCCATCAGCCACTCTAGAGGTGCAGCTCCTTTTAAGGTACAAGTAAACTCTTCAATTCCAATATTTGAGGGACAAATAGATGCAGATGTCGTAGATATATGCTTGAATCTATTATAATTATATTTCTTGATTCATGACTTTTCTAATCAAGAGAAGATTATTTTTTCAGTCCTCAAAGCATCCCCCCATGTCAAGGACTGGTGGGAAACTTATTGTGAGAAAAAACATGAGGGGGAACCCTCTCTATTCTCAGTTGTACCCAATTGGAATTCTTTCGGAGACTCCATCAAGGAACAATATTATCTCATGGGGAGCTATGAGGACAAATACATACAATGGATTACATTGCAACAACAAAGGGATCAAGATGTGCATGAGCTGACAAATTTGTTCCATGCCCTACGCACAAAGTTTGGTATCAAAGATTCAGAGATACATTTGGTGCTGAAGTACCGTAGTTGTTTGCACAGATACATTCAGGAGGAAATGGAGTTCCTCGACATCTCCTCACTTGGTACAAAATATTGGTATGTTACCAATATTGAGCAAATATTCAAAAAAAAAGCAATACTTTGGATCTGTGAATAAAATGCAAGGGAAAGGTGCCCCCAAGCCACATAAAAAAGGACAATCCAAGGCATGGCAGCCCAAGACATCCTACCAAAGCCACAAGCACATAACAACACCGCGAAGCTGAAGAAGGACATGGGAAAGTGGTGTGAGTTCCATAAGAGCTCCACTCACAACAAAAGTGAGTGTTGGGCCAAGCAATCACTGGTGGCTGAGATGAGGGCTTATCAATCAGAAGAATGCTCTAAATCTGAATTAGAACCCAACAAGGGGAATGACAAAGGGAAGAAAATTATTGATGTGGATCCCAACGCAACCATTTCCACTGCAAAGATCCATAAGGAGGAACCAGAAGATCCAGAGGAGGAGGAGCGTCTCATCCACTCCCAGATGTAGGTAAAGGGTTACTCACTACAGTTCAATCTCGACAGTGGAAGCCAAAAGAACCTCATTTCATCATAGATCATGAAGCAATTGGGCTTGCCCACCACAACACACCCACAATTGTACACCATTGGGTGGCTTCACCAAGGACAGGATCTCCACGTCAGCCAGCAATGTCGCCTTCCCTATAGCATCAAGCCCTTCACAGATGAGGTATTATGTGACATTGCTCCTCTTAATTTTTGTGATGTATTATTAGGCCAACCATACTTGTGGTAGCGACATGTTGTGTATGAGTCCCGTCCTCGCACTGTTATTATTACTTTGAGGAATAATTTATATAGAATACCAGAGGTACCACTGCCTACCACTATCTCTGTGGTTACTGCAAAACAATGTAGTAATCTCATTTACAAAACCGAGAAATTTTTTTTCCTGATGATCTACCCCCAAGGCAAGAAGAATATTGTGGCCACGACCTCCAGACAGGGCTCCTCTACATGAAAGCAACAAGTGGACAAGGTCATGGAGGAGTACGGGGACATCTTCACCTCACCCATAGGGGTGACTCAACACTTTCACGTCGAGCACCCCATTGATCTGACCCCATGTGTACGGCTGCCCAATGGACTGATTTATCAGCTCTCTGTTATGGAGAATGATAAAATTAAGAGGCAGATTTAGGAGCTGCTGCAAAAAGGTCACATCCAGCCGATTTCATCACTCTGTGGAATCTTGGTCATGTTGGTGGAGAAAAAGGATGGGACTTGGAGAGTCTATATTGACTATCAGGCATTGAACAAGATCACTGTCTGGAATAGGTACCTGATCCCACAGATTGATGACCTTCTAGATCAATTCAAAGGGGAAAAATATTTCAACAAGATCGACTTGAAGTCTCGGTATCACTAGGTACCAAGAAAACCCTCTGATTTTTGGAAGACTACCTTCCAAGCCAATGAGGTTATTTTCGAATGGTTGGTCATGCCTTTCGAGTTGATGAATGCTCCTGAAACCTTCATGAGGCTAATGGACGACATCTTATGGCCATTCAGAAACTTGTATGTAGTATTGTACTTGGATGACATCCTGATCTTCAACCAAAATTGAGAAGAGCACCTCCACCAGATCCGAGAAGTCCTCCAAATACTACGGCAACACAAGTTGTGTGCCAATTTGGAGAAGTGAACTTTTCGCATGACCTAGGTTCAGTATCTAGGAAACATTATTGATGAACGGGGGGTGCATGTGGATCCAACCAAGATCTGAGTAATTTGGGATCGACCGACCCCAACCTCTCTAACAGAGCTTCGGATCTTTCTCGGTCTTTCTAATTTCTACCGCAGGTTCATGTTGGGATTCTCTCATATCACTTGGCCCTTGAGTCAAGTAAACAAGGGAGCAGTGAAAGAAAAATTCTTTCGGTCGGAATCTCAACAGAAGGCGTTCGTAGAATGGAAAAATCGCCTTTTCTCTTCCCTAATGCTCACATTACCAGACTTGCAACAATTATTTAAGATCGTGACAGATGCCTCTGACTATGCTATTGAGGCAGTTCTTACTCAACAGGGGCATCCAGTGGCATATCACAGTGAGATATTATCCGACACAATCCGCAAGTATCCCACTTATGACAAAGAAATGTATTCCATTGTGCAGGCTTTCCAACAATGGAAGCATTACATTTTGGGGAAGGAAACATTCATCCACATATACCACCAAACCCTGAAATTCATACAGACACAAGGGAAGTTGCAGAATGATCACCATCAGAAGAGGTCTGCATATCTACAACAATTTCATTTGAACATCAAGTACATGAAGGGTAGCACTAATAATGTTGCAGACTACCTCAGTCAACCACCGATCATGGCACTAAACACCATTCTCAACTCTTTGGGTACAAGACTTCTGATTGGACCCTTCTCTACAAGAGCGCTCTGGAATTCGGCCACACATACAAGACACTCTTCGAGGGTATGCAAGTTCCAAATTTTCACCTCCAGGATGCACTGCTATGTCACCTTGGAAACCTTCATGTTCCTTCAAGCGAGCGTACCAAGATGATTTGGAAGCACACTATAGTCGAGCCGCTGGGAATTTCAGGGTCGAGAAAATAGTGGCCATACTGCAGAAGTATTTATATTGGCCGAACCTTCGACAGGATGTTGGGAACTACATCAGATCATGGGTCGCTTGTGTCATTTCCAATTCAACCATCAAGTAGCAAGGCCTCTATAATTTGCTACCTACCACTAGCTGACCTTTGGAATCCATCTCCATGGATTACATGTCGAGTCTTCCTTCTACTAAGCATGGAAATGACTGTGTTTTCATGGTCGTCGACAAATTCTCAAAGATGGCCATTATGTCAATCTACAAGAAGAATATCACAATAGAAACCACTGCTAAACTCTTCTTTGAACGAGCATGGGTGCAGTTTTGGATCCCATAGTCTATTATCTCAGATTGGGACAACAGGTTCCTCAGCAAATTTAGGTCCAGCCTCTAGTAAATGCTTGACACCAAGCTTACTGAGTCCATAGCTTTCCATCTATAAACTGATGGCCAGACAAAGGTCGTCAACAGGATGATTGTACACATTATGTGCATGTACAATTCAAAGCATCCCTTCACATGGGATGAGATCCTTTCCTATGTATAACACAATTATAACTGGTCTCTCCACAGCTCAACCAGCCACAACCCCTTTCAAGTGAGCCTGGGGTTCCAACCACTATGTCCCATTGGCGTATCCATGCCATTTGCGGCCACTTACTCTGATTCGAATCAAGTCCAGTCTAAATTTGATAAAGAAAACAACTTCATTGAGCACATTCAGCACATATGACGATAGATTCATAATATATCGGACAGATCCAATGCTACTTACAAGTAACGACATGATCAACATTGGGTGCCACACAACTTCTAGGTGGGTGACAAAGTGTGGCTACATTTGTAGAAGGAGCACCTCGATTGACCCCACCACAAGCTTTTCTTGCTCATTTATGGGTCGTACACCATCACCAAGGTTGTAGGGAATAATTCCTTCGAGCTTTGTATTTCACCATTCCTTTTTTTGCACCTAGTATTCAATGTGGACCGCCTTCGGCCCTACTTCCCACCTCTACTGGACACCTCTGACATTGCAAAACAACTCACACCAATAGAGTTAAACCACAAATTGCATCATGGACATGCAAATCAAGAACACTTGCCAGCAGAAAATCCAACGATATTGGGATGTCAAATTTGGCCAACTCCTGCCCCAAGTCAAGTGGTTCGCCAAGGACCAAGTTCAGTAGAAGTTTCCTCATCTCATGGAGGAACTCAATGCAATGGGGACCATTACTTCCTAAGGGGGGAAGAATGATCCAAGTGGATATTGGAGGTCACCCGCCTATTCCACTTAGGGCCTCACCCTTATTTCTTTTATTTTTTCAGTTTCCTTAATTATAGCACATTATACTATTTTTAGCAGTTGTTCAAGTCCTAAACTTCTGGAGCTGTTTTGTGGCCCTAAATGACTTTTTTTTTGGGAAAACCGAGAGCAACATGGGTCGTGGACCAATTTTTCTCACTCATAAGTCATATTCCTCGAATAGATATTTCTAACGACATATGATGCGCATCAAACAGAGATCGTATGCCAAAGTTACGTCCCTGGGAAGTTGATGTACCAAATTACCCAAACGGTGCCCATAGTTTTGGCGCTTCATCTCCTAGGGTTAGGTTTTTGGATGTTTAGGGTTTTCCATTGTTTATCAATAATAAATAGGCCCTTGAGCCTCATTGTAACATAGTTGATAGGCCTGTAGCCACCACATATCTTCTCAGAGATAAGCTACCAACACCCTAGCTATTTTATTTCTATTTTGTTTGTAAACAAATTTCAGTTCTTTGATATTAATGAAATGAAGTGTTATTTCCACTACATTTTTGTACTTACGGTTATATGTGTATTATGTTGTGTTCCTACATAAATCTGGATCATGAATCTTTTTTATGGAAAGTGGTTATATTATTGTGGTGGTTTGTTAGATGATACTTGAGCTTAGATAACAATGTGAACCTATGCATTTGGCATACTTCTTGGGACTGGTGGCGCTTTCGCCATCGACACCCCCTCCCCATTGTCAAGGTTATTGAAATGGTTTTGGAAGACTCTTCAATATTATACCAGGATGAAAAATATCCTCTATCCTCTTTTTTTTCCAATATTAATAATTTATTTCCCTGATATTACATATATTATTACAATAAATATACCTTAAGATTCTATATATTATAATATTATAACGATTTACAGGATGTTTAATTAGGCCTTAAATTAATTCCCTATGATAATGTGTTACAATCATATGGTAGAAGGCACAAATTTTTTTTTTTCTTAAGTTACTCACTCGAGAAGCAGAGCAGGGTGGGACATGTATTAAGAGAGGGCAAGCAATATGATTTAATACACTAAAAAGATTAGTTTCTTTATTTCTTTATAAAAAATTTATAAGATTATGAGACATGTATTAAGAGAGGGCGAGCAATATGATTTAATACACTAAAAAAATTGGTTTATTTATTTCTTTATAAAAATTTTATAACATTATGATATTTCATACAGAAAATATTTTATTTATGGTTGAAAATGCATATTTATTTTTGCTTTTTTTTATTATAATTTTTTTTTAATATATATGTTTAAAACACTAACATATTTAGACATGTCTGTGACACTAGGCTATAGAATGAGTTTTTTTATCAATAAATAAATAAAATTAATTAATTAATTATAATTATAATTAATTAAAATTAAAAATTAAGCAAGTCTAGATCCATCTTAACTTTGCATCTTCCAAGCACTAGAAGAATTAAATATCTCTATGTGCAAACCTCTTTTAAAGTGAAAATATATATGACCTCTCTCCACACTTGATAAATTTGAGTTAAGATCTAGACTTATAATAAAACTAATATACTACTTGTAATAATTATAATATACAAAAATTAAAATAACTTAACTAAACATATTTAATATGTTTAAATATAGAAAATAATTTCAAGTAAATCATATTATAGTTCAACCTTTAGTTTTTCTTCCTCACCCAAATGGTTTTATTTACTGAATATGTATGTTATTATTAGTTTATTTAGTGTTGTTATTTTTTAATTTATAACTTTATAAAAGTATTAAGATTGACATGTATATTGATTATTAATTTAGTAATTGAATTTCAAATTATTATAATTTATTATTCAATTAATATCAACATAAATTTATTAATTCAATTAATTTTAGATTTACCAAATGACTAAAGTGATAAAATATTCCAAGATGCAATTATTGTTTTAAGTGCAAAATTTGAGGAAATGTTTGCACCTAGAGAGATTTGACTCCTTTGGGCACATCGTAGATTAGGAATTAAGATGAATATGTGATGGTTATTAATAATATTATTTATATTATATAAATATCAAGTCTCTATATATAAAAAAATTCTCTCTCTCCATATATATGATGATGAGAGTGATTAACCTCCACAATATATATATATGTGTGTGTGTGTGTGTGTGAAGGTATATATAAATAAATAGATAGATAAGTTATTATAAATTTTATTATAAATATTAAATTTCTACATACTAATTTAATTTTTTTTTTAAGTTTGGAAAAATTATATATATATATATATACACACACACGAATTAAATTATTAAAATTTGTATATGTTTATTAGTAATATATTTTAAAATATTATGGTTACAAATACTAATTATTATTATTTAAATTTATTTAAATGTGATGTATATTATGATTTTTTAGTTTTATTAATAAGAACAAGATTATAATATAACAAATTGAATTGAAACAATTTATCGTCTTTTATTTTATTTTTTTAATTGAACTAATATTTTGTTTTATTTTTATTATTTTTTTACTAGATATTAAAATCTTTAATATTTAAATATTGACAAAACACTATAATATTTTTGGCATTTTTTTACTCAATAAAATTAATAACAATTATTTAAATAAAAAATATGAAGTATCTTGTTCACCACATTGCATGGTTCTAAACTGTAAACAAAATACTGATAATGTGATTTTTACGGAAAGCTTTTGTTTTTCATGATATGAATCATAAAAACTTAAATTCAATATATATATATATATATATATATATATATATATATATATATATATATAATAACATTAGTTTATATATAGAAATATTATATGCAATAAATATATCTTTCAATTTTATAAAATATTAATTAAATTTATAAAATATTAATAAATTATATTTAAAAATATATTGATTAAATTAACCCAACTTCAATAATTATATTAATAATATAGTAATTAGTATAATTAGATACAATATATATATATATATATATATATATATTTTTTAAATAGTGACGCATCTTACAAGAAATTTCTCAAATTAAAATGTTTGCAAATGACCATTCAAACCAAATGTGTTGTTAAGACCATTTATTAGTTGTTTTTTAATATTTAGTTATTTGAAATGCATCTACAGCAAAAATTGAGATGTGAATTAAGGGAAATATTCTATCATAAATTTGTGTTCCAAAAACATACAATTTCTGGAACTCCAATAGCTATATCAATGTGGTACCATTCAATCGAGATGCTCTGATAGCGTTAGTTGTTCTTTAGTTTTTAAAATTGCAGTAATTTTTAAAACTGAAGTAGAAAATAGTGATATATATTATTAAAAAAAAAAAGAAAAATAGTTGTTAGTTATAATTGTTTATTATTAATATTTTTTTAATTTTATTATAATGGAAAATAATATATTTATAGTTTATTTGTATAAGTTTATAGTTTATTTTATAAGTTATAATGTTATATTTTTTTTGATATAGATGGAGAAATTGATTATAATTTAATTATTGATTTAGTAGTGGGGCAATTATCATTAGTTATTATTTGTGAATGAAGATTTAAATAATTGCCATTAAAGATAGGCCTTCATTTTTGCTAAATATCTTTAGGTTTTAGGTTGTTAACTTATTTACTTACATATTAAAAATACAAAAATATTTTTAAGTTATTCTCCATACCCATAATTATAAAATTATTTATAAGATGATAGAAAAAAAGTAAAATAATTTCTTAATAAAAAAAAAATTAAATAAAACTCAATGAATAAATAAATAAGTAAAATAATAAGGAAGATATAGATAGAGAGAATTAAAAGAATTAATATTAAAATTAAAAACTCCATTATAGTAGCATCTTTAACTTTGCTCACAAAATAAAATCAACGTTTACTTTTAAAAAAAAAAAAATAGACTCTGATCGATATAATAATCAACCATAACCCAATGAATTATCCTCCACATAATCGAAAGGAATGGAATGGCTGAAAATGAGCTTGATGTAATAATCAGTCATGACAAAATTAATTATCTTCAAATACTCCAAAGGAATGGAATTATTGTAAACGAGTTCGATGGAGCAATTGAAAAGGAAACACTTCGATTTTAAAGGTTTCAAGATGTTTTCTCTTTAACAACATTTAATCGTCCTTAAATGATTCGATGGTGGAAAGAAATATTATCAAGATTTCAACTAAATATACAACTAAATATACATTATGACCGTGGGAAAATAAAACTTATAATAAAAGAGAGTTGTGTAAGTCCACTACATTACACACAACACTACTCTTTAAACTATGACTTGGTTTTTTATCCTCAATTTGTTTTTCACTATTCTGGGATATCATCATCAAGGAGCTTTTACATATGAGACACAAAATATTTCAAATTTTTTTGAGAAGATCTTCCTTCTCCAAGTGCTTTCAAATCCATCTCCTTAAATATCTCTGCATGTGTACTCATCTTCGTGCCCTTAACTTTAGTTAACATAATCCTCACAACTTCATTCACTCTTTCCTCTTCAGAAATCCCATCTTTGTGCTCGCAAAACTAGACTCATGTATGAAGTTTTTCGACTACTTGCTTAGATTTGAAATGTTGATCTCCAAACATAGTCCATGTGATCATAGGGATGCCTAGAGATAAGCTCCCTAGTGTTGAATTCCACCTGCAATGGGTCATGAAGGCACCAATAGACTAGTGGAAAAGAATAATAATATGAGGCGACCATCCCCATAAAATTATATTGAATCTGAGAGGGCTTGAAAAATTGAGAGAACAATGTTTTCCTCTTCCTTCAGAAGTATGTTACGAGTTTTTAAAGTCGAGAAAGATTAGAGAAGGGTAAAGGATAAGGCGCCGCATGCACTGAACATAAATCATGGGACACCATACTTTTCACCCATCCACAGAGTCCATAGCATCAACATGTCATTGATGATACAAATCGGTGAAGAACTTCGATGTTGTGAATCCTAGGAGCTCTATAAACTTGTGAAGAATAGTTTCATCTTAGTGAAAGAATTGAATTTTCAAACATCTAAAGAATTGTAAGTGGGCTGAAAGAGTTCATATGGAGCCCATATCAAATCCAGAGGACAAGAATCCCTCAGATCAATACGTAGCCAATTTTTTCCCTTGCCACTCCATTATAGTAAACTCGCAAGCCCTAGATGAAGGTCTCTGCAATGGCCTTTGAAATGGTTAACATGGTTAAAAAACAACTTTAGCTAGGCATTTGTATAAATTTAAATGTCAAAATTGGTTTTCAAATAGTCCAAACAAATTGTTAGCTAGCCTAGTGTATAAAATTAAACCTCGAATTGAATTTTTTTTAGAAGGTTTTCAAATTTAAGCACATGCATTTCAAAAGAGCATGGAATACATTTAATGGTATGTATATCATATAGCTTGGTGATGTAGATGAGGTGGAGGCAGAGGGATCTTGAGGCCTGTAAATAGTAATCAGAAGCAACCAGATATTGGGGTTCGTTCCAAGGTAATTAGAAATCCCTTTATGCCCATGGTTGCATATTTATGTGCTTTGTCCATATACTGGATTCAGAGGTATGCTGCCATGTATGGTGGGGTGTATTAAAATCTCAATAGCCTTTGAAATAAATTTGTCCATATATTATGCATTCACTAGTTAAGGGTTTCAGTGTACCATAAATGTTGTAAAGGTTGAGTTGTACATAGTTGGGATATAAGGGTGCATGAAATCCTTGAAAGGATCCACTATGATGTCTATGGACCTTTCTCGACATCCTTTATCGCCAAGAACATGTATTATGTTATATTTGCAGATGATTTCTCAAAATACCAGACATTATACAATTTGTTTAATTTAATGCACTTGTTGAGAAAGAAATTGGCAAGAAAATGAAGGCTCTCAAGAGAGAAAATGGTGATGAATACATGTCGAATGACTTTAAAAATTTATATGCAAAGGAAGGAATTCGACAGGAATTTCCAGCACCAATAACCCACAACAGAATGGGGTGGATGATAGGAAGAGAAAAATTATATTTTGAGATTGTGGGGAAATGTTGCATGATCAAGGCCTACCTCTACACTTGTGGGATGAAGCATGCAACAAATCAATATATGTGCATAACAGGATTCCTCATCAGAATATCGGGATGAGTACACCAAAAGAATATTTTTCAAAGAAGAAACCAGATGTGTGACACTTCAGAATCTTTGGATCATCAATATATTTCCATATTTCCAAGGAAGCAAGAAAAATGCTAGAGCCGAAAATAGAGTTGGGCATATTTTTGGGCTACACTGATACACTTCACAACTATTGGGTGTACTTGTCATCTCTTAGGATGAAATTTGTTCCTAGAGATGTGAAGTTCGATGAAGAGAATGCAATACATTTTTCCATTGATATGGAGTTCCAGTTGCATGCAGATCACAAGATTTTGGCTCCAAAGAAAGAACCTCAAGAAGATAGGGAGCAACCACAAGAAGAGTAGCAGAGAGTGGATAAAAGCACTCAAGCAGAGACACCCAGGGAAGGAAGGAAGCAAACCAGGGAAAATGAAAGATTATTGCATAATTATTTAGAGAATGTTGGAGAACCCTCATCATAGCGCAGCCAAAAGAGATCACTGGATCCGTACACTAGCTAGATGGCTTTGATGAGTGAGCTAGTAGAGACAAAACCAACCTCATTCGAGGAAGCATTAGCGCAGTCGATATGAGTTGATGCTATGGTAGAGTAATATGATTATATTGTCAGAAACAATTTTTCATAAGTGGTCCCAAGACCTACAGACAAGTCAGTGGTGGGTTCAAGACGAATTTACAAGGTAAAGCATGAAAAACATGTAAGCATCAAGAAGAACAAGGCCATATTCGCGACCAAGGGATACACTCAAGTAGAAGGGATTGAATATGAAGAGACCTTTTCCCCTATAGCAAGGTACTCTTCCATGATATCAATTCTCTCTCTAGTTGCACAGATAGCATGGAAGTTCCACTAGATGGATATGAAGACAATATTCATCAATGGATTTATTGAGGTGGAGGTGTACATTTAACAACCTGAAGGATTTGATACCTTCGACAGAGAGTCACATGTGCATCGATTCAAGCGAGAATTATATTGGTTGAATCAAGCACCTTGTTCTTGGTACACCACAATCAATAGCCACCTCATCAATCTAGGCTTCACCAAAAGTGAAGCGGATGCAAACCTTTACCACATTCTGGTAGAAGGTAAATTTTTTATTATAGTCATCTATGTTGATGACATGATTTTGACTGGTGATGAGAAACTTATCAGGTCTTGCAACGATTACCTTGCAAGAGATTTTTAAATAAAGGATTTTGGGTTCAATTGGATTGTGATTTGAATCCTAGTCATTTAATTTTCAACCTGGGGTTTCGTAAAATTACGAGGTATACATGTACTATATGTACTAGGTGGTTATCTTTCATATTATATTCATATAATGTAATTAAAACTAATTGCAAAACATAATAAATTAATCCAAACCAAACCAAATCCAACCAAACATAAAGAAATTGAAATCACACTTGCATAAAGGAGATCACTCTTGTAGAATTTAAATTACACCAGACTTGAATAAAAAAATGAAATAACAAAACTATAATATGTTACCAATATGTACAAAGATGCGCAAATTGTGGTTGATGGGGGCCCTCGATTCCTCAACAAGCACACTAAATCAACTATCAAATCTTTGGAGATAAAAATAGTAGTATGTATTTTATAAAGATGAAGTTACAAGATATTACAATAATTCTCTCTCCTCACTTTACAAATCACATCTTGGATGGAACTTGAAGCCTCCAAATAGCAATGAACAACTAGCTACCTCTAACCTCTAACCACTAGCTCATAACTTACAATTAAAAACCTACAATTGACAACCCTTTCTTTGAAGGGTGCACCCATATTTATACAAAAAATGAGGATAAATATACAATAAATATAGATCCTTAGATCTCTCATAAATCCACATTTATCTCTTGTGGTTATAACCAATATCCTAAAAATCTAAGCTACACATCCTCTTCAAAATTATCTTATTCATGATTATTCTCCTTTGAATGTGCATAGTTAATGATCCACATCCTCTAGAAATATTCCACGTATCTTTATGAGTTTGAATTTTAAATTCGAATTTGTGGTTGGATGGCCAAATAGGACCCTTCTATAATCTCTAAGTAGGCCTACAATATCACAAAACTCATAACGCTTTTAGATATATATGAAAACATGTTAATTTCCTAATATTTAATCACAAATTCATTTAAAATACTTAAAATTAATGACTTGGAAAATATTAATGTTAAACCCATATGATAAAGAAAATCATTACTTAATGTAAGGTTATGGGGCTATAGAATTATGAAATGAGGGTAAAATGATGGAAATGAAGGTGAAAGTGGATGACATTTTGGAGGCCCAACATACCCCCCAACTGAAGATATTACATGTCCTCATGAAAATATTGCATTAATTCCCTTAATCGTAAGTAAATATTATTGAAATGGTTTGCTTCTATATGAGCTTTGGCTTTGTATTGATTATTTTTTAACTTTGCATAATCATATCATTTGACAATTTTATTCTTTTTGTAAAGTGTACTTTGAAATACATTTGATTGCAACATATACTTTTTATGGTTGGTTTGTGTATGATAACCAAAATTTTAAGAGTATCGGTTCTTATGTAACAATACTTTTGTTATTTTTTTGTTGCATCAAAATACTTGAAAACATTGAGAATTCTTTTTTAAGTTCCCATAGTGACTGTCAGCCATTTAATGTGCTAATCAATTGATCATTGCAAAACATATAAACTTTTGGAATAAAAAATGCAATAATAGTTGATTTGGAAAAATATGTTCATTAGAATGAAATTAAATGTGACATGTGGCATGAAATTTGAATATCCCTCCCCCACAACTAAAGGTGCTTTCAAATTTTGGAAAATGAAAAAGGGAATATGAATGCGGTGAGGGATTTCCCAAAATAAAATTTTAGCATTTAAGGAATTACGTGATTAAAGATTAGAAAATTACATACCTTCACTTACCTGAAAAGTGGAGAAGCTATGTATATAGAAGAGTGTGGTTGTTGCTACTAGATCATGGAATGTGAAGCAAAAGAATCTGAACTTGCTTCTTCTTTCTCTTCGTTGTGTGAATTGAGGATGAGATTGGAATATTCATTGCTATGACTGTTGAATTCTAAATTGAGTCCTGTTGCAAACTGCTGAAATCATGTAGTCTTGAATCGTTCCCACTTGGTGGCATAATTCTTATCTATGTGAACATATGTGTCGATGTCGAACATAGAAAAGAAATTGTTGGATTACTAGCCATTAATGAATGCCATTTACCAACATGAGACTATTCACCATTGATGTCAATGAGAGTCAAGATGCCTAAGTACATCTTAGTAGTTAGGAATAAATGTGTTGTAGTCGAGTCACCTAGAAGGTCTGACAAACAGGGGACATTGATGTATTACCACTATTTATTAGCGAGATAACTTCCCATTAATGCATGCAAGCCTAAAGGTACTTGAAATATTTCTAGTTTTGATCCCAGATGATGTGTCCGAGTCAATGGGTGAAAACTTGTTAGAAGGGAGGGTTTAATGAATCCTTGATCATCTAACGCGAGTATGAAATAATAATTTGAAGGACTATAGATGGAAAATTTTCATTGAAGCAAGGTTTATTTGACAGAAAGGAAAAGGAAAATGGGGTGACTCAACTTTGTAAGGGAGTTGAATGAATTTATTTTTGGGTTAAGGGTGAGTGAAAATTAGGCAAAAAAATATGAATATTGCAAAGGGAAATGAGTTTATGGTAGTAGGGAGATGGAAAATTATGGATCGACTGCAGACTTAAAATGTGTAGAAATGGTAAAATTGGTATGTGTTAGTAGAACTAGTGTATTTGATCTGATTTTACGTTGAATGATCATGCTCTTCTGAAAGAAACTTGGTCTTTAAAAATGTACTTGTACATATAATTCTCTACTTTCATCATCCTAGAACCTACAAAAAATTAGAAATTTTTGCAATAAAATGTAAGACTATAAAAAGAGAGAGGTGATTATTCCCTCTTCATTTTATGTATACAAAAAAAAAAAATCAGAAATAATTCTAATAAAACAAATTCAAAGACAAAACATTTAATGCACTTTTACCTGAACAGTACCATGGATCGCCTGTTATTGTTTTGTTGGTGACTTCTTCATTGTCTTTCTAACCAATTTTGAGCTTGATATCTCTTCTACACACACTTAATTCTTCATCAATATATCATAAGCCAAATTCACATATGCTACTGAATCATATCAATTATGCAACTACCAAAAATTTGGATCACTGCACTACCTTGGTGCTTTACAACCTGCAATTAGACTCGGATGGTGAATTTTTCAATTATCGCAGTTATATTTTTAAATATTTGCACGTTTTTATGAAATTATAAGTCTATAACTATGTTTTTTCTGTTTCTCTAGCTCTCCACGCTTTCCCATGATCTCATGGATCAAGGAATGCTCAAAATTCAAAATTCTTGGATCATCTTAAAACAAACGCCAAGGCATATTTCTTATCACACTGAATCCAACACAATATGTTTCATGGAAATTTTACTTCAAATGCTCCCGAAATCACATTTTTTTCATTTTGTCAAACAAATAAAAAATTGATTTTTTTTTTGTTTTAGGAATGCCAAGTCAGTAGTCCATATGCTGACCGGGTCATGGCACTTGGCACTATTTTACTCATCCTTAATTGTCCAATGAGTGATTGAGACATGTCACAAGTTGATTGGTTGACACATGTTAATGTTTTTATTGGTTTACTAGTTGTTGTGGTGGGCCAATGAGGAAGTGCCACATGGACCAACCATTGGTTACCACATGGACTCCTCGTGGTGGCCAAAATTTTGTACATGGTCAAACCACCATCCATGGGAATTGAAACCATGACCTCCAACCTTGAAACAAAGTGCCTTTACCAACATGGCTACGTTATTCCTTGTTTAATATAGTCACCAAACCTATATTTAAAGTTTAATATGTGCACTATAGGGGAAATGGACCTGGCCCTTAAGGCACATGGTATGTCATATTACCACGCGCATAGAGGAATTGGGGATGGTTTTAACTGTAATACAATTTCTACCACCAATATGGAAGGTGAGGATTGGGCGTCGCTCCCGTTTTTGGGGTGGACCAACTGGGTTTAGGTTAAATTGTAGGATTATTAACAGTTGAATTGGGTAGAAACTTGAAACAGTGATATCTTACTCAATTTTGGGCCAAATGATGTGCAAAAATAGTCAAAACAACGGTTTTCAATAGTGATGGACCCATTGGAGGCATTAGTTTTACTGTTTTAGCTTTCTAAAAGCCTGTAATTATTTTGAAGAGGGAATACATACACGTGAGTTGATTTTGAGAGAAAGTAGAATGACATGTGTAGAGTTTTTAACCCAAAATTTCTTACTTCTATGTGTGTCCATATTTAGGGGAACACCGAAAAATAATTAGTTATAAATACATATATTGTGTGGTAAAAATTCCATATAAGGTTGGTTTAGTGAATCCTTAATATATATATATATATATATATATATATATATATTAAATTAATGATATAATTTTGGGAGAAATGTAAAATTAATGATTTTGTTATTTTTTATTTTTTTGGCAGTTTAGACTAATCCTAATCTTTCCATTTTTTCTCCTCCCATCCCACCCATGGGTTTCGAACAGGTGACCTTGCAGACGGAGTGCCTTAATAATGCACCCCATCACCGACTGCTCTACACCACGTGGGCAATGATCTTGTTATTAAAAATAAATTAAAGATAATGATAATTATAACCTGTAATTATACTTTTTACTATGAATTTAGATCTCTTATCCAATTTTTATTGCAAATTTTTAAAACCAACTTGGTTCAACTTTCCACAAATATTTATGAATTGGAATTTGAAATTCGAATTTTTTATTGGATGACCAAATAGGACCCTTCTAGAATCTCCAAGTAGGCCTACAATATCTTCCCTACTTGGAAGATATATATGAAAACATGTTAATTTCCTAATAGTTAACCACAAATTCACTTAAAATACTTAAAATTAATGACTTGGAAAATGTTAATGTTAAACCCATATGATAATGCAAACGGTTACTTAATGTAAGGTTAAGGAGCTATAGAGTTATGGAATGAGGGAAAAATTATGGAAATGAAGGTGAAAGTGGATGAAATTTTGGTGGCCCAATAAAGGACATGGGGTTGATGCACTATTTCCTTGCTTTCGAAGTATGGCGGGGAGAAGGGGAATTTTTTATCTCTCAGGGAATGTATAAAAATGAGATACTTCAGAAGTTCCACATGAAAAGATGAAGACCCATGGAAACTCCTCTAATGACCTACTACATGAAAGAGGATGCCACTTCGGGTGAGGAGGTGGAGGCTACCATGTACAGGAAGTTGGTGGGTTCACTCATGTATTTGGTGAAAACACCAGACATGTGTTATGCAGTCAATCAATTGAGCCAAGCCATGGTTCGACCAACCAAATTATTTTGGAGGGCTTCAAAACATGTATTGGGTACCTTAGAGGAACAACTTAGTTGTGACTTTAGTACAGACGAACAAGCGGAGTGAATTTGCAAGGCTTCACAGATGCATATTGGGCAGGAAGTATATTACATTGGAAGATCACTTCAGGAGGAATTTCCAGTGTTGGGTCAGTAACAGTTTCTTTGTACAACAGGAAGCAGAGATCAATTGCACTCAGCTAAACTGAAGTAGAGTACATGGTTTCTAGTTAAGTACTTGCAAAGCTATCTAGATGAGAAAAATTCTTATTGGGTTATTTGGTCAGATGATGGATCCTAATGTGATTTAATTTGAAAATCAGAATTGTATAAAATCTATAAGAATCTAATTTTTTATGATTGATCCAAGAACATTGATATCTGATACCACCATCTACGAGATTGTGTACAGAGGCAGATCATATTGTTGCAGTACATTCTGATAGAGGAATATGATGCAGAGATTCTGACGAAAGCTTTTTCAAGGGATAAATTCGAGTTCGATAGAAGTAGGATTGGGGTATCTGATAATCCCTTTCTTACTGAGAGGGAGTGTTGAAAATGTAGCAAGAAATTCCTAATTTATTTTTTCCTTTGATTAAATTAGGAGAAAATCGAAATTCCATATCAACATACAACTTAAATGAGTTAATTGAGTTGAAATAGTTGTTATCACTCAGTTATCTTAGTTAATTCGAGTTGGGGGAATGAAATTGAGTTGTTTATAATGATTCCTAAATTTTAGGCACCTAGGTTGAGTTAATTTTAGTTCTAAAAAATTAATTCAGTTAAATTGAGTTATGGACAGTTAAACTAGCTCCAATTGTTGGAGGAAATAGTTGGAGGTGTAGTAGTGGGGTCTAAATTTAGTGCTTAACTAGTTAACTGATCAATCAACCTAAATTAGCTCATGCATGCATGAAATTTGAGTTACCCAGTTGAGATTGGAGTTAAAGGGAAGTGTACTATCAATTGTAGAATATTCCAAGTTGTACAGGTCATGCATGCAGTTAGAGAATGACCTAATGGAATTGCACAATCCAAATTGAGGAATTTCCTAAATAATAGGGGTTAATTCCTTGAGGAACAACGCAAGGAAATAGGGGTTTGGAAGCTCAAAATTTTGGATAAGTAGTGGAAAATGTTAGTCAGCCAAGCAAAGGATTGAAGATACAGGTGCAGGTTGAGCTCAAGGTGGAGCATAACATATTGTATTCATCATATTATTTGATTAATATAATACAAATAGTAAGGGTTTTTGAGCCGTTACTTTCCCATAGATATATTTTTGTGTATGTGTATTGAATCTTGATGCATGTAAATGATTTGTGTTCACAATTGTGAATTGACTTCTGCAGATTGGTAGAGTAGATTCTAGTCTTGTGATTTAGTAAATGTCATGATTAGATTAGGATCTACACATTAATTTCTACGATGCATATTTTCACCTCAGTCATTGGCCTAGGAGGGTGATGGTAAAAATTAGGCATCGTCTCCAGAAACCTCTTAAAAAATAAAAAATAAAAATATGAAGAGTATGGTGCACCATAAAACAGGAAAGTACCAGAAACAATGTATACATATATAAGAGGCACTAATTTTTTTTCACATACATACAAACACATTGGTTATTTTTTATTTTCAATGCAGGGTGTCCAAACATTTTACGCACCGGTGCATACATATAAACTCTAGGCACTAAAATAGAATATTTAGGTGATTGAATGCACTGAGCTCTATTTTTTTAACATTATGTTTGCAGTGAATTTGGTAAATATAAATGCACTGAGTGTAACTTAAAAATTTAGGTGCTGACATACAATTATAGCTATTCCTAGACCATTGTAATTTACAAAACACACTAAGAATATTGTGGTGTGTTAATTTCACACACTAAAATGTGGTGAACCCTGTAAATTTACAGGGTGCGTTGTGTAAGCCGAACTTGTCAATTGCTCCGTGCAAGGAAAAAAATGGATTTTTTGACATAATTTTCAATTCTAACCCACTAAAAATTAAATTATAGAGAAACAGAGACATTTCATGGACATTTTCTTGTTGGGGAGGCATAGTGTACACGTAAATGAGAAAAAAAAATTTCACCACCATTTGATAAAATTGGAAAGACACACAAAGCGAACTGGACAAAGGGATGATAAGCAAGAGAAGAAATGATTACAAGGTGCTTGAGTGAGGAAACAAAGGCACTGGTGCCTCAGATCTCTGGAACATTGTAAATGGTAAAAATGAAATTTACGGCTGGTAGGTTTTTTTTATTGAACCCTATTTCAGTGCATTATTGTAACCTCACTAGTGTGTACTATTTCCAAGTGCACCACATTTTTTTTAAATTAAAAACCCTATAGCAGTGCTCTTCATATGTACACACCTGGGTGTTTAAATACATGAACCGCACTACTTCATCGTGGGCATATAACATCGATATGGTGAAAATAATTTTAAGACTGACAAGTTTTAAGTAACCTTTTTCTAGTGCTACCGATTAGTATAATTATCGTTGCCTTGGTAGTTACACGTCGGGGAGTTTTAATAAATGAAAAACATAGGTGTTTCATAGGAATATAGCATCGAAATGGTGAAAAGAATTTTCTAACTAGCATTTTTTTTTAATTTAACCTTTCTACAGTGCTATCGAGTAGTCTACGCACCAATACTTATATAGGTGGTTCATAATTTCTTTCATTTGTATAAAATATAACACTTTGATGATGCATAACACTCTACTAATATTGGGCCTTTTAGAGCGATATATTGTGTACACACTGGGGTGTTAGTGTACTAGCACCAAACTAGGAGAAAATGATTTTTATGACCAACATTTTCGTATATTTAACCCTTTTCTCGTGTTATCTAGTCGTATATGCATAAGAGAACTTTATGTATTTAGAACCCCATTATTATTTTTTTACTATAAAAAATAAATCTATCATGGTGCACCATGTGCTATTATTCACTCGTACGTATATGTATATTAATGAGTTGGTGCATTAGTTTATTATAGATGCACCATTAAACAACGTCCACTAAAACATCCACCCACCCAACTTTGCTATTGAACTTCAATAAAAATGAAATTTGGGCTATTTTTATAGGGGCTTCCACAAAACAATCTATTGGAGGTTCTTTTCCTCGTAGTGTTTCAAACATGGTATCGACATTATGAAATTACAATATTACCTTTTGGACTTACAAATTCACCTACTACCTTCATGTGTTTGATGAACAATGTGTTTAGTAAATTCTTGGACAAGTTCGTATTAATTTTTATATATAATATTTTAATTCATTCAAATACCTAGGAAGAGTATAAGAAGAACCTAGAAATAGTGGTACTGACCTTACATGAACATCAACTATATGCTAAATTTAGTAAGTGTGAATTTTACCATGATAAATATAGTATTTTGGGCATGCAAACTTGAAGAGGGAATAGAAGTGGACCTTGAAAAGGTAAAGGTCATTTTTTGTTTGCAATTCCAAAAAATGTGGTATGTATAAGGTTATTTATGGGAATCATTATTTATTATCACAGATTTATAGAAGGATTGTTTAATTTAACATACCATATAACTTCCTTGCAGAAGAAAGGAGTAAAATTCAAATGGAAACAAAGATGTTAGAACATTTTTGAGAAGTTGAAATATTTACTTACTATTTCCCACTAGGTTAAAAATAACAAACCCCGATAAGGATTTTGTGGCATGCACTGACGCTTGTTTACAAGGCCTTGGAGGTGTACTCATGTAGGAAGGACATGTGTTAGCCTATGAATCTCACAAGTTAAGGGAGAATGAAATAAATTATGCACTCTACATCCTTGAGATGAAAATAGTCATCCATGCCCTTAAAATATGGCGACATTACTTTACTAGTAAGAAATTTACTTTCTTTACGAATCATATAATTAAAAAAAAAAATTATCCAACCTGACATGAATGCTAGGAAGGCCAGTGGTGGATTTCCTAAGTGAATAGGATTTCGACATAAAACACATAAAAGGAAAACAAAACAAGGTAACAGATGCACTTAGTCGAAGTTTAAAACAAATATGTGATGTGACAGTCAGAAAAACTCAAACAAAATTTGTTGAAGATAGAGAAGCCTACAATAGAAAACCAGAATTATAATCAGATACGTGAAAGTATGAGAAGTGAATATGGTGATCCACGTAGATATTGGTGGCCATCTATTCCACTTGGACCCCCATCATTTTTTGTTTCATTTTTTCAATTTCACCACAGTTTACTATTTTTAGCATTTTTTCGAGTCTTGAACTTCTGGAGCCGTTTTGAGGCCCTAAACAATGTTTTTTGGGAAACCTGGATGAAAAATGGAAATTCCTTGGATTTTTCTCAGATAAAAAGTTGTAGTCCTCGAATAAATATTTCTAACGAGGTATTATGCATGTCAAACATAGATCGTATGCCAAAGTTACATCCCCGGGAAGATTAATGTACCATTTTACCCAAACGGGGCCCATAGTTTTAGTGCTTCATCTCCTAGGGTTATGTTTTTCGATGTTTATGGTTTTCCATTGCTTCTCAATAATAAATAGGCCCTCCATCCTCATTGTAACACGATTCAGAGGCCTACAGCCGCCACATCTCTTCTCAGAGATAAGCTACCAACGCCCTAGCTACTTTATTTCCATTATGTCTATAAGAATATTTCAGTCATTTGATTTTAATAAAATGAAGTTTTATTTCCATTGCATATCTATGTTTATGTTTATTTATGTATATTATTGTGTTCCTGCATAAATTCATATTAGTGGTATTAGAGCGATAAGCTTTTTCTCTGTTTTTTTTTGCATGTCCCCAACGAGGTTAGGGTATAAGGAGTTAGGGCTCGATCTGGTTGAACCCTTGCAAGATCAGCCTCACAAACCCTGACGACCTCCCATGGCGGAAGAAAAGAAAGATGAGGGAGCAGGAGATCCTACAAAATTATTTCTCAAGGATGTCCTCAACAAACAGAGGAATGTGATGATGGATAACTTTGCCCAGATCCTTCAACGGATACCCACCAGTGGCGCATCTACATCGAGTGGCCACTCTAGAGACGCCACTCCTTTCAAGGTACTAGTCAACTTCGAACTTCCCATATTTGAAGGCTAGATAGATGCAAATGCCATAAAGAGATGGTTGAATTTTATGGAATGGTATTTCTAGGTCCATGATTTCTCTGACCGACAAAATATTACTTTTGCAATCTTCAAAGGCACCCCCCATGTCAAAGACTAGTGGGAAACCTGCCGTAAGAAAAATTACGAGAGGGAACCCTCCTTGTTCTCGGTCGCACCCACTTGGAATTCATTTTGAGATGGCATTAAGGAACAATATTAATTTGTGGGGAGATATGAGGACAAGTACATCCAATGGACCACGATGTGGTAGCAAAGGGATCAAGATGTGCATGAACTAATGAATTTGTTCCATACCCTGCGCATAAAGTTAGGTATTAAAGATTCAAAGAGACATTTTTTTCTCAAAGACTGTAGTTTTTTAGATAGATACATTCAGGAGGAAATGGATTTCCTCGACATTAGCTCGCTTGGCACGACATATCACTATGCTGCCAAGATCGAACATAAATTTAATAAAAATAGGCGAGACTTTGGATCCGCGAATTTGAAGCCAGGGAAAGGAGCCCTCGAACCATAGAACAAGAGGCAAATCCAAAGCGGGGTGATTCAAAACAACTCCACAAATCCAAATAAGGACATGGGGAAGTTGTGTGAATTTCATAACAACCCCACTCATAGGACAAACGAGTGTCAGGACAAGCAGTCACTGGTGGCCAAACCGAAGGCACCTAAATCAAATGCATGCTTTGATATTGAGTTAGAACCAAACAGGGTGATGACAAAGGGAAGAAGATCATTAATGCGGATCCCAGTGTCATTGTTGCCACCACCAAGCTCTAGAGGGAGGATCCAGAGGAGAGGGTGAGCCTCTTCCATTCGCAGATGTGGGTGGAGGGTTCTCCACTGAAATTCCTTGTCGATAAAGAAGGCCAAAAGAAATTCATTCCAGTAGAGGTCATGAAGCATCTCATCTAGCACCGACCATAGCACACCCACAGTCATATACCATCGGGTGGATTCACCAAGGAATAGATCTTTGTGTTCGCCAATAATGTCGCCTTCCATACAACATCAAGCCATCCACGAATGAGGTAGTGTGTGATGTTGCTCCTCTTGATGTGTCTGATGTATTATTAGGCCAACCATACTTGTGGAAGTGACATGTTGTGTATGAGTCTATGCCTCGTTCTGTTGTTATTACTTTGGGAAATAAATTGTACAGGATACGAGAGGTAGTACTGCCTCCTGCCATCTCTTTTATTACTGCAAGACAACACAGTAGGATTATTTCCCAAATCAGGAAATTTATTTTCATTACAATTCACCCAAAATGGAAGAATAATATTGTGGCCACAACCTCCAAACAGGGCTCAATAATGCATTAACAGGAGATGGTTAAAGTTGTGGAGTAATATGAGGACATTTTCTCCTCACCCACAGAGGCTCCTCTATATTGTCAAGTCAAGAAGTACATTGATCTAACCCCAAGTACGTCGATGCCTGATGTTTCCATACCTCATGCGACCACGCAGATAGAATCCACACATGTAATGTCTGAGGCTGATAAAGCAACCAAATTTATTGAACAATCCTCACGTCCGCTAGTAGGTCCACGACATCTTGGACAAATCCAATGTTAAGTACAAGCAGTGTCATGATTAACATCTGGTGCCACACAAATTCCAGGTGGGTGAAAAAGTGTGGCTTCATTTGCAGAAAGAGTGCCTCGAAGGACCCCACCACAAGCTTCACCCACTCCTATATGGTCCATACAACATCACCAAGGCAAGTGTCTCACCGGGGACCAAGTTCAACAGATTTTTCCTCATCTCATGGAGGAACTCAATGCAATGTTAACCATTGATTCTTAAGGAGGGAGGGAGGAATGATCCAGGTGGATATTGATGGCCACCCACCTATTCTACATGGATCCCCACCCATTTTTTTCATTTTTTCAACTTTAGCAAAGTTTACTATTTTTAGTAGTTTTTCGGGTCTTGAACTTCTAGAGCCGTTTTGGGACCCTAAACGACGTTTTTTGGGAAATCCGAGAGCATACAAATATTGTATGCCAAATTTACGTCCCTGAGAATATTTATGTACCAATTTACCCAAACGAGGCCCATATTTTTTGTGCTTCATCTCCTAGGATTAAGTTTTTAGATGTTTATCATTTTACATTGCTTCTCAATAATAAATATGCCGTGAGCCTCATTATAACATAGTTCATAGGCCTATAGATGCCACGTCTCTTCTCAGAGATAAGCTACTAGTGCCCTAGCTATTTTATTTCCATTATGTCTGTAAGCATATTTTATTCATTTGATTTTAATGAAATGAAGTTTTATTTCCGCTCCATCTCTATGTTTATATTTATTTCTGTATATTATTATGGTCATGCATAAATCTGGATTATATGGTCAAAGGAAGTAACCTTATTATGAAATTAATGAAAAAGGATTTTTGTTATACAAATACATAATTTATATTCCAAACATGGATGAAATTAAAATATTAATATTGGTTGAATACCACAAAAAAGTCATTTTTCACACATCCAAGTTATTAAAAAATGATTATTGCTCTCAAAAAATAATTTTTTTCCAAGAATGAAGAAATAAGTTTTAAAATACTTGGAAAACTTCCAGTACTGTAAACTAGTGAAGACAAAGAAGCAACACCCAGCAATATTGTTGAACCACCTACCTATATAAGAGCAGATGTAGGATGTAATATCATTAGATTTTACTACTCGACTACCTAGGACACGAAGGAAACATGACTCTACTATGGTATTTGTAGATAATTTATCTAAATTTTCCCATTTTACACATGTTTAGTCTACCTATAGAGTTACAGAAGTGGAAAAAATCTTCATGAAGGATTGTTTTCTGAATTTATGGTGTGCCAAAGATAATTATATCTCATAGGGGCACAAAATTTACCTTAAATTTTTTGAGACCATTTTTTACTAGAATGGGTACGGAGATGGACTTTAGCACTACGTACCACCCACAAATTGATGGGAAAATAAAAAGGGTTAAATAGGTCCTTGAGGAAATGCTACAAATGTATGTAATGAACATGTAGGTTTTAACCCTGTAAAGAAATATTTGCAAACGAATCTTAAAAACAGAAAATAAATAATAGAGAGAGCATAAAACATAAAACATATATACACAGAGAGTTTTCCCCTGGATCCAAAATCGGGACTACCAACTTGATTTTTCATTATATTCCTTTTAGTGTTACAACACATATATATACATGTCGAATCATTCATAAACCCTAGATCAGAACATAATTGTAGTTCCCTTGACCAGATCTACAAAATACCAAGGCCCAAAAACCATCATGCCCTAAAACCATGTTCAAACCCATGCACAAAACCATGGGCGGGTCCGCCCACCAAAAAATAGGGTCCAATTCTTTTTCCCAAGGGCTGCACTGGACTCCGAACAGGGGGGCTTTTCCCCCCCGTGTGACCCTCGTGCTATGCCCAGCGCAACGTACAAAGGGGGTTATCACCCCCCCAGTGACCCCCCTATGCGTGTGACTAATTGTGGAAAGAATATAACACATACCCAACATTCTCCCAATTGTTCGTTTTCTTTCCACAGGGGGCTAGAGGAGAGCTTATTCATTAGTTTAGCTCTGAAACACCCATTGTTTCTCTACACCAAGAGAACTTTTGAGTGCTCACAGAATTCTTCAATGCATCTACACCATTATTCTAAGTGTCCACCTTTACCAGCAACACCCTTTTATCCTCAAACATATCTCTCACAAAGTGATATTGAACATCAATGTGCTTTCTCTTTGAATGATAAGCAAGGTTCTTAGCCAAGAAAACTGCACTTTGGTTATCATAGTCTATCCTTATAGCTCGCTGCACCAACCCCATACTTGAACACAATCTCTGCAACCAAACTGCTCCCTTACTTAGATGAGTGGCTACCATATATTCTGCCTCTGTAGTTGAAAGAGCCACTACAAATTGTCTTTTACTCATCCAACTAACTGCACCTCCAAATAGGCTAGACACATACCCAGTTGTAGATATTATTTGGTCCAGATATCCAGCCCTTTTTGCATCAACAAAACCATGGATGTCAAAAATTTCGTCCAATCCTGGTCTTCCCTAGTAGCACAAACCATAATCACTAGTGCCACACAAATATCTGAAAACACGCTTCACTGTTGTCCAATACTCCTTCCCTAGTTTTGACGTAAACCTGCTCAATACTCCCACTGCATGTGCAATGTCTGGTCTAGTATAGACCATTGCATACATCAGGCTACCCACTGCACTTGCATATGGAACACAGGGACATATCCTCTTCTTCTTCTTGTGTCTTGGGACACTGTTCAGCAAACAACTTTACACCTATAGGAATGGGAACCTTCATTGGTCTACTATCCTGCATATTGAACCTATGCAATATATTCTGAACATACTTCCTCTAGTTTAACCAGAGCTTCCTCTTTACTCGATCTCTCTTAATTTCCATGCCGAAAATATAGTTTGCAGCACCAAGATCCTTTATGTCGAATTTGGAGAACAATTGGTGCTTCAAATCTTGGATATTTTCTTTGTCATTTCCAATCAACAACATAGCATCCACATACAAGACCAAATACATAACACAGTCACCAATTAATTTAAAATAAACACAGTGATCCTCTTTGCTTCTGGTGAAGCCAAGTCCCCGTATATAGGTATCAAATTTCGAATACCACATCCTTGGTGATTGTTTTAACCGATACAGAGAATTTCTTAACCTACATACCAGTTCTTTCTTACCCTTCACCACAAAGCCTTCAAGTTGCTTCATGTAGATCTCCTCTTCCAGATCCCCGTGAAGAAATTATATCTTCAAATCCATCTATTCTTCTTCACAATCAAATGCAGCAACAACACATAAAAGTAATCAAATAGAAGTAACCTTGGCAACAAGAGAAAAAATATCACAAAAATCAATTCCTGACACTTGGGAATAACCTTTTTCTACCATTTGAGCTTTTTATTTCTCCACCTTGCCTTCTATATTCATCTTCTTCTTAAACACTCATTTGCTCCTGATGGGCTTCCTATCAACCGACAACTCCACTAGATCCCATGCCTCATTTTTGTGCAATGATTCCATTTCATCAACCATGGCCTCCTTCCAAAGTTTTCCATCCTCTGAATCCATTGCCTCCCTGACATTTTTGGGATCATCATCAGTGATAGTTAAAGAAAAAATTGAACAGAAAGCAGATGGACTATACATTTCTGGTTGTCTTCTTTCTCGAACTGATCTTCTCACAACTGGATTTTTTGGCTCTTCCTCTTCTAAGTCTTCTTTTGTGTAGAGTTTGATTCATCCTCCTTTTGTTCAAACTCTATATTATTAGGTTCCTTTGGTAGTACTTCATGTTTAACAACATATTTCACCTCTCTAAACACCACATCTCGGTTGTACACAACCTTCCTTATTTCTGGGTTCTAAAGCTTGTAACCTTTTAAACCATCCTTATACCCAATAAAGATGCACCTTTCAGATTTATTATCCAACTTGGTCCTTTTCTCCTTTGGAACATGTACATATGCATCACATCCAAATATCCTAAAATGTGAAAGATAGGGTTTCTTACCAGTCCATACCTCATGTGGAATCGTATCCTCCAACGTTGATGAAGGTGATATGTTAACCAGGTAACATGTAGTCTCCATTGCCTCCGCCTAGAATTCCTATCCCAACCCGGTACTAATCAGCATGCTTCTTTCCTTTTCCATCATTATTATGTTCATTCTTTCTGCAACTCTATTTTGCTAAGGTGTGTATGGATTAGTCTTCTTTCGTGCTATACCACACTTCTTACAGATCTCTTCAAATTCCTTCTTGCAAAACTCTCCACCATTATCTGTCCTCGTCACCTTTATATTATTCTCTATCTGGTTTTCTACCAGAGCCTTAAATTATTTAAATCTTTCAAAGACTTTATATTTCTTCCTCAATAAATATATCCATGTATTCCTTGAGAAGTCATATATGAATGAAACATAGTGCACAGACTTACCCAGTGATGGAACCAACATAGGTCCAAACACATCACTGTGCATGATCTTTAATATCGTGCTCGCCCTCTTAGCACTAGAAGGAAAGCTCACCCAATTCTACTTCCCATATACACAATTTTCACATAAATCGAAATCTAAAGAGAAATTGGACATACATTCTACCATACCATTACCATGCAGTATCTAAAGGCCCTTCTCTCCAATATATCCAAGCCTTTGATGCCATAGCATGGTCTTTTCTCTAGAGATCTCTAGGATTTCTGCTCCACTTTCAGGAACCATAGAATTGTTGCACCCATCAATAGCAGTGCTACCTTGCAACTTTTATAGAGTTCAAATCTGAACTCCCCGCATTAATACTAGTGCTCCCAAACCATCTTGTAGGTATATTTCTCAAACACTGTTTTTACACCTGCATCGTCTAGCTTGCTTATAGAAATCATATTTCTATCCAATGCATGAATATGCAGAACACCATGAAGTGTTCTAATCCTTCCACCATGCAGCTTCAGCTTGACTTTTCCATGTCCAATGATTCTGGCCTTCCTATCATCACCACCATCATACTTCTCATACTCGCAGAACCACTCCCTTTGGGGAGTGAAGTGAAAGGATGCACCTGAGTCAATCAACCATGCCTCATGATCTACATGTGTATTTGAAGAAGAAACCAAATACACATCCCAACCTTCATCTAAGGTGGTTTTTTCCTTTGCATAAGGGGCATCATCAGATCCCTTTCCTTTCTCTGGAGCTTTAGATCTGCAATCCTTTTTGCAGTGCCCTTCCTTTACGCATTTTCAGCACACCTTTACATACTTTCCTAGAGATTTAGAGCTCCCACTCAAAACGTTATGTTTCTTTCTGTTATGGGACCTTCCTTGTATAGATAAGGCATTTCTATTTTGTCCCTCCATATTTTTCTGTTTCATTTCCTCCAACAACAAGGCTGAGACAATTTCATCAAAATTCAAGGTAGTTATATTGCTACCTATTGCAATAACAAGTTTGTCTCACGAAACTAGTACATAACACAACAAACTGATGCACTTGTCTTCATCTAAGATTTTAATATCAAGAGATGATGACTGACTTACCACAGTATTGAAGGAATTTAGATGCTCTGACACTAAGTCTCCATCCTTCATCCTTAGGGTATACAAATTTTTCCACATGAACAAATTATTCACCAGAGACTTAGATTGGTACAAATTCCCTATCTTGTCCCACAAAGTCTTCATCGTAGCTTCCCCAGATACATTCAACAATACTGAATCTGAGATACACAATCGTATTATGCTCTTTGCCTTATGATCTAGCTTCTTCCAGTCTTCATCTAACATTGTCGTTGGTTTAGTACCCTGATCTACCACGATCCATTGATCTTTATCCACCAACAAATCCTCCTTCTTAATCTTCCACAACTCAAAACTCAAGCCATTAAATTTCTCAATCTCTATCTTTCCACTGTTTGCCATCTTCTTTCACCGCAAGAATCGATCCCATAGATCTCCCACTAAACATGGTCTATCATAGGCCCGAGAAAAAAAAAACCCTCGGCAACAAAGGCGTCCCCTTTTTAACCATGTACATAAATTATCTACAAACGAATCTTAAAAACTTAAAATAAACAACAACGAGAGCATAAAACATAAAACATATATACACATAGATTTTCCCCTAGATCCCAAATCGAGACTACCAGCTTGATTTTTCATTATATTAATTTTAGTGTTACAACAATATATATACATGTTGAAGCACTCATAAACCCCAATCCATTAAACCTAGATTAGAACATAATCGTAGTTCCCTAGATCGAATCTACAAAATACCAGGGGCTGAAAACCATTATGCCCCAAAACCATGTGCAAACACATGCACAAAACCATGGGCAGCTCTGCCCACCGAAAAAAAGGGTCCAATTTTTTTTTCCCTGGGGCTTTCCCGGACCCCGAAAAGAGGGGGTGGCTGCCCCCCCTGCTATGGCCAATGCAATGTACAGGGGGGGCTTTCACCCCCCCTGGTGACCCCCCACGCATGCGACTAATCGTGGAAATAATATAACACATACCCAACATAACCTTCCCAAAAAATGGGAGGACTATTTGTATTTGGCAAATTTTTCCTATAAAAATAGTTAATAGGCATCACTCAAGATGAGTCCCTTTAAGGTTTTGTGTGGAAAGAAATTTTATTTTCCTTTAAGTTGGATTTGACTTGAGGATAGGCTTATGGTAGGGCCAAATATATTACAGTTAATGTAAGAGATAGTGAAAAGGATCAGAAAAAAATTAAAAGCACCACAAGACAGACATAAGAGTTATGTTGATTTTAAAAGGACACATAAAGAGTTTCAAGTGGGTGAACATGTTTATGTTAAAGTATGACCAAAAAATAGCTCCTTGAAACTTGGGAGTTGTTCTAAACCATCCCATCGGTTTTGTTGGCCACTTGAGATATTAGCTAGGGTAAGGTTGGTGCCCTACCAAGCCATATTAAGATTCATAATGTGTTTCATGTGTCTCTTTTAAATAAATATATACATGATCCAACTCATAATCAATTGGAATTTTGTAAATTTTGAATTGATATGATATTAGCTATACTCTAGAATTGAGCCATCGCCCAGGTTAAAGTGAAATGGAAGCACTTTGTGCCTTAGGATGTCACTTGGGAAATGGAGGATAAGATGAAGAAAATATTTTTTATGTCATTCCAAAGGTGATGGAATCCTAAAAACATAGAGGTTGGTGTCCTTTTTAAGGGGAGGGGAAATATAATACCCCTGTAAATTTACTTTATGAAAATTTAATACTGACTGGAAAGTTAGAACGGATAAATTAAAAAATATACTAGGGTAAATATTTATTTTTAATTTAAAAGAATAAATTTTTTGGTATATTAATCCTCCTAGAAATTTTTTAAGGGCTAAACATTTGAGATTAACTCCTAAGTGCCAAGAAGCAATTGAAATAAATTATGCCCATAGGGGGCACTAACAAAAAGAATAAAATCCTCCTTTTGCTATTATTGAGAGAAAATTTTTCGCAAGGACAGACCACAAGAAAAATTTTCATGAGTGGAGATAAATGTCATGAGGTGGAATTTGTACAAAGAATTATGGGAGATAAATATAATTACTTTTGGAAAAAATAAGAATGCAAGAGATAGACTAGTTTAATACCTAAAGATTTAGCATGAAACTTTTAAAGGGTTCAGGAGGCGAATTTAAAAAAATATTTCTACATTGTGTGATAGAGAGGAGTGGAACTCTAGGGGAACTAATAGAAAATTTTGGTTCAAGGTTGGGAGGACCATGGAAGCCTTTAACCTACTTCATGGAGAAATTTAGATAAGTAGTTGAATGATCTAATTTATAAATAATAGAAATTGAAATAGTTATGAAAGTACAAATGGTTAAATGAAAACTATATTGTTTGGATACCGCTGGGAATAAATATATTTTTCTATGTGCACATAGATGTTGTATGGTTATTTGTGTTTTCTAGAAGTAAAGAAATATAGCAAGTAATGAAGACACTATTATACAGAGATGAAGGTTGAATACAAAATGCTTTAAAAACTATAATGGGTGCTCTAGAAGTAGTAATATATATATATGGAAAGAAAACATGTGGTTATGTGAAGATTAGTTGTTCAGGCCTATTAAGAACAATAATATGTTCTTATTCTTAAGCACAGACAATCCTAGACAACACAAAAGACTAGGAGCATTCCCCCATTAAAGGGGTCCAACAAGTTTTTGTCATACTTGGTACCTATAAACTAAATTTATAATATCTACATGTTACAAAGAAAAACCATGTAGCTGACTTTCTAGAAAGCTACACGATTAAATGGTAAAATGCAAAAAAAAACATACTACTATACGACCATTCAACACATAAAATATTTTCAAAATTTATTCCTATAGGCTTGAGCCTCATTTCTTTAAACCATAACAAGTACTTTCCAAAGAAGCCAAATTTAGATAGCATTTCATAATACAATTACAGAGCAAGATTTAATAAGTGTTTTAAAACATATGGTTGCAACCATACAAGTCTCATTTGAGAACTAAAATAATTATTTGATAGTATGTAAATAGAAACCAGAATATGTAAAACAAATATTTTATAAAAATGGCCATTTCCCTTAATAATTTTTACAACTTCTCTCAACATAGAGGAAGTAGTCCATGACTAGAATAAGGCCCTATCTCAAAAGTAAAAACCCTAGCATACATTACAGCTAACCAAGAATAAGGCATAAGGTCATTGCAGCGCAACAGACTTGATAGATAATTAAATTGTTTAATAAGAACTTGTAGTCATGAAGAAATGAAAAAACGAAAGAAAAGAAACCCTCGACACCCTTCTAGTAAAAAAAAAATTGAAAAAACCTTGTTGCCATAGAAGCATACCTGTGAGAAAATTAAGTTGGGTCAGCAATTGTTCTGAATTTCTAAAAGAGCTCATTTAAAGGAAATAAATTAAGATCCTAGGGTTTGAATAATTATACTTATGTATATGGAACAAAATCGTTGTATTCCTACAAGAAAAAAGAGAGCATTTTAGTCCTCATTTAAAAGTTATACAAAAAACTAGATGAAACCATTGATTATGATAATACCAGAGTTAGGGTTTTTGGTGACCTTACCATGAATAAACTCGCCAAAATAAACCTCTTGGAATCATCTGAGACAAACCGAAAACCCTATAAAGTTTAATGTTATGACTAGAAAACCATCATGCTGGCTATAACACTAGAAAACAAAACTAAGTGGTGGTTAAAGAGTAATTTGAGGGCATCATGAGGATAAATTAAAAACCCAAAACAAAAATCAAAAGAGAACAAAATGTCGAAGAAAAATTACCAGGTATGCGAACTAGATCTACGTCAGAATCATGCATGTAATCTCATTTGGACTCAATGGATGGTTTATCAAAGTGAAGCCAACCAAAATTTGGCAATAATTCCTTCAAGAAAAGGGAAAAATCCTCTATGGTTACCGTAGGGTTTGAAAGGAAATCACTGATCTAATTTCACAACTAACGCAACAACACAATGAGATAGTAACAACATGACTTGATAGTGTGGTTAACGTAATGATAACCTAATCAACCTTCATTGTCGATTAATCAAGACAAGATATTTACTGTTGAAAATACCAGCTGGCTAGGATCCATGTAGACAATGGGGACCCTAGGCCACAAAACCACACCACATGTTGCTCTCTTCTGTGGCTACCATCGTCGATAGGGAGCATAGGTTCAAACACATATGCATAACTTCATGTTTACAAGTCGTGCCTTATCAATACTTTCATGAGTGCGTAACATTCCAAAGGAAACCTTATAATAATGTTTATGAATATAAGTGTCGTGTTAGCGATGTGTATAACTTTAACAATTAGATAATTATGTGTTATATTAAAAAAAAATAAAGTGGACAAGAGGTAAGGTATAAATCACGGGGTTTTATTGGCGGAGAAATTTCATAACACGTGCATTCATATCGGGAGATATATATTGAGGAAAAAATGGTAGGGAATATATAGGGGCAAAGGAGTTTATATTGGGAGGTATAAAAATGAAGCTAAAAGTTAATGAAAAAATATAAAGGAGTATAGAAAATGTCAATGAAAAAATAAATACTTATAATATCTAGTGAAAGAAGGTGTTTTTTTAATTGGGAAGATGTATTGGGTTTGTAACGGTAAGGGGTTAAATAATGTGATTTTTAAAGGAATTTTCTAATTTAGCCCAGAGGCTCATTCTACAATCAAGTATGAGGGACATGTGTAAGAATTTCACGTCCTCAAAAAAATAAAAATACTTTTGCAGCAAAAAATAAATAACCATATAAATAAACAATTTAAAATCTATTAACATGGTAATTAAGGTAGTTGTTGACATTTCACTTTCACTCTTCATGTAATAAGTACAATATTTCGATGTCTATCTTAAATAATACGATTTTATATAACTTTACAAAGATAAAATAATTAAAAAAAAACTATTTCTCTTATAAATATGTTAATTTAGAACTTAAATATCCTATTTGAATATCCATATTAACTAATATATTTCATCTCTCTTTACAAAAAGTGTGTTTATATATATATGTGTGTGTGTGTGTGTGTGTGTTAATGTTAACCTTAGCTCCAAAGGAAAAAGCAATTAAAGATAAAGTAGTGTAGTTATATCTTAATAAGAGGAAAATGTGTAACTCATTCAATTTTTTATATAAAATATTAATAATGCTAGAATATATAATTTAAACAATGAAAAATTACCACTATAGATCTATATTAATCACATATTTACCGAGCACTAAAATAAGATTTGATCTCTCTATCTCTTGATAGATAATGCTATTTGAGATTTCAAATTTAATGAGATTTGAGATTGCTAGATAATGAGATTTGAGATTTAATTCTGGTAGCAAATGAGACTTAAATTTACCCTTGGGGAATCAGGGGTTGGATGTGCATTAGGAGTCGGATCAGCATCAGGAGTTCCTGCAATTGGGGGAGAGGCATATTCGAGAGGAGGCATGGTGGCAGAATGATCAACAACATCCGAGGGGGAGGGAATTTCAAGATGTGGCATGGGCAAGGTCAAAACATAGGCTTTCATATTCAGTGTAGGCGAAGTGAGTAAGGTTTGGGTAATCAGTATTCTCAGGTTGACGGTCCGGTGTGCGCCTGCACTGGATGGGGGGGGTTTACAAGAGGATTGTGGACCATCAAAGGGGTTGGAGGAATTTGAAGTGGGAGTGAGAGGCAGGCACAAAGAGGAGTGTGGGGATGAGTTGTTCGAGGATGTGTTTCGATAAATAGCCGAGGATGAACAATAGAGAGGATGGGACCAAGAAACCATATCCATGACCGGAAGCTTCGAAGCAGCATGTTGTGGAGAGTTACAAACCTTCTCAACGACCTGTTGTGGAAATGAATCAGAGCTACGAACCACCGCTGCATCATATTGTGGAGCTAAAACAGTGTTGTGGACCATCAAACTGACCCTTGTTCTCCACGAAGAAGGCCAAAGACATGGGCATATTTTTATTAAACATCATGGCTGGTGTCACTGGAGGCATCGAAAAGGAATGCCCCAATAGTCAATGTGTTTCATGTGGCAAGCCCCCTCCCATTCGAGATCCACAAAACTAGACGAACCCCCGGTGAAACTCACTTCGACAAGAAGCCAAGCAATGCGCATATCTCGTGCCCACATAGAACCAGGGTCAAAATATCTAAGCTTGCCAATCGAATTTCCGATGACACAAAGGGCCAGTTTTTCCCATAATTCGAAGGGTAAACCCGAAATTTTAACCCATACTAGCTTGTTAGGAGGGGTTTCCATGATCACATTGTAGCCTCTGTACCATGGCTGGAGAAAGCCACGCCCTCGAACCCAAGTGCTTTAAAAATATTTTGAGTGTCTTCCTCGTACATAAAATGTATGGAATACCATGAGTTCATCATTCGGCTCACCTTGGGAAGGTACCCAACCAGAGATCTTCGAAGCTGAAATTTAGTAGTTTGATATCCGGAGCTGGTTGTAGCAACTTATTCGTAGATAGTGAGGCCCTCCTGTGAATCCTATAGTTACCTTTGTCGTGATAGAGTCCCTTTGTGCGGTCGCCTGTGTGTGAGAGGAAGGAACATCAATTGTAGAATGAGGAACAATAGGTATAGCAGAGAGATTAGGCAGCCCTGACTCGAATAATTATTCTGCCTCAACCATAGCATGGATGAAAGCCTCGTGGGCAGACATGTCCGATCCCAAAGGGTCCACTGTTCACTCCATGATACAACAGATAGCCAAATGGGCATTGGAGTCTAGTCAATGGATGGACCCCATGTGTGATGCAGGTGTGAGTCAGCATTGCCAAATTAGGACAGACAACCGTTGGAACATAATGAAGTCAGTGGAAGCCAGTGCATTGATGTATTGCCTTGGGCAGAGGATGTCAGATGGAATACCATCAGAATTCTGTGAAGGACGATGGAGGATATTGCCTTAAATAGATATATGGACGAAAGGTCTGATTCCTATAAATAGTGACAGTTATCGTCCGATTACAATCCTACCAAAGCCCTCATGCGCTCTACTCAGGCTACCCATGCCAAGGCAAATTTTCCAATCACGCATCTTAAATGCCTCCACGACGAAAAACTGAGACTTACCTCATTTGTTGATTGTTTTCTCAAATTCGTGAACAACTGTAATTTTGTAGCACTCCATCTGATAGAGTTCACATCTCCATTGGTGAATAAGGGCCGATGGAAATGGTTTGAGGAATGTGCATAATCTGTTCAAGATACCTCGTCAAGCTCTACCAACAATTTCCAGTGAATCATGTCATTTTTATAGGCCAGGGAGTAATTAGCTGTGTTTAACCCACCCATTACACTTTTTTTATTTTTGAGCTGTAAATTGCAAGTTCAAATTTATTTAAATTTACAGTTCTATGCTCCTAAGATATGTGTATAGTTGAGCAATAGGCTCACCATTTGATTCCATTTACAATCACCGATGTCAGACATACACGGTATGGGACAAGATAGAAGGTAGGTAGGAAATGGAGACAGGGTGCAGTCATCGACGCATTATCAGAAATCGGAAAACTTTCACCGGATTTACGAAATGTGAAATGCAAAAGAGATATGCTATACCATTGCCAAAATATCTTTTTTTTTTGTAAGTTTAGATAGTTCCTTCCATTTCTATTAATATGAACCCCGGAAAAAAAATATACAAAACTAGACCTCAACCTTCCCGCAGGAAATCAGGTATTTCGGCCATCAAAGTTCAGAGTATGTCAACCAAAAAATAAAAAGTCTTAATAATATATACCATATATGACGGTACTTAATATCTAAGTCTAGAGATAACAACATACACTGAAAGAGTAATAGCCGCTAAAAATAAGGAAGACATTTAAGCATGAAATCCTTAATCTTCCTCAGGTTCCACCGGTGCAGGATCTTTGGCACTGGAACCTGGAAATTAAACTTCAACCTGCTACATGGACTTAATTTCCTTCTCCAAACTTCCTAGCCTAGCATACTGATGCAATTATCGAAGATTTATTTCTTGGATGTTCCTGTTAATATCTTCCAAAATTAATTCCATCTTAGATTTTACTGTCGACATGACTGCCTTAGCTAGAAAGCATTTGATCAACTAGTAGGTTCTAACTCACTGTTGAAACAAGGAAATTCGCCCCCGTGTGTGCCCTGGGTCAATCACCACGTTCTCCATGTCCTCATAAGCCATTTCATCCTCTCTGTCCAAATTGTTTAGAACCTCAATTTCCCAACCATAAATACGGGAATGAACAAAATTTGGGATATCTGATGCAAATGTTTGAACAATCAGTTCCAGATGCTACTGCATAGATTTTTTTCCTCTTTTCTGAGGCTGCTCAGAAGTAGGTTGTTTGCCTTTGCCTCCAATGGGCTTTCTTCCTCTTTTAACCATATTAAAGTAACCAAAAAAGGAATATACTAAAACTACCATCCAAACAACAACATGACGACAAACACCAGTCAGATTCCTAAAAAAGATTTGAGAATCGACAGGCAGAGAGGTTCCATCACCCAGGTTAGGTGACGTGAGAAAGATATAAGGTATAAACAAAGACCATACACAATTGCAAACCAATCGGGTAAGAAAGATTTGAAGACCAATAGAAAGATGGTTTCCATAACCCAAAACAGGCGAAGTCAGAGAATTATAAGGCAGGAACAGAGTCCATATACTAATACAGAGGCGATAAGGTGAAATTCCTTTCCCACATATCATCCTCAGGACCCTATTAACAAAAATACCATATATGAGAAGACAAAAGAAAAGCCAACCCTGCTGCAAGAGAGTCCCTCTACCATGACAAAGGCAAACCTTTTTAACTTTCAGCAGACAACAATTCTCTGAAATTTTCCAATTTTTACCCAGCCTCCTATCAAAGATGATGTTATAAACAGGAAAATGAGACACAGAGACTAAAACATACCCCTTCTGCGTAGCTATAAAAAAGTTTTTATTAAGGATAACAACCCTGCTAATACCCAGAAACGACGAATTACTGTAAAAGAGCCGAACCAACCAATAAAAGAGCTGATGTAACGAGTAAATATAGTAGAAGTCGAAAACCATCATCTTAGCAATGCAGAGAGCAGAATCAGGAAACAAAGACAGTGACCAAGTTTTAACCAAAGATTTGGGTAACAGAACAAAAAACCGCATAGGAAGAATGAGCCTATAGCCAGTTTCATCAACCTTCGTCATTTTCTCATACCAAAACCAACCAAATCACCATTCAAACCAGTAATCTAAGAAAGCCATTACCATTTTCCGCATTCAACAAAATTCAAAAACCTTTGGCTCAGAGGGGAAGTATGATGATACATACCAATGATCTACCCGAACCGTCACCCTTAACTTTCGCTTGAAATCACCACTAAACACTCAACCAACTTCACATTGTTAAGCATCAATATCAATGTCACATCATTCTCCAAAAAAATATCACAAATAGAGTATGGTTTAAATAATAAACGTTGCACCCATATTGAATGGGTTTTGAAGCGACTATATGTTTGGTCTTGAAAGCAATTTCAATTTTGAAATGGCGTGGTAGATGATGTTGATCCAGTAATTATTTTTATATTTTAATAATAAAACATAACTTTATAAAATGGGTTACTAAAATATAATATTATAAATATAATTGTGATTTTTATTTACTTAATTACAAATTAAAGATTAATTAATTTCGCGAGCTCAACTCTGTCATTAAAATAAAATTTAAATTAAAGATAAAAAGTTTATTCATTGCGTGTTTGACTTCTTGATGTGGTCATGATTGCTCTATTTTTAAAATAAAATATTATATATACTTTTGAGCACGTAAAAAATATCAAGTAATAAAATATATATTTATTTTTAATTATTAAAATTAACAAATAAAATAATATTAAAAAAATTTCAAGTATTGATATTTCATTTTAAAATAAATTATTAAATAATCTGATCATATTATTATATTTTATATAATATTTATTTTTTATTTTTTCTATTATTTTAATAAATAAAATCATAATTATTAATAAAAACATAAAACTAAGTTTTTGTGGTAGTTCATTTGACAAGCGAGTCTTATCTATTTTATTATATTTTATATAATTTTTAATTTTTTTATTATTTAAATAAATAAAATCATAAATATTAATAATAACATAAAAGTAAGTTTTTGTGTTAGTTCATTTCACACGCGAGTCTTATTTTTTATTATTATATTTTATATTATACTTCTTTTTTATTTTTTTATTATTTTAATAAATAAAATCATAATTATTAATAAAAACATAAAAATAAGTTTTTGTGGTAGTTCATTTAACCAGCAAGTCTTATTTAAGATAATGTGAATAATGAAGTATTTTAATTAAATTTAAGTATGTATATTTATGTGTTGTTCTAGAGATGAAGGTGATTTCTTCTAGAGATTATAGTGGCAGTTGTTGATATAGGCTAAGAGTCAAGTGAGTACAAGGGTACTAATAGTTGGAATTGTCTTTGTATCATGGGAGTACCACTAAATATAGTAATAGTGGAAGGAGAATTTTAGGGGCTAAATTTAGTATTATTGGGCTAATATTTGAAATTTTCTAAAGAAAATATTCTCCAATTAGGCTAAAATTTTGTCTATTTTTTACATATATGATTAAATGGATGATATTCCCTAAAAAATACCAATTTTAATAGTAAATTGCATGTGTTTTATTTAACTGCATTATATATATATGAATTTTCAAACTAGAATAGTGGCCTACAATACTATATATAAGAAAAATATTTAAATCCCTACAAAATACTTTAGTAATACTTGGAATCCACTATGTTTCAATACAAGTGATTATAGTGGTAGTGTCATGTGAGTACAAGGGACTATAAAGGTAATTGGAATGGACTCATACTAGGAGTTTTTGTGGTAATGGTATGAATCAAATCCTTGTCACATGGGTTATAGTGGTAGTTGTTGGAATTGACAAGTACCATGGGTTATAGTGGTATTTTTTGGAATCCACAAGTTTTATAGTGGTAGTTGTTGGAATAGACTTTGTGTCAGATTAGAGTACAACAAGTTATAGTTGTAGTGGTTGCAACTATGATTAATATGATCTAAGCATCTATGATTATGACCTAGTTACAAATTCCTCCAACAAAATAAGTTCTATGTTATTAGCCCCTAAAAAAGTAAAACAATAGCAATAGATTTATTTTGTGGCCATAATTAGTTTCCCTTTGACTTATTCAATGTCTGTTATATATATATATATATATATATATATATATATATATATATGATGATGATGATGATGGTGGTGATGATGATGATGATGATGGTTAACTTTCATTGAGACCAAATTTTGGTCTATCGGACTTAAAGAAAGGAATTATTTAGTTTGTTTTAAAATTGTACTCCTATGCTCAAGAGGAAGTGATTGGCATCCTCAATGTTCATATTCTCACATATATGGCAGATCCTTTCCACCCATGGTGTTTTAGGAACTATCCAACTATCTCTTTCACTATGGAGGTCATGAGAGTTCGTTCTTATTTTGGTTATATTAATTTTTTTTTTGAGCTAGTTAAAATATAGAGATATTTTTTATCTTCTAGAATAGGGTTGATGACCTCCTCATATATATATAATTTGGAATTTTATTCTCAAAGTTTTTAAATTTTAAATTATAATGCATGTATAATTAAAAATTTCATTTTTTTGGGTTCTTCAACTTTCTGCAAACTATAACAATTTTTCCGTGTAGAATTTCATTTTGCGGTAAAAATAAAAGTTGTGAGAAATTTTGTTAGCTTTCTATTACTTATTTTTTGAAATTTTTTTATGCGGATTTGATATGTCAACTTAGCGTTTCTTTGAGTGTGTGTTTCTTAACAATCGAAGAATTCATAAGTAGTCATGTTATGTGGCAACGTTGTATTCATTGAAAATTCTTGTTTTTGAAAAAACAAAATGTGTTACAACAATCTAGACAGAGTCTACTTTGGTTTCATCATATTTACAAAGCCAATGTATGCATATCATAATTACTAGAATTTTTTGAACTGGTCTAATACGAAAAACTGCGTATTTTTTATATGTTTCGTGTGGCAACAAATTTCTTAACATACAAGTTATAAACTAAAAATCTAAAAGCTACCCATTACGGTCAACGGACCAATGTAATGCTCCATAATTTTTTAAATTTTTTTTACAATGTATTTTGGGAGATACAAAATTTTGATTTCACTGAATCACGATGACCCTCAAAAATTGTTTGCACTCATTTTATTAGAAAAATAATTAAAATTAATAAACGTTTACGAAATTTCATAAAATTTATATTTCCTGAAAGTAGATTCAATTTTGAAAATGCTTGTCTTGGTTCCGACAGTTAATTAACAAGTTTTCATGGAGTTTAATCAGTCCAAAGTTGCAGAACCGTTTTCAGAGCTTGGCTCTACGTAATCAGTGACGCGATAGTTCGGTCGAACTATTAGCGACAGTTCGGCCGAACTATGTTTTCCATTTATGGGCCGCTACAATTAACGCCTTAATAGTTCGGCCGAACTTATTATCAAAAGTTCGGCCGAACTATTGTGTAATTTTCCGTCGGCCGGAATTTTTTGTGGAGCCCCCTACAAAACACACATTTCGCGGTCAATATAAATTGCCGCGAAATGATTCACAATTTTCGCACATTTCGCATTTCTTCTCATCTTACAACTTGTTTTGAATTCAAAAATTTTTCTTCAAAGTTTGGGGTCAAAAAAAATTTTTGGAAGACATTTTCTGGAGGCGGCGTGATTTTTCTTGGAGGTTCAAAGTTTGAATTTAAAAAACTTTTTTGGAAGACATTTTTGGAGGCGACGTGATTTTTCTTTGAGGTATGTACGTGTTTTGTGTTGAAATAAATCTTTTGAGCTTTTTGTTCAAAAATTTTTCTTTACATTTTAAGATTTAAAGAATTTTTTTGGAAGACATTTCTTGGAGGCGGTGTGATTTTTCTTAGAGATATGTACGTGTTTTGGATTGGATTACGTATTTTTTAGAAAAGATTTTTTTAAATTAAATCTTTTGTGATATTGTTTGTAATTGAGTTATTGTCTAATTTTTTAAAGGAAATTTTTTAAACCTCATACCCTATTATCATGGGAAATCGAAGAAGTTGTGTGAGAAAATATGATCGAAAAAGAAAGCCCGAGGAACGTAGAGAAGAGACGAGACAATATCGCAAAAGAAAGTTAGAGGCTCTCTCAAATATTGAAGAGGAAAATCAACCTCAAGCAGAAATTGAAGCAGGTATGTAAATGTAAATATTACATGCTCTATTGATATATATTTAAAATTTCCCTAATGTAAAATGTAACTCTTAATTTTTATTTGATAAACTAGTTTGAAAAATATTTTGTTTGATGTACACAGACAGAGATATTCCTCAAAATATTGAAGAAGAAAATCAACCTCAAGCAGAAATTGAAGCAGGTATGTAAATGTAAATATTATGATCTATTGATATATTTTTAAAGTTTTCCCAATGTACAATGTGAAGCTTAATTTTATTTGATGAACTAGTTTGAAAAATATTTTGTTTAATGTAAACAGACAGAGACACTCCTCAAAATATTGAAGAAGAAAATCAACCTCAAGCAGAAATTGAATCGGGTATGTAAATGTAGATATTATGATCTATTGATATATTTAAAAATTTCCTAATATTTATTGACATATTTATTAATTTAGTTATTTATTGAATATGTACTATTTTTTCGAATATGTACAGATGAAATCACTATCGATAATGAGATGTTAGAAAATGTCGACACTCGCACATATGGAGATAAAAAACCTGACTATTTTATACGATATCGTGTCGAGAAAATTTTGGATATGTTTTTCAAAACTGAGGTGACAGTTCAAGCTCAAATGTTGAAATGTCTCTTATCATCGAGGAAATTAAAAGAAGCGACGACACTATTGGGTATTCGAAAATCAACCAAAGATAAAAAAATGAAAGAAGAGGTTATAAAAAATATGAGTAGTGCTATAGAGTCAATTAGGAGATCTAGAGATAAAAATGTTTCAAATATACGTAGAGGAATACAAATGGCAATGGTTTCACCAAGTACTCAAGAGAATCGTTTGAATCTAGCATCTATGGCACGAGCATTGGGAACCTCGCGAAAAACTCTGCACAAACATCGAAAATTTCGACTGCAAATAGACGTAAATGATGAACTCGCTTGTTGGAGAGCTATTTGTAGGCAACCATACAAAGATAGACTTGGAGAAGATGTTAAAAAAATAATATATGAATATTGGAAGAACAATTCGCGTGTTTCACCCATTGCAAGAGATGTGATGCGAAGAAGAATAGCATGAAATCAATACGAAGAACATGAAAAACATCTCTTGGAAACCACTCAAATAGAGTTATTCAACAAGTTCAAAGAAGAGAATCGTCAAATTCAAGTTTCACTCGGTGCTTTTGTTCAACAAAAACCATGGTATGTAAAACCTATCACCGTACGCGACACTTGTTGTTGCCGTTATCATGTGGAATTTGAGTTATATTATGACACATTCCTTGATTTCGGTAGAACATTATGGAATGATTCACCTCCTCCTTCCACTATCCGTGAATTCATGTCTCAAATTCTATGTGAAAGAGAAAGCGATGAACTATTTTACAAAAAGAAATGTGTTGGTGGTAAAAAATGCGATGATTGTGGAAATTTGATTAAATTTCAAAACAAATATCGTATTGATATAAATGATCAATCATTGTCCAACATGAAAGTGAAATGGAAGAGATACGAATATACCAGTACATCGATTCAAAGTGCAGATAGTGTTAAAAGAATCGAATTACGAGAAGACGAAAATTTTCTAATAGACTTTTTGAGAAAGTTTGAAGCAGAAATTTACAAATACACCATGCATTCCCATAAAGCTCGATGGCAAGACTTGCAATTCAAAAAATCTCGTGAATTTTTTTCACCAGGAACCATTTTGTCAGTGATTGATTTTGCAGAAAACTACACATTTGCTCCACAAAAAGAAATTCAGAGTGAATACTATCACTCTGACCAAGTCTCCATGCTCGTTCATATTCTATATAGACATGCTGAACAAAATGTCGATCATATAGAAATCACGAGTGAAAATCGACATATCATTAAAGAATATCACTTTTATATCAGTGACGATCGTACACATGATACATTTTTTGTACAACATTGTTTTGGAAGAATTTATGATTCATTGAAAAATCGTGGAATAACATTCAATGAACATTGGATATGGTCAGACGGATGCGCAGGTCAATTCAAATCTGCACGATCTTTTTTTTGGTTGTGTCGTCTTCATAAGAAAACCTCCATTAAACATTGTTGGAATTTCTTTGAGACTGGCCATGGAAAAGGAGAACATGACGGTGCAGGAGCATGCATAAAACGAGCACTTCGAAGATATCAAGTGAACCACTTTGCACGCCGACTTGCAAACGCTGAAGAAGTTGTTCAATGGTGCAAAAATGCTCTAAGCCATGAGATTAACCCATCACGAGAAGTGCAAAGGTACATTCAATTTATTTTATATTGGTAATCTAATTTTAAACATTGTACATTTATCATGCAATGATTATTTTTAATTGTATTTTGATATCATATTTACAAATTCTTTCTAATTTTCCATATAAAGGTTTTTCTGGCATATTGGAATCGGAGACGTAAATAGATCAATTGGAAATGAAGTTGGAACAATAAAAGGGACTCGAAAATTGCATTCGATTCAAACAAAATTGTCCACAAATGTGTTTGCATTGGATAAAAGAAAATATTCTTGTTTTTGTGATGTTTGCATAGACAACACAAAATCCAATGACATCTGTGAAAACAAAATGTATGTGAACGATTGGAAACATACAGAGCTAAATCCAAAGGGAAAAATGTCTGTTGCAATGATTGAAGAAATGGAATCAGAGGAAACTACAATATCATCCGATGGTGATCGAGTTTCTGATCTTGTTAGAGAAGGTAACAATTGAATTACTTTTTAATGATTTAAAAATTTACAAATTTAAATTTAAATATGCATAATTAAATGTTAAATTTATTTTATTGTGCAGGAGATGTTTTTGCTGTAATTGCACCTATTGACAACGATGAAAATGTGAAGTATTATTTGATGCGTTGCACTGAACAAAAAATGAAATTATTACAAGACTATAATGATCACGGATTTCGGTATGACAAAGGGTCTATTATACTGAAAGGTTATTTTTTCAAACAAACTCGTCAAAGTGAAGACTTTGTTTACTTCGAAGACTATGAACCTGATTCCATAAGTTGTCAATATAGTCACTTGGTGTGTGCAGCACGCATAAAGTTGATAGAAGTTCAATAAAAAAAAAAATCAAAAATTAAGAAATGGAAAATGTCAAAATCCGATCATGAACGGATTATTGAGGATGGAATTCCATTAGAATTTTTTTGAGTGAAGTGTCCAACAATTTATTATCTTTTAAACCTTTCAGTACTCAACTAAAAATTGAACTGCTTATGTTATTTGTGGTTTGCAAATGTTACAAATTGTTTGGGTACAAGCACGTGCTCTAATTTCCACTGAAAATAGTTTTTCTATACATGTGCATTGATTAAAAATGTTAAATATGTATTGGATATATATATTCTAGAATGAAATTAATTTTTCTTGTATATTAATTGTTTTTGTATATGTTCTCCGACCATATGGTACAAACTATTTCACTTTATTTTGTAAAGTCAGATTCGGTCCCCATATGGCCTAGCCTCCAAGGGACGAGATAACAAGTGGTTGTCCCCACTTGCCTGAATCTCGGCTTTTAAGTACAATTTTACTGTTTATGTCGAGCATCTTACATGATGTCCTAGCCAAAGATAGATTCTCTTTGTTTCAAGTTTCTAGTAAAAGTTGTCACTGAATGCCCCGCTCGAACTCTTGTAGTAAACACCATACCTCATCTCTCTTACTCTCCAATATTATTAGGTTTAATTATTATAACACAAAAATCGTTCTAGACATTATCAATAATTTTTTGCGCTTAAAGTAAAATCAATGAACATTATTAATCCAATGTCTTTACAAGTAATGTACCATCATACATGCAATTATATCAAATTAGAAATCAACATATACAATGAAATCAATGGGGATTGTCTTGTTGCAAGTAGTTCATAATTTCAATTTACCATATGTGTAAATGTAGGTTGAAACCATCCAAAACTTTAAGTTGTAAATTGAAACCATCCAAAACTTTAAGTCTTAAAACCCTTTCGATTATATATTGTGCATCATTAAAACATTTAACATTTAAAGTTTCATTAAATATCACATGCAAAATATAGATTGAAACCATCCAAAACTGGAGTTTTAAAAACTTCACATGCCACATGCCAATTATAATTCAACAATCCAACAAAAACATTTAACAAATTAAATATCACACGCCACACTAAGACGACCACACTAAGAGGATTGGTGCACTTCGTTTGGAAGGAATCAATATATGTCGTATTGGAGCGATTAGCCAGAATTCGAAAAGGAAAGAGCTTGAACCAATTCAAGCAGACCCAGGATCGAATTGTTCTATGGAGCTTCATGAGAAGAGATATGTGAAAAGCATTGTTAAGCCATGCCAATTATAATTCAACAATGCAACAAAAACATTTAACAAATTAAATATCACACGCCAAAGTCGTTTCAAGGTTTTGGTAAAAGTTGTCGCCGAATGACCTACTAGAATATTATAAATACTCACTTTGTAAGATCATTTGGCATTCGAAAAAATTCGAAAGTCTTAGACTGTCAGTCAATTTAAAGTATCATTCACCATAGGGAGTGTAAAATATTCAATGTAGGTTGGTGACGATGCTCACTCCTAGCTTGAAGCAGCGCCAATGACCAATTCTTTAATGAATTCCAATGCACTAGACCAACGTTGGTTCAACCTACTTGGTTTTTCACGCAATAAATTCCAAGGATGGACTTTCTAGACAAACTGCTGAAATTGAAAAGCTTGACATGGAGATACGACAAGGTGAACAAAGACTTCGGGAACTCTTTATGGAAAGGGCTCACTTGAAGGAAATAAGCACCACGTTGCAGGGTAAAGTCAAGAACATGGAAGATAAGATCAAGAGGGACTTTCTTGATCTGAAACCTATTGGTTTGAAGAAAGAAAATGCATGTGTTGGCACACTTGGAAAAGAAGACGACCACACTAAGAGGATTGGTGCACTTCGTTTGGAAGGAGTCAATATATGTCGTATTGGAGAAATTAGACAGAATTCGAAAAAGAAAGAGCTTGAACCAATTCAAGCAAGCCCAGGATCAAATTGTTATATATGGAGCTTCATGAGAAGAGATATGTGAAAAGCACTGCTAAGCCAAGGGCTAGTTCGAAAAACATATTGGAAGAGGAAATGTTGAAGAAGATTGCGAAAGTAAGGCACAAGACGAGGAGGAATGATGATGAAAGTTCCTTGGACTTGAGATTCATGTCTACAACCGTACATGGGAAAAAGTTCTCTGCTTTGATAGACACGGGGGCTACCCATAGCTTCCTAAGTCGAAAGGCGGCTTCATCTCTTAGAAAGAGGAAGGCTAGCATCGAGAAAGAGTTGAGTGCTTTCAAGGCAGTCAACTCAAGGATAAAAGTAGCACGACTGGTGTCATGAAAAGCACACATGTGAGAGTAGGGTCATGGTTTGGAAAGATAGACTTAAGAGTCATTGACATGGATGATCATTCTATGATGGACCATACCAATGATGGACAGAGACATGAACTCTTAATTCTTGTGATCAATCTTAAACTATTTTATGAAAGATAGATAAACCATTTAAATATTTAGCTCAAACTCTTGTAGTAAACACCATACCTCAAGTCTCTCTTGCTCTCCAATATTATTAGGTTTAGTTATTATAACACAAAATTCATTCTACATTGTCAATAATTTTTTGCGCTTACACTGAAATCAATGAACACTATTAATCCAATGACTTTACAAGTAATGTACCATCATACATGCAATTATATCAAATCAGAAATCAACATATACTACATAATGAAATCAATGCGGATTGTTTTGTTACAAGTAACATTTCAATTTACCACGTGCAAATGTAGGTTCACATTCTATCATTCATGTAGTTTTAAAAAATTCAGATACCATTAGAATTATAATTCAACTATCCAACTAAAACATTTAACAATAAATATCACATGCCATGCCAATTATAATTCAACTATCCAACAAAAATATTTAACATTAAATATCAAATGTCAAATGTAATTCAATGACAACATTACTTCACATTCACATGCCAAAAGTACTAAAACCATCCAAAGAAAACTGAAATCAATGAACAAGTTATTAATCCAATGACTTTACAAGTAATGTACCATCATATGTATGCAATTATATAAAATCAGAAATCAACATATATAATGTAATGAAATCCAATGACTTTACAAGTAATGTACCATCATATGTATGCAATTATATCAAATCAGAAATCAACATATATAATGTAATGAAATCAATGGGGATTGTCTTGTTACAAGTAACATTTCAATTTACCACATGTGAAAATGTAGGTTCACATTCCATCATTCATGTAGTTTTAAAAACTTCAAATGCCATGCCAATTATAATTCAACTATCTAACAAAAACATTTCCAACAAAAATATTTAACATTAAATATCAAATGTCAAATGTAAGTCAATGACAACATTACTTCACATTCACATGCCAAAAGTACTAAAACCATCCAAAGAACACTGAAATCAATGAGCAAGTTATTAATCCAATGACTTTACAAGTAATGTACCATCATATGTATGTAATTATATCAAATCAGAAATCAACATATATAATGTAATGAAATCCAATGACTTTACAAGTAATGTACCATCATATGTATGCAATTATATCAAATCAGAAATCAACATATATAATGTAATGAAATCAATGGGGATTGTCTTGTTACAAACTTTAACATTTCAATTTACCACATGTGCAAATGTAGGTTCACATTCCATCATTCATGTAGTTTTAAAAACTTCAAATGCCATGCCAATTATAATTCAACTATCTAATAAAAACATTTAACATTAAATATCACATGCCATGCCAATTATAATTCAACTATCTAACAAAAACATTTAAAACATTAAATATCACATGCCATGCCAATTATAATTCAACTAGATCCAACAAAAACATTTAACATATATGTCCAAAAATATGTCCAAAAAACATATTGTAATAAAATATGTCCAAAAATTGTAAATCTCACTCAAGTATCAAATTGTATCAAGTTTAACAAATTTTAAAACCATCTAAATTTTGAAATAAAATCAAATCTACTGTATGTCTTGTCCGTCAAATGGAAGATCTAGCCTCTGGGTCCCGATTGGCTCGCTACCTTGTAAAGGGAAAAACTACATACACAATGTACATGTACTTGAACATTAAAATTTGAAGTTTTAAAAATTAACGAGAATATATATATATCTAGAACTTCATGTAAAAAACAAAATATAACAAAAAAATCGCGCAATACCTCGTAAGGTTGCCTCTCCATTTGATGAAGAGTATCTGCCATAGAAACATCTGTAGTGGTAACCTGTACAATATACATGTACAGTTAAATATAAATTTATATGTATATATATACATAAATAATTTATATAAATTAAAAACTTTCAAATGAAAATGCACGTGTGTACATATATATAAACTTATTTGAACAATAATATTAAAAAAAAGAACTAAATACAACTTCTTCAAATGTTGTGGATGTCCCTATCTCCGTCGCTAAAGTCCTCGGATTAAAAAAATCTTCTATACAAACCTAAATTCAAAAATTTTTAAATAACTCAAAATATAGATCTCTCTCTCTATATCTCAATTTTTTATGGAACTTTTTGAGGTAACATAATTTTTGAACTTGTGAAAAATTGTCCATACTTGGTCATCTCCCAATGAAGTAGAAGGTATATCTCCTAAAGAAGAAGAAGGTACCGGGATCCCAAAAACATCAGACGGAATCGGTACCTGTTAAAACATTTTATCGAATTATATATATACATACATGTACATGTGTGGCAACAATTATTTATTTTAGAGTCACTTAAAAACACTAACATACATGTGCCAACATATCATGATGGGCAGACCCATCTGCATCGTTTGAGCCAGAGGTCCCGAACGTAATATTAACATTTTCATCACGCATCATGCCTGAGAACTGCAAATGGTGTTTTAACATATAATCATACATTTTGTTAGATTAATGTACACATACAAATAAATGTATACATGTACATACACATGTATTTATTACAAATTGTACACATGTATATGTAAATATAATTTCAAATCCTAAGGTCACTAACACATACCGTTCCGGTGCCCTCTTCCTCATGAAAAATTAGGTCTTGCAGACCATTGCGACAATTTATTGCGTATGTTCGAAGATCTTCAACATTCATGTTGTAAATCTCCTCATCTGTATGATAAACAAAATTGGCACGTGCATATTGACGTGCTCTTTGTCGATTTAAGCCAAGATCGACTCCACTCAATCCGCTATGAACATTTTCAATCATAACATCTCTTGCTTCACGACTTATTTGAGAAGTCGCATCCATCTCTGATCGCAAGGTTTCGACTCGAGACGGTCGACTCACGAATGGCGGCTCAGGGAGAGGCAACTCCACATCTCGCTTTGCGCCCTTACGTTGACATAATCGACCTCTCCCCGGGCCAAAAAATTTTGAAGGAAGATCATTGTAGTCGGGTTTCATACCCTTAAAAAATTCTGCATAAAACATTTGTGCAAAATAAAGAGGAACCTCATCGTTCCATGGAAGCCTTCCAAAGGCCGCAAGATGTCGACTATACAAATATTTTGCTCTGTCTGGGTGCTTGAAATACTGCACCTTCAACATCTTTCTTTTTGGCCCTTCCTTAAAATTAAACATTGACTTAGCGTCCTGTCTTGAAACTTGTTTTTTTATGTCCTGCCATTTATCGGGACCTATCACTGCTTCTCTTCTCTGTCTCATCACTTCTACAAACGAATAAGTGGTTGGCCCCAAATCTTTGTACACTTTTACCATTTCACTCAATGAATGTGCAACTATCTGTAGGCTTTGTCTACTCTCAGCAGGTATAGTCAAATCCTGGAGATCTGTCTGCAATTTTGCATAAAGGCTTTCACACCTTTGTAAGGTGCATTCCGCCATGTTCCTTTCCCATGGTATATCGGTAATCTCAGCCGGATAAGTTGTGCTAGGTTGACAGCCTTCTTCTTCAATGTAGCGCGCTGCCCTGCGTCTTTTTTGACCACTGGCTCGAACATTTTGAGCCTCTGCATCAATATATATATAATTTCATATATTAGAAAAAACATGTGTAAAAAAAGTTGCAAAAATTTAATGAAAAAATATTGAAATTGATGGCAACCTTGATGTTGTTGGTTAACATCATCTCCAACATGACCCTGCTGAGACCCAGCCCCAGAATGATGCCGCTGAGAACCAGACCCACAGCGACCCTGCTGAGAACCAGCCCCAGAATGATGCTGCTGAGAACCAGACCCACAGCGACCCTGCTGAGAACCAGCAGCCATTGATTGCTGGCCTTCGGGGGAATAAATATCACCCCTTCCGGCACCATGTTACCTCGACCGGTTGAACCTTGGCCACACTCCATTGATGGAGTAGAAAGCCTTCTCCTCTTGCCTCCTAAAAATTAAAATATGAAACTTGTTAACAACTAATTTCACTCACAAAGTTAGTAAAAAAATCAATTCCATATGTACACACATGTATGTAGATTTAAGATTATATTTAAATACCCTGAACATCCTCCGAGCCCCGAGACTCCATATGGGATTCGGTTGATCTTCGTCTTTCATCCTCCATGATGTATATCTATTGGTCAACATTCACAAAATAGATTTCAAAAAATCAATACCTCAGAGTAAAATCCAATTTGGGGATGTTAAATCAAATATGTTCTATATTTCTTACATTTCAGCCCTCCTATTTTTCTTTCCAACCAAGGTTTATAAAATAACATGAGAAGCAACATGAGACTTAGAACAATCATTTTCATTATCTATATGGAAGGCTACGTGTACTATATCCCCTTGAGCTTAAGGGTATGTAGTTTGTCAATTTTTATCATATATTTTTTGGTAAGTGTAAATGTTTTTTTTTTTCTATAGTACACGTCATGAGTTCCCCACTTTTACCTTATGTAAAGCATGATTCTAGGATTACTACATACCCCCACTTTTACCTTATAATCATTGGTGCCTAATGTGGGGTGGACAATTTAAATCAAGTTCGTATCAAAGTACAATTTAGCTCATTTTAGTCAAGGTTAGTTAGAAGAATTAGCTATTGGTTTCCCTCCTTCCCTCCCTTCTAAAATAATTATGTTTTGCGGGTCAAAAAGCCAAAATATGGAGACAATTATCACCAAATCCAACGTACGATTATGCATGATGGAGAATATCTAGCGCTTTCCCTTGTTAGAGAAAGTACATGAGCTCTATTATTTGAGCTAAGAGTCAGTTTTTTGAAGAGGCATGTTTTGTCAACTTGTTTGGTTGATGGTTTTGTACACCAATATGTAAGAGTACATGGACATATTCACATGATGTGAATTTTTTTTTCTTTGAAGGATAAAATGATGTGTTTTCAGTTTGATGGTTTTGTTTGTGACAAGATGTCACAAGATTTTGGTGTAAGGGGGTGAAATAATTTCGTATCATTTTCTAAGTGGTGAGGTCGTTTGAATCTCCAATAGTTGTGTTGGTGTGATGGGAGCCATGCTAGGAGTTGGGCATTCCATTGATATGGTCAAGGTACTTAGTGTATGAGGAGCATCCAAAATTAGGCGGATTGGGATCTTGATGAGGGGGATATGTCAATTGATGCATGCAGTGATGATGGTATTTGATGAGTACAGGACACATATAGATAAGATGAGTGTCTTTAACATAGAGCACTCAAGGGCATGCCAAATACTAATTAACCGAGTTCGTGACATAATAAATGGTGGAAGAGGAATCATCAACATATGAGGTTGGTGTAAGTGGTGGTGCTACTATTGAGGCATGATGTATGGTGACCAACACATCTTGAAATCGTCAGAGATTGAGACAATGTCAAGTGTATAATGTTTGTGTTTCACATAAATAGACAAGAGGTCGTTGGTTCTTAAACCCTTATTACGTGATGAGGTGGCAACATCACATGATGGAGTAGGGAGAAATGGGGGTGCTTAAGGGGTATGAAGGATACCCTTCAACTCATGAAGCATGGGGCATGAATTGGTGGGATGACCTAATGTGTCTCAAAGGGCACTCGCGGGACTAACCTTGGGTATTTTTGGTTGAAGGCTCTTTCTATTAAAATAAAAATTATAAATAACTATGGAAACTTGCATTAACAAATTATCCTACAAAAATTATTGTAGAAAATTTTCAAAAGTGAAATGCAACCTTAAATTCCTTGCATTCTTTCATCAACTTTGTTAATAATTGAATAGTCTACTAGTTGACTATATTACCAACTGCAATGAATATTGTCCTTTCCTAATGTTCATTGTGAAAATGGATCCTCACATTAATGTGATAGGATCTTTTTCATCTCTCAAGTTACTAGGTCAAAGCATCCTAATGGGTAAATTAATTGTGAGATAAATTACAAGCATTAAATGTCAATCCAGGTTCTTATACTTCTGAAGTACACTTGCACAATATATGCTAAAGCCAAAATATGGAGACAATTATCACCAAATCAAACGTACGATTATGCATGACGGAGAATATCTAGCGCTTTCCCTTGTTAAATATATTAACAAGGGAAAGCGCTAGAGATTCTCCATCATGCATAATCGTACGTTTATTCTTATAGAGTGAAAAAACTAAAAGAATCAACTTGTAGGGTCATTTAAATGGGGGGTGGAGAATTCCTGGGTCTTTGCAAATTCAAAGTATGGTGCATGTTGCATGAAGCCAGATGTTGAAAGTAGAGTTATGTTAGACACACATAAATGCAACAAATATGGAAATTTGTACATGAGCTCTATTATTTCCTTTAATATGTGATCCATGCCTTTCTCTAATTCATATTTTTATCTCTTCTATTAATTATGTTATTCTTTCTATGTATTGTTCTAGTACAAGGGGGTGAAATAATTTAGTATCATTTTCTAAGTGGTGAGGTCGTTTGAATCTCCAATAGTTGTGTTGGTGTGGTGGGAACCATGCTAGGAGTTGGGCATTCCATTGATATGGTCAAGGTACTTAGTGTATGAGGAGCATCCAAAATTAGGCGGATTGGAGACAATTATCACCAAAATTAGGCGGATTGGAGACAATTAATTATGTTTTGCGGGTCAGAAAGCCAAAATATGGAGACAATTATTACCAAATCCAACGTACAATTATGCATGATGGAGAATATCTAGCGCTTTCCCTTGTTAAATATATTAACAAGGGAAAGCGCTAGAGATTCTCCATCATGCATAATCGTACGTTGATGCTTATAGAGTGAAAAAACTGAAATAATCAACTCGTAGGGTCATTTTAATGGGGGCTGGAGAATTCAGGTCTTTGTAAATTCAAAGTATGGTGCATGTTGCATGAAGCAAGATGTTGAAAGTAGAGTTATGTTAGACACACTTAAATGCAACAAATATAGAGCTGAGGATTGGGGTTGGCTCATTAAGAGGGTTGAAGGAAAGATTAATAATTGGTGTTATAGATGGCTCACTTTATGGGGACGGATGACTTTTATCAAGTCAACTCTGGAAGGTTTACTTGTGTATTAGTTTACTCTAACAAAGATTGCAAAGTCCACTATTAACAAGATCCAAAAATGCATGAGTAATTTTCTATGGAATGATAGAAAGTGTAGTCCTCTTAAGCATTTTCTCAAGTGGGACATGTGGGCTCAGCCAAATCAAAGAACGTACAATTATGCATGATGGAGAATATCTAGCGCTTTCCCTTGTTAAATATATTAACAAGGGAAAGCGCTAGATATTCTCCATCATGCATAATCGTACGTTGATGCTTATAGAGTGAAAAAACTGAAAGAATCAACTTGTAGGGTCATTTTAATGGGGGTTGGAGAATTCACGTCTTTGCAAATTCCATCATTCCATCATTCAAACACAAAAGTTGAATTAACAGTTGCATGGGCTCTTTTGTTTTTTGTAGCGTCCTCGAATATCTCCTCTATGCACATCCATATTTAATGTCATCATTATAGGGCGTTGGTGGTACCACCCACATCCCTCACCACATGTCATCATGGTCTTACCGTGTGGCCCGCACGGTCTCCTACCACCTCACTCCTTTCTCTGTACACTTGGCACCCCAATCGGAGAATACTTTGTTAATGTTAATCATGCTTCAACACTCTCACTAATTCCAAAGCTAAAATAGGCATATATTCATTCTTGAAATAAGTTAATGTCTGATTATGTTTTAATTAAATATAATTAATTAAATTTTAGTATTATAAATAATAATTAATTAGTAATTATATTACTAATAATTAAATATTTATTTTATTATTAAAAAACTAAGGAGAAGGGAAGGTAGCAGGGGAGCGGAGTAGCTCAAATTGTGATAAGTACAAGAGAAAAATCAAAATAGGGGGTTTATGGACACATTGAAGAATGTCGTAGATTCATTGAAAAATATGTGAGCACTAAGAAGTTTTATTGGTGCAGAGAAACGATTGGAATTACTTCCATGGATTGTTGATCATGTACTCTTATAACCTCCTATATGAAAAGAAAACAAGAAGTGGGAAACTTTTGGCTATGTGGTATACTATTTGCATGATTAGCCTTATTTACACCACAGTTCCTAACGAGGGGGGTTTCCCTACCCCATATAATTAGTGGTGTGGGGGGTACAAGGGTGACGACACGAAATCATTGAGAGATATAGAAAAAGCATTCTGGTTTTCCTAGTTTTGGGTATCTAGGGTAAAATCTTTGTGCAAATAGTGTTTTTGCTATTGAGTTTTTTTATGTTTTATATTGAGAATCTATTTGTATGATTTATCTAATAAGGGTTAAAACCTACATTATCAAGTGTTTTCATGCATCAACAAACAAATAAAAGAGAGGAAAAAAATATTTATTTTTAAGTAGATAAACATGATATGCATGTAGGCAGATAATATTAATGATAGGATAAATGAAAATAATATCGGTAACCTATCCACATAGATAAATGGATTATAATAATTTTTTTTATTTTATAGTTTGTTATGGAAAACTACAATTTTCAAAACTTTAATAATCAATTGGGAACTATCAACAAGAAACATGGATGAAAACAGTGGATCTTTATTCAAGTAGGTAGGTGGCAATAGTAATCACAACCTATTGACTGATAAACAATGTACAAATAAATAAACCATATCAATCTACCACCTAAGTGGGAATAATCTTTAAGAACATGTGTTTTCTCCTTGGAGGTCACAAGTTAAATTTTAGAGTGGGGTAGGGTATTTAAATGTAACAATATATTATTTGTAGTTATTAATGTGGAACTAGCAAGGTACCGACACTCTAATTCTTACTTACATGCTATAGATAAAGGGATGAATTACATTTCTTCAAAATACCCTGATACCCCCTAAATAAAACATGTCCATGAATTAATAGTACATATTAGTTGATCTATAAAAAAATTCAAATCCATGAAGTCATAAGCTACATCAACACAACCATACCTCCTAAACCATGATTGCTTCATAAACCATTTAACCTTGCCATCAATTACAAATTCATATAGAATATATTATAGGTTGCATAAAAGACATTCAAAACACATTTGATCTTCTATTGGAAATTGTCCTTTTATAAAAAAAAAAAAAAAAATCAAGAATTCCAACAAAATGTAACACAATAGTATTATAATTGTTTCATAGAGGATACAAAATTATTAAATATTTTCTAGCAAATAGTATCATAGCATTCCTAAAAAATATCTTAAATATTAAATATTTTCTAGCAAATAATATCATATCATTTCTCAAAAATGTCTTTAATCAGTGCAAAATTCCCAAAGCTATATCATTCATAATAATTGAAATTTCCAACTACAAACTCAAATTCAAATATTTGAAAACAAATTACAAACACTTAATCATTAAAGCATACCTTCACTTATG
>CM076581.1:560718817-560838805 GCA_034641835.2 Pinus albicaulis
TTCTCATTCTCTGGTTGCGCTGAGAGGCCCAATCTACAACCCAGTATCACCTTGATGTCGGGTATGTCACGTTCTCAAAAAATAATAAATTTTGTTTTTTCTAATGTCGGCCAAAGCATTAACCTAATCTTGAATTGTATATAACTTGAATATTTAGATTATATATAACTTTTTAAACTAATTAATGGGCTGAGATTAACTATTAAAATAAAACTATGTATTATTTATATAATTTAAATGGATAGTAAATTATATACATGAATTTGAATGGATGAAAAATTTACATTTAACAAAAAAATTTACCACATTGAATTTCCAAATTAAGTAAAATTTTAAACATCTTTACTCTTTACTAAAGTCAATACCATTTCCTAAATCGAGGGAAAAGAGTTAATTAAACACAAACAATCAAAAACCAAAATCTTTTAATATTTCTTTTAATTAAATATTTGTAAAATGAATCTTTAAAAAGAAAACCCATATTTTATGGATAAATTAAAATATTTAAAGACTTAAATATTTCCCCATCAAAGTTGCAATATTTTAAAATTTAAATAAATAAAAATACAAATAAACATGAGGTATGGTAAATAAATAAAACCTATTTTTATACTTACTCCATAGCTATGGCAAATAAATAAAAATATATATAAACTAGATGTATGGTAAATAAATAAAAATTATTTTTATATTTACTCCATAAATCTTTTTATATTTAAAAAAACTTAAAAACTAATACCATGGGACAAATTAATATTGATACCATGGGCCAAATACCATATTGATAAAATAAGTATGGTAAATAAATAAATATAAAAGAGGTATAAAGAGGTATGATCAATAAATAAATAAATATAAAATAGGTATAAAGAGGTAAGGTAAATAAATAACAATATATCAAATAGGATTATAAATAAAAATCTAATTATATAACAAGCCTATGGGCCAAATACCATACTAAATAAAAGAGGTATGGTAAATAAATAAAAATATAAATAAACCAGAGGTATGGTAAGTAAATAAAACCTCTTTTCATATTTAATCCATAATCTGCTTTATATTTAAGAATATTTATGTTCATTAGTTTACATAACTAAGAAGAGAGAGAGAGAGAGAGAGAGATAAGGGAGAGATGAAGAGAGAGTGTGTATGTTTAGGGGTGAGATAAAGAGACAAAGTAATATGTATGGAAAGAAGGGGGGAGAGAAGAAGAGAGAAGGAGAGAGGGAGAGATATAGTAATGTAGTTGGAGAGAGAGAGGGGTGGAAAGAGAGAGAAAAAGAAAGGGAGATGGGGGAAGAGAGAGAGAGAGGGAAAGAGAGAGAGAGAGATGGGGGAAGATAGGGGAGGGGGAGAGAGAGACGGGGGGGGGAGAGAGAGGGAGGGGGGAGAGAGATGGAGAGAGAGTGTGAGGGAAGAGAGAGAGAAAGAGAGATCGGAGAGAAAGAGAGTTAGGAGAGAGAGAGAGAGAGAGGAAGGACGGGGTGGGGTGAGGAGAGGGAGGAGGAGAGGAGGATCGATGAGAGATGTAGGAAATAAGAAATATAGAGAGTGAGAAGTGGAGAGAGAGAAGGAGTGAAAAGGGAGATACAAGGAGAGAGCGTGTATGTTTGGGGTTGAGATAAAGAAACAAATAAGGAGAGATGGAGATAAAGGGGGGAGAAGGAGATATAAGGAGAGAGGGAGGGATATAGTAACATAGTAGGTGGGTGAAGAGAGAGAGAGAGGGAGAGAGATGGGAGAGAAAGGGAAAGAGAGGAAGGAAGAGAGAGGATGTGAGAGAGTGGAAAGAGGGAGGAAAGAGAGATGGACTTGGAGGGGGAGGGAGAGGGAGGTAAGAAGAAATACATAGAGAGAGAAATGTGGAGAGAGAGAGAGAGAGAGAGAGAGAGAGAGAGAGTGATAAGGAAGATGGAGATAGAGGGAGAGAGGACAAAAGGAAAAAAGAGAGATATTAGCACGGGAGAGGGAGAGAAGGGGAAGATAGAGATATAGGTCGAAGGTGAAGAGAGGGAAAAAGAGAGAGATGGGGAGAGGATGGGATTGACAAAGAGATTGATATATATGGAGTGCGAGAGCATGTGTGTTTAAGGGGGTGAGATAGAGAGATAGAAAAGAAGAGATGGAGGGGGATATTGATATGGATGGAGGGTGGAGAGAGGGAAGAATATTTCTCACACTAGATGGATTGATATAATTGGAGATGGTGATTTATAATCCTATTTGATTATTTGCACTATATGCATCGATTTTAGTGTAGATATTTATTTCTAATGATATTTGATTACTTGCACTAGATGCATTGATTTCAGTGTAGGTGGTGATTTCCAGTACAATTTGATTGCTTGCACTGAATTTGTTGATTTCAATTTAGATGTCGATTTATAATTATATATGATTACTTGCACTAGATGAATTGATTTCAATGTAGATGATTTCTAATACTATTTGATTGTTTTCACTAAATGCATTGATTTCAGTGTAGATGGCGATTTCTAATCCTATTTTATTTCTTTGAGTAAAGTCATTGATTTCAGTGTAGATGTTGGTTTCTAGAGAGAGAGGGAGTGAGTGATAAGGAAGATGGAGAGAGAGGGAGAGAGGACAAAAGGAGGAAAGAGAGATATTAGCGGGGGGGAAAGAGAGAAGGGAAGATAAAGATATAGATGGAAGGTGAAGAGAGGGAAGAAGAGAGAGATGGGGAGAGGGGGTTATTGACAAAGAGATTGATATATATGGAGTGCGAGAGCGTGTGTGTTTAAGGGGGTGAGATAAAGAGGCAAAAAAGAATAGATGGAAGGGGATATAGGTATGGATGGAGGGTGGAGAGAGGGAGGAATATTTCTCACACTAGATGGATTGATATAAGTGGAGATGGTGATTTCTAATCCTATTTTATTATTTGCACTAGATGCATCGATTTTAGTGTAGATATTTATTTCTAATGATATTTGATTACTTGCACTAGATGCATTGATTTCAGTGTAGGTGGCGATTTCTAATACAATTTGATTGCTTGCACTGAATGTGTTGATTTCAATTTATATGTCGATTTATAATTATATTTGATTACTTGCACTAGATGACTTAATTTCAATGTAGATGATTTCTAATCCTATTTGATTGTTTGCACTAAATGCATTGATTTCAGTGTAGATGGCGATTTATAATCCTATTTGATTTCTTTGAGTAAATGCATTGATTTCAGTGTAGATGTTGGTTCCTAGAGAGAGAGAGAGTGAGTGATAAGGAAGATGGAGAGAGAGAGAGAGAGGACAAAAGGAGGAAAGAGAGATATTAGCGGGGGAGAGGGAGAGAAAGGGAAGAGAGGGAAGAAGAGAGAGATGGGGAGAGAGGGTGATCGACAAAGAGAATGATATATATGGAGTGTGAGAGCATGTGTGTTTAGGGGGGTGAGATAGAGACAAAAAAAAAGAGATGGATGGGGATATAGATATGGATGGAGGGTGGAGAGAGGGAAGAATATTTCTTGCACTAGATGGATTGATTTAAGTGGAGATGGTGATTTATAATCCTGTTTGATTATTTGCACTAGATGCATCGATTTTAGTGTAGATATTTATTTCTAATGATATTTGATTACTTGCACTAGATGCATTGATTTCAGTGTAGATGGTGATTTATAATACTATTTGATTGCTTGCACTAGATGTGTTGATTTCAATTTAGACATCAATTTATAATTATATTTGATTGCTTGCACTAGATGCATTGATTTCAATGTAGATTATTTCTAATCTTATTTGATTGTTTTCACTAAATGCATTGATTTCAGTGTAGATGGCGATTTATAATCCTATTTTATTGCTTTGAGTAAATGCAATGATTCTAGTGTAGATGTTGGTTTCTAATCTTATTTGATTGCTTACATTAGGTGCATTGATTTCAATGTAGAAGTTATTTCCTAATATTATTTGATTGCTTGCATTAAATGCATTGATTTCAGTGTATATGTTGATTTATGATTTGATGTAATTGGATATATGACGGTACATTAATTTTAAAGTGATTGGATTAACAATATGCATTGATTTTAGTATAAGCACAAAAAGTTATTGACAATGTCCATTGATTTTTGCGTTATAGTAATTTAACCTATTAATATTGGAGAGCAAGAGAGACAAGGTATCATGTTTACTACAACAGCTCGAGCTAAAGATTTAAATGGTTTACGATTTAAATTTTCTTTTTCATATAAATAGGTGCTGAAAAGATAACAAAACTAACAAAGAGGGTGAAAATAAGAATAGTAGAAGAAAATGGTTGAAAATTGATCACAAGGAAGACTATTTGTAACATGAAATTACATTCTTAATATTCACATTTCTATCTTTCAACACTATTATTGTCACTTTGCATTCAAAAAAAAAATTTCTTCATTTTTCATCGTTATAGTTATTAACAATATTTATCATCTCAATTCGTTGAGGTAACTAAGAAAATTTAAAATTAAAATGACCAAGTTGATCTCATAAATATTTAGCATATTTAAAATGATTATATTAATATTTGATATATTTACATATTATTGATAAAATTAATCATATCTTCCATAGATTTTCCTTGGCAGCACACCACTGAAACCAACCTAGATCCATCTTAACTCCGGATCTATCAAGCGCCGAGAGAGATCAAATCTCTCGAGGTGAAAACCTTTCCTCAATTTTTGCACTCAAAAAATATGTTTGCACCTTAAGAGATTTGATCCCTCTCGGCGCTTGATAAATCCGGACTTAAGATGAATATAAGCTAGTGGTTTATTTAATTGAGACTATACGACATTAACGGTAACGTGAGATAATTTACTGTCGTTAAATTGCTTGCTCCTCTAACCAAGATCCATGACTCAGTGATATCACTTAAAAATGGATAATAATATAGCTCCTCATGAATCACGCTCGAGCTTTCCATGTTGTCACTAAGTTTTCATTTATATTTTATAATACCGCTCTTTAGGGTTTACGCACAATATGGTTTATTTATGAAAATTCATTACACTCCTCCACACCGTGGAACTCTTGTCATTCACGCAACCATTGCATTTGTTTTGATCTTCGTCGTCCAAAACTAGGGTTTCAATCGGACGGTTTAGGATTCATTACTACGGTCAACACCAGGGTTTCAATCGAACGGTTTAGGATTCATCACTACGGTCAACACTAGGGTTTCAATCGGAGGGTTTAGGATTCATTTGAAAAAACCCTCGTTTTGCCACTCCTACCTCTTCCTCTAGTTCCAGGAGTCCCTCATGTACTTTGTCGTGCTCTCAGCATGATTTCTAAGGTATAATTTCTTTGTCAACGTTAGGATTTCAAGTTTCCCTTCGTGGGTTTTGTTGCTTATGATAAGTGATATTCTCAGTATAGCACGGCATCGTTATAATTGGTTTGACTGTTATGAAATCCAAATTTTCCTTGTCTTTCTTACAAGTGAGAGATTCGGTCTATTCTCCTAAAACTTCTTCACGAAAGTTCGAATTTGGTTTTCATGGCACTGACAAATTTTCAAAAATCTCTCATGTTCCAAGTTTCTGGGTTTCTTACCCTATAAATTTATCAGTCTCACACCCAGCGGTAAATATAATTGAAGTTATTTAATCAGTATCGAGATCCATTCTTTCACTTCGTTCCTTTTCATAACGTGTTGGGGCGGGTTATACATTCCATAATCGTATTTTGTTCAAACATAGAAAGATTTCACCATAAATAAAATCATATCATGCACAACAATAAGAACTATATTTTGCATGCACTAGGGAACTTATACTAGATTTATTTCTCGATCATAACTTATTCAAAATGCAGTTTCCAATTGATTTATTCCTTTACTGTAGCCAGAACGTAAACCTGGAAAGTAAATAAAGAAACCCTCTTCAACATTTCTGAATTCTAGATTCTTTTGAGAATAAAACACTTAAGGATCATAACAAATTCAGTTTGAAGAAATTAATACTTATTTGTGTCAGCTATCTCTGCTTGAGAAACAAAACCCTAAAGAGACTCTTTAGCCACCCAACTTTTGAGACCTGAAATTACATCTAGGTCTCCCCTGAGCCTCTTAGTTTCCAGAGCAGCAGTTATTTCCGATACCCAAGACCTCCAGGGATGTTTTCTGAGACCTCCAGACCTCCAGTCATGTCAAGAAATTTATTACAGAGTTCCATTAGCTTACTACCAGTTCAAGAACACCAGTGACAATGTCTTTTCCAAGTTCTTTACTCTTTGTTGCCTCTTACTTCCCTCTCTAGCCATTTGTGGCTTTCCCACCTCTTACTTCTCTCTCTAGCTATTTGTGGCTTTCCCAATTTAGATACTTTCTTTTTAAGTCTCTCCAAGGGAATTCTTGAAGACCTTTTTTTTTCATTTTTTTGACTTAGCATAACTACTTTACATATTTCATGTCATAATTTATGGACATGGTTGCAATATCCATGCATGATATTTATGTATTGACTTTTTCATTGTTAATATTTGCAGGAAAACTATCCAAAGATAAAATACTTAAAGATAACTTATACTAGAGTAAATCAACCACTAAGATGATAGAATCTTTTTCACTTTAAAATACGTTTTCATCTCAAAAATTTGATGAATATGGGGATCAAATGTTTACATAGCTAATGATTTTACTTATAAACCTCAAATATAAAGAAAAATTTCAATAAAAGTTGAATTGGGTGAGGGGAATCTTGGATAAATTATAGTATTACAATATTTTATGTTACCTAATATGTTACCCAATATTTTACACAATATTTATTACCACCCCCACCCAATAAAAAGTGGTGATGGGTGGAGGGAAATACTAAATGTAATATTATTACATTTTACTCAATATGAAAAACATATCAATAAAAATAAATCACCTTTACAAGTTACATCGATTCAATGCCATCATTTTCTACAAATAATTATGTATCTAAATATAACATCAAGCTAAGATGGATCTACTCTAGTTTAATTTCCCTGTGAAATAGGTTATATTCCACACGAATACCATGGGTCAATATCATGGATTCTTAAAATCATAGGTAAATACCATGGGAATTTTTTATTTTTATATACTTCTCATATAAAAATGTATTTTATTTTATTTTTTTATTTTCATTTTTATAATTTCAACACTATATAATGTCTCGTGTAAAATAAAGTTTAAAATTGAAGTATAACATAGATTTTTAAATTAAAGCTATTAATTTCTTTCTAAAATAATGTTGAGCCACATGAGTTACTTCAAACTATTATTTATGTTATTATTATTTGTTATTAGTTAATATGTACTAACTCATTATCATTATTATTGGGTCCATAAGCAATCTTTTATGGTATAGATGTTGTAACATAATATTTAACATTTTAACAAAGTCAAATTACATCAAAATAAAAATATAAATAAATAAAAGATTAATGTGATGTAATTTGCACATTTTAACTCTATCAAAAATTTTTAAAAAAAAGTAAAAATAACACTATGAAAATAAAATAAAAAATGAAATATGGTATTGATCCATGGTATTCATGTGGAATATAGCCTATTTAAAGGGGGAAATTAAATTGAACAAGATCCATCTTAACTGGGGATCAACTGAGAGCGGAGAGAGATCAAATCTCTTGAGTTGCAAACGTCATTTAGAGTGAAAATAAATTTGATCCATCTTGGTGTTTGGTAGAGAATCAAATCTTTTAAGATGAAAACATCTTTTAGAGTGAAAAGAAATTTGATCCCTCTTGGTGTTTGGTAGATTCAAAGTTAAGATGAATATAGGATAGTTTTATGAAACTATATTAAAATTTGTAAAAATCTTTTGTGAGATCCATCTAATCATATGGAAAGTTTTAATGGAATATAGAAGGTGATCTTATTTTCCTTTCACAACAAGTTATCTTTATCTTTTAATAGTTATTATTTTATTTTGATAACTTTTATACATTTATATTCAAATTTATTTGTCCCCACCAAGGTAGGACTCTAGCAATGAATTTGCCTATTGACCACCATTAGTTTAACATTGACAAATACAACTTATAATGTTTAACTCTGAAAAATAAATGTTTGTTTTTCGATATTATTAAAAAAATATTTCTCAAACATTTATTGCACCACAATTTAAAGGTTTTATTGCATTCTTTGCACAATTTAATACATGTACATATTTTTTAGATACTTTTGCAATTATTTTTTAATATTAATTTTTGTAGTAAAACCATTCAAAAATAAAACCCTTGAAAATAACTCAAGCTCAAGTAAATAACTATTTACGATCACTTACTTCCCACCATAATTTAAATAGGTCTTTGCATAAATAAATTGATAGGAATAACACATAAATAAATATACTTACCATGAGTTACTTCTCACCATTATTTATGTTTTCCTAAGCACTTATGTACGAGTATGTGTAGACTTACTAGTGATTTATCCCCACCAAAATTTATGCTACCTCTTATGTCTTAATAAACAATTAATTTATCCACTTCACATCTCAATTTATTAATTCCGTTAACAAACTAAATTTCTATTTACCCTTTACTCCTATCAATTTTGCATTAACAGTTATAAATTTTAATATTAATACAAATTTTTCCAAAAACATATTTTTTATAAATTATAATTTTTATACCATTTTTCCACTAACAATAACTTAAGTGGCCAGTACTAAACTTTCTTGCTACACTTTATTATTAAAAAACAACCACCTATCTCTAGTGACACATGATTTTGGTAAAACATCATGCTTTCATCAAATACAACTCTGTTCATAGCCGATACAATGAACTTCATACTCTGTAGCGAAAGGAAACTAGGATTACGTAGATTAGAATATTCTCTAAACCATAAGTAAAATATGGTGTAAAGTGAAGCTGTCTCCATCGTAATGATTATCGAACTGAATAGGAAATCTCCATCATTTGATACAGCATGTACTAATCTTTTTTTATTACCATGTAAAACAAACCTGTCTAATCGCTTGATTGCATTTTTCAATGCAAAACCCCTGTGATTGAAATTTCAAACTTTGCTTTGGAAAGTTGCCTGAAAAAAAGTATAGGGTTTCAAACCTTTTCCTTGTTGGTTATAGATTTGAAGTTGACCTTTTCCTTGTTGGTTATAGATTTGAAGTTGACGAGACACTTTCAAGGGCAGTGTATCGCATGTGGAGTTTCTGGACTGAATCGTTTACGGCCAGTCAATTGATTTAAGTTTATAATATGTTTTATTTTTAACTGGTCCGTCATGGGATTCTTCCTTCTCGTCTGATAAAATCAATGTCGATTTTTCCTACCGGATTTTTGCTCTCATCGGTCTCGACATACCCACGAGGCATTTTATAGTGCTATTATCAATTTGTTTAGGTTTAGTTGGGTTATCAACGAGCCAATTTTACTTTTGTGTCATTTTCTTAACAGAGAATATTCTCAGATCTAGGGATGAAGCTGTCGCGCAAAGATGTTGATATCCTCATCTTCAATTCAGCACATTGGTGGGTACATGGGAATAAAGCTGCAACGTAGGCTTTCTATCGGATCCTTCTCTTAGTTTAAGCATTCTATTGAATCCTTCTTTTAGTTTAGTCTAGTCATTACTTTCAATTATAGTTAGGCAACATAAATCATAGTTAATTATGGTTTATTAAGTTGCTTCACTTTACTTTATTCACAGACTATATTAGTTAATGTTTAGATATATTATATTTTCCACAATAAATAATATATGAAAATAACACACGAACTATATATTTACTAGTGTAATTAAATTAATATAAACTTATATTTTTTAATATAATTAAATCAATATAAACTTTCTATGGAATCCTTTTCTGAATTTAATAATCTCTAACACTGATTACCTTTATTTTATTTTGTTTTTTCTCCCCTATGATGGCACCATTCTTATTGAATTGAAAGATTAAAATGCATATCACCTTAAATTTTTATTTGGTGTGAAAGATTACACATATAAAGATTATTTTGGAAAGTAGTCCGTTCAAACACATTGACTGAGCAGCGTCATTATTTGGAGAGAAATATTCCAAATATCGAGAATATTTTGTGAAGTAACTGGTTTAAACACATTGACTTAGCATCATCACTATTTAGACTAAAAACTTACAAATAAGTCTAAATACTTAGAAATATTGAAAAGTAACTAATTCAAACACATTGACTTAGCATCATCACTATTTAGACTTGAAAACTTACCAATATTGAAAAGTAACGAGTTCAAACACATTGACTTAGTTATTATATTTTGAAATATTTCTAAAATCTGACAGACTTAATATACGAACAATATATCAATGTTTTGAAATTGTAAAATCAGTTCATAACATAATTAGTGCATTGATATGATAATGTTTGATTGCAATTTCTACAAAAGAAACTTCTATATGGAGGGCGACTACCTTCATCCTGAGTTGAGTTGGATCCATTGGTTGCCTTCGAAAAGGGGATGACTTCGTGGGCAAAATGGATAGATCACAATATCGATCCTAACAAAACCAGAGTGTTCATCCGTGGACTTTCTCCGATGCATTTCAGGTAATATTAACAACCAAAAGCTCTTTCGACGACATTTTCCAATGCAGTTCAGGTATGATTAACAGCGAAGTGTTTTCTTCCAGTGATTTATAAAAAAAATTGTGGATGTACACCTGAAAATTCTGTTTTCCTCAAAAGACGTCTGGGTTTTGAACAAGAGTGCTGGTTCAAACACATGTGGAAAGTCAAGGTGCAGATCAAAATGATAATTCTACTGTGGCTGATATGGAGAAGTAAAAATTTGACTTGGGAAAACCTACAGAAAAAGGGATGGCAAAGGCCTGGAATTTGCATTTTAGGTGGGAAAATGAGGAAGAAAATTCACATCTTTTCTACAAGTGTACTTTTGCCAAAGAGACATTAGATCACTTGTGTGCCATTTTAAAATTGCCTATTCCATGTTATACTTCAACAAAGGACTGTGAGGACTGTGTTAGATGGTGGTTCGGGAGAGGTAAAATATGGAGAACTATCCCTTTTATGTTTCATTGGCATATTTGGATAGGCAGAAATAGAAGGATTTCCGAAGGAAAAAGGTGCACCTCACAGGTATTTGTATGAAGATCTATAGCTCAGTGGAAATGATGAATTTACTGAAGAAGAAACAGAAGCCCCCTCCCGACGTAAATAAGAGACTTCGGCCTTTTGAAATCCATTACCCAGCAGGTTTCTTTGATGGGGCTTCACAAAACTAGAAATGCGGTTGTGGAGCATGGATAATGGTGGCACCGGATTGCCACTACAAAATTTACTGGTATGGGGGAAGAGTCACCATTACTAGGGCGGAAATATTATTGCTTTATGGGGTTTGCTTTGGTTTGCATCAAATCTATATCTGGAAGAGTTGTGGGTTTATGGGGACTCGGAAAGTGATTATCGACCTTTTGAATAAAGGAACGCATCTGAATCATATCATATCTAAACCACTCACTGGAGCGGATATATACTTTAAAGAGTTCTTTTAACCACATAATTTTCAGCTATGTGTACAGGGAGAAGAACCAGGAAGCTGATCGTTTATCTAGAAGAGGTTTAAATAGCAAATTTGGTGAAATGGAATATGAGTTTTTAAACTCAAATAGAGTTAGAGAAATTGAAAAACTTAATTTTAATTAAATCTTTTGACAAAAGTAGCAGAAAAAGAAGGAAAAATAATCATTCAATGACATTTTTGTTCACTGTGTATATGTTTTTGGAGGAAACCGGTTCAGGATAGGACCTAAGCTTTTTGTGTAAGACAGGAATATGTGAAGAATTCCATCTGATTTTTTGATATAAGATCTACAAAAATGTAAAAGACTGATAGTTTTATTTACTTTTGAATACGTAATCAAAATGTTTTTACGAAAAATGGTATGTGCCCTGATACATTATATACACCAAATGTATTTTTCAGGCTGAAAAGAGAAAATTCTTTTTTCCACTCATGTTTTATTACAGTTCAGAGCAATGGCACAAGTCGGGCACCCATAAATGTAATTTTGAGACGGAGCCAATCTTTGAGGAGTCGGCCATAGAACCTTTTCCTGTAATGCTACAAGTGGTGGACAAGGTGCTGCGCCACATGAAATTCCCGGTCACTCTCGTGAACATAACGAGGTTGTCAGATATTAGGAAGGACGGACATCCATCTGTGTATACTCTCAGAATGAAGAAGAAGCTAACGCCTACTGATAAGTGAGGCCGGCGTAATAGCCTCGCCTCGTTCTTATTTTAATTGATCGGTTTGCAACAATTTCTCGGCTTGTTTTATGTTACTCTTCCATATATGGTGTACAATTGTGTGAAAATTATTCTTTGGCTCTGTGATCGGATTCCTCCATGAAATTGATCCCATTGTTTGACAAGTTGGGAAATTGATCCCATTGTCAGAGAAGTTGTTTTGCAACCATGGCTAATGGATTCAATAGTGAATATTTTATTTAGTACCCTTTATTTCATCGTATATTTATACATTGCTTAATAATATTTTTTTAATTTTCTTACAGACTTCTTTGTTCTTCGTATATTTATGATTCTTGGCAGCTATGATAGATATCATTGAAATTTGAAACATAATATTTAATTCCGAAACAACATTACGTTTAAATTTATTTTAATTTACATTTTTTTAAGATGTGCTTTTATAAAATTATATTATTAAGATGTGCTTTTATTTTTAAAATTTAAAATTAAAAGAAAAATATATTATTAAAGGTATTATGGTTATTAAATTAAATTAAATTTTATATATTTTTATATTGATATTGAAATATTTTAATTAAATAAATTATTATTATTATTTATAAAATTGACAATTGGATTTGTTTTCTACTCATATAATAGTGGGTAGATTTCAACCACAACTACTATAAATTTTAAGCATATATATATTTCACTAATAAATCAAGGGGATTTGAACACGAGCTCTCTTTTGACATAAAACTTCATTTATACCTACATTAACATAGAATCATTTTAAGTACGATCTAACATGAGCTAACAGGGATCAGATTTCTTCATCTGCAAGCTTTTTCAGAGTACAAAATAGAATGTGTTTTTTTTTTATTGTTAAATCGTATTTTTGAATGCCAAATAAAGTTTATATAAAATGAAATAAAATTGTTAACAATAAATTTTTTTTCCATATATATTGATATATATGAAGTTGATTTGACATAAATTAGTTAATATAGATCTTAAAATAATTTATTTAAATCTTTTTTTGAAATATTTTTGAAAAATATAAAATTTAAACATCACATTCATATTCTTCTCTTTTTTGCTTCTAATTACTTTACAACACATTTAATATATTGTTAAGTTACTCAATGATGTGAAAGTCATTGTTTCTAATTTCTTTGGCAAAAATCCAAGCATGTTAAGGGTTGGTCTTCCATAGGCAGGGTAAGCCCAGTGGGATGGCTTAGATACCCTTGAGTCCAAGTTCCTCAAGCCACAAATCAAGCCTAATGTAATCTCTAATGAATTCAGACCACTTGACAAACAAACAAAAAATTTATCATTTATTTTTGTAAGTTCAATATAATAAATAAAGTGTCAAAAAAACATAAAACATAATAAATATCTAAACAATTTATTTCAAAAAAATAAACCATATAAATTACTATAAAAAAAAAATTCACTCTCAAATTATTATTTTATTTAATAAAATAATAAAAATTTTAAAAATAATGTTTTATTATTTAATATAATTTCATTATATTTATAAAATAATATAAAATATAGCTTTAATATTTAAAATATTTAATAATTTTTAATAAAAATATATAAAAATATTTTTTTATGAATAAATACATGATAGTTACTCCGGATGATGTTGATATTTTTTACGTCCTCAAAAGCATATATAGTATTTTATCTAGAAAAGGCAATCAAGACCACATCGACGAGTGAATGATCGCAATTAACATACATTTTACCTATAATTTCAATGACGAAGTTGAAAACGTTAGATTTATTCAATATTTATTAATATATTTTATAATATTACATTATTAAATTTCAATGACGAAATTGAAAACGTTAAATTTATTCAATATTTATTAATATATTTTATAATATTACATTATTAAATTTCAATGACGAAGTTGAAAACGTTAAATTTATTCAATATATATTAATATATTTTATAATATTACATTTTATTAATAAACTATAGAAGTAATTCATGGACCAAGGTCATGTCTTACTCCATTTCTAAATTGATATGAACAAGGATGGAGTCACGTCAAATATATTTAATATGGATTTAATTTTGATCATTTTGCAAAAGGCTTATTCTATACTGTATTAGGATAGAGATGTGTAAGTATATTACGTCTTAAAAAAATAATAAAAATTTTAGTTATTGAATTAAAAAATAAACAATTAAATAACTATATAAATAAACAATTAAAATTTTATTAACAAAATAATTAATATAGTTTGTGATATTTCACTTTCATTTTTCAAATAATTAATACAAGACATTCATATCTATTTTAAATAATATGATTTTGCAGAGATGAAGCATTTAATGTGAATTATGAATAAAATATTTCAACATAAAATAATATAAAATGACTCTATACATATGATATGTAATCTTTATAACATTCAAATATGCAATTTAAACATTAAAAAATTACATATTATATTTTACATTTTAAAATAAGTTTGTAATAAGAAAAATTTGATTCTTCTATACTAACCTTAAATCTATGTTTTAAATAAATCAATATTAACCTAATAAATTTCTAACAATTCTTTCAACCTTTATCTCCAACTTGACCTTAAATCTATGTTTTAAATAAATCAATATTAACCTAATAAATTTCTAAAAATTCTTTCAACCTTTATCTCCAACTTGATTGGTAATTCATGACGTCATTAGAGTTAAAATTCCTAAAACATTATTACGCAGCAACATTAAAAATAAAGATCTTGACCGTTCATCTTGTAGATATTTTTCTTCTTTACCGGATTCTACTTGTAAATCAAGCGTTTGGCATAAAAACTTGTTATATTTATCATCGATTTACCACTTCTTACACTGTTGCAGAGCATGTTAGGTTAGCATTCGCATTATGTTAGCTAGATTTCTTAGTATTAGATATAACAAAATCTCTCTCACTTTAGAGTATCGGAGGTCAATGCATTTATAGTTGGAGATATGACATAAGCTTTAATTTTATTTTTAATGCTAATGTTTATTTTTATTTTTATTTTTATTTTTAATGTTTAGCATGTGCATTTTGTATATTATGGGAGTTGTTTATCGAGATATAACAGAATAGTTTGGATGGACTAATTTAGAAATTTTAGTAAGAAAATGAAAATCTCAGGTAATGATTTTTGAAAATCTATTTACAGTATTAGGGTGTTTTAAGAGTTTTTATGGTGTTGAATCTATTTTCATCATAAAAAATGCAATTCAAACACTCCAATTACCTGATTTTTTGAATTTTTTTTTACAGGATTGGGATAAAAAATTGTCTTGAATAGCGAGAAAAATCCTTACATTATTATCCATGGATATAAGTATTGACTATAAATTAGTAAGAAGTTTGATTAAATTTTTTCATATTTTGTAAAATTAAACATTAGCAATTTTTTTTGTTTAATTTAATTGGCTACTCCAGTCTTCGTTTTATTGTGTAATGATAGTTAGTTTGTAAAAACATGTTCTTCCTTAGGCATGAAGTTGTCTTGCTGACTGCAGCTCACATACATACATTGTAGCTCAGATTTGACAAGAGTGTACCAACAATGTCATGCACTAACTCCAACCCACATAATTAGTAGCGTTTTATCTCATCATCCAACTACCAAAATTAATTATGAATGAATGAATAATATTTTAACATCCACCACATTAAAACTAGTCTATGGGGCCACAAGCTTCCTTGTTTTTTTCTTTTTGTAATTCAATCCCTTTCTTACTCAAATTGATGATGAGCTGACCCAACCTTCTAACAGTTCCCTCACTGAAAAGACAATGCCACGGAATTGATGGTAACATAATGCTGTCCCTGATGTCTTTGAAAGTGTCACATTCCAAAATGACTTTTTTTGGTTCCACTGCCACAGAAGTGCAAAAATTACATAACCTTTCTTCCCGAGCTTCTTTAGGTCTCTTCCATCGTCCCATTTCACACTAAAGTTGATGTGAGTCAGTTCTTAATTGAGAAATAAGAACCTTTTCTCTCCATGGAATGCTAGCTCCAATGTATTCTTTTTGTTGGAGATCACAAGTAAGGTTGAATTCCTTAACATAATATTTTTTCTTTCTACCCAACTCTTTTCCCCATATACCCTTACGGAAATTCTCCAGCACAAAATTCTTTAACTCCTTGCTATTTGTGGGACATGCATTAAGGTAAATATTCCATTTTTACATCCATTTGTTGTTTTGTCTCATCCATGATTTCTTCCTTTAGGGCATACCTTCATTGAAGATAACTTTCAGCCATCTACCTCCTCCCATTTGCTCAATTCTTTTTAGATACCTTATAAGACGCACCATGGAAATTGCTTCGATGGGAGTTGCCCCTATTTCACTCAAGAGTATCTCATAGGGAGCCAAACTTTTTATTTGAACTTGATCATGATCAAGCGTTTTTTTATTTTTTTCAATTTGTTTCCATTTTGAAATAGGGATATTGCTAGCCCACAATTCACACCCATATAATAGCACTGGATAAACTAGGAGTCCAAAAAGTACTTTGATCGTGTTCCAAACCCATATCTATGCCTCTATACATATATTTTGAAGTGCATATAATGCTTTCCACCCTCTTAAAATTATTTTCTTTCTGCAATCCTCCCAATTAAGCTTGTTGTTGAAATCGATCCCGAAGTACTTGTACTCACTTAATTCTTCAAGAATGTTTCCTTCAAAGAAGAACGTAAACTAGCGTTGCTCCCTTTTATTAGAGAAAATTATTATTTTGGTCTTACTAGTATTGACTTGCATCCTCGTTGCTTTTAAAAAAATTTCAAGGGCATATAGGTGCATCTATGATCCATGGGTTGATTTAGCAGCCAACACAAGATCATCGGCATATAGAAGAAGCTTTATTACAAACTCTCCCAATTGAACACCATCCCCACCTTGCAAATTTAGCCACTCTTCCAGTTTGTCAATATATAAACCAAAAGGAGTAGGGGATAAAGAGAAACCTTGCTTGACTCTGATGTCACTTCTAAAACTTTCTGAAATGCTTGTTGAAGTTCTAATTTTGACTTTCACCTCTTTATAAAGCCTATGGACAATAGCTCTATATTGTAAGGGAATTTCAATTTTTTCCATTCTACGCTACAACTTATCTCTAGGGGTTGTGTCAAATGCCTTTTTGAAGTCAACAGAGCAGCAAAATACTTCTTCTTTGCTCCCCCAAACCTTTTCAACAATGTGTCTCAGCATGATACCATGATGTACTGTAAAATGTTTTGGCCTAAAACCTGCTTGCCCTTTCGCCCTCTTTTCTTTTACTTCTACCCACTTACTGGTTCTATTTTCTATCATACAATTGAAAATATTTGCAAACAAAGGATTGATCATAATGGTTCTATAGTTGGAAGGATTATTAATGTCTCCACTTTTAAAAATGGGAATTGCTAGACTAGTTGTCCAATCCCTTGGGAATCCTGCTGAATGACGTTGTTGAATATTTCCATGATGTGCGGTGCCAAAATGTTCATTTCCCACTTTAGATATTCCTCTTGAAGTTCAACCAAGTCCTTTTCCTTCCCTATTTTCAACTTTTTAATTCCTGCCTCCAACTCATGTACTGTGAAAAGCTTTATAGATGTGTTGATCCTGAGAGAAAGCTCACCCTCTAATTCTTTTTATCACGGTTGCCCACGAGTCATGGATTTGAATATTTTAATAGCACAGAGCATTCATTAACCACGATACGAGATACTTAATATTTGATATATTTTCGATTTAAAATAGTAATATTTTATGATTTTGGTTGTTACAAGAAGTTGCTTGGAATACAGAAATTACTCCATGTATAATACATGATTGGATTTTTATGCTTTCACATAGTTTTAACAAAAAAAAAAATTAATTGAGAACTGATTTTTCAAATAGTTTTAATTAAAAAAAATCATTGAGAACTAATTTTGATTGTTTAATTTATTTTGGTTTTCTTTGTTTTTTAAAACCTACAAAACCTACACTCATTGTTGTTTATTTTCATATTAAGCCAAATTAGGAACTAAGGTAAAATAGAATTTTTGTAAAATGAAAAAGCATTTATAATTCATCTATTTAAAATGCTACAATAACCACAGTTGCTTCCGCTGAGGATGAAAAGTCAAGGATGCTTAAGCTGACAATGAAATTTCTGGTAAGTTTCGAGAGATTGCAGGAACCAACACACGGAGTAGAGACTTCGTTTGGGTATAGCTTTTAAGAGTTATATACTGGTTTGAATTTAAATTAAGGTTGTTGTCGTGTGGGTTATTGCTTACTACCTGGGGATTTACTAGGATTAAAAAATATATAAACACTCAGTGCTATCAAGTATTCTATTTTACCAAATATAAAAATTTAATAAATAATGTTCATAAAAACATCTATTTCTCTTAAGACCCTTAATACCGTAGCCCCTTAATACTGTAGTATAAGGATTGATATTTTATCAAAAATATATTAGAAATTTAATAATAGAAGAACATCTAGTGTACTATTGCTTTGAAGACTTGAGGATTGTTTCCCTCTCTTTTAATTCATGGTTTTACATATTTGATATTTTCCTTGAAAAACTAGCAATACCACCACCATGCTTCTTTATCCATTGAAATTATGAGGAGATTTTTCCCGATCATATTTTTTCCTGACAGTACGCTGGTGAAAAAAATATCAATTCAGTAATTAAATGTATGATTATCATCCAAGCTAGCACACTTCGACATTTTGTGGATGGTCATGCACACATTTAAATGCATTATTATCATGCAAAAGAACACTTGTAACATATGTGTAGCTGAATCAAGGTGTGGTTCTTCCCATTATTGCCTTGAATTATCAATGTATTTTTGGAAAGAAGTTGATGTTATTTAGAGTGGTACAAGTATACAGTAAAAAGTATTCGATTTCATCTTTTCAGTTTTCTTGAGATGCAATCAACTGTGTTCTTTATTTCTTCTGATTTATGTTATGTTATTGCATGATGGTTGGCAAAGTGTTTGAATTTATGAATGTGTTGGCAAAGGGTGTGAAAGATATGCCATCTTTATATTTTTGTGTAATGAATATATTGAATTATTTCCACTCTAATTCCATGAGATTGAATGGTACAGCTGCATTTCTGTTCTGCAAATCAACCTTTATAAGATATTGATTTCCTATTATCTTCTGATTATTGGCACAAAAAAGTGTAGAATTTCTTGGATCTAATTTTTCTGGAAGCAAGCTTTTTGAGTGGGAATTCCTAATTATCATATCAAGTGGACTTTATATTTAAATTTATTAATATAGTGAAATGTCTCGAGTGTAATAGGAGATCAATTTGGCATTCGAGTTTCAAGTCTGATGTATCGTTTAGGCACCAACATAGTAATATGTTTTCTCTTTTGTCATCTCTTTGATTGTAAAATAAGTAAATGGATATTGTTTGTTTAATGAAATAAATAAGGTTGTCTTTTTCGTGTGGTCAATTAAACCCCCCTACCCGCGTCTTTGAGACTTGAATAAAATCTAAGACTTCTCATCTGCAGGATAAAACCAATATTGCAACCTGTTCATTTGCGAATAGAAATTTTCCCCAAAAAATTAACTAAAACACCTCTACGGTTGGGAATAGAAATTTGCAAAAGAGAAGAATTCAACTAGATAATATATAGTTTAATCTCTATATGAAAGCTAGCTAAATATATGTTACAAAAATTGTATGGGTGCACATTACATTGTTCGCACAAAAAATACAGATGCGGCAGAGCTATAACGGGGTCCCGCGGGACCCCCTCAACCAACAACGGCTAACTTGGAACTGCTAAACCAACAAGGAAAATGACTTCATTGGTAGCTTTTGCCCCACGAGTTTTATTTAACATCATTCTTATGCCACTCAACCCACCCCACCGGCAGGAGAGCAGAGCGGAGGTCAGGGAGCGGAACCTTGAGTAGTCTAGGAGGGCAGAATCGTGAACAAGGTATATTTTTTTAATGCTGAGAAGAATCTTTTGGGTCCAGAAGTTTCAAAACGTGACAAATTTATAGTCAGTTTTACATGATTTTTCTCTAGGAATTTAATTATGCAACCATTTTCTTCACTAGAGTTCTCCATTTTCAGACCATCTCTGTACCGTAAGTGGAGGTATAACGTGTCAATTTGTAAATTGTTTGTAATTCATTTTTGGCCTCCCCACTTTCAGCACTGAGAGACCAAACTCAATTTGGGTGAACTCCGTTACCAATCCATTGTGTTTTTTGTCTCATGGTTGTCTTTTATTTCTACTTATTTCATGTGATATTCTTCCATGATTACATGCTCTTTTATATAAAATTTTGTATACATATTTGGAGTAAAAATATCTTGATCGCTCCTTGTTTTAAGAAATAATGTATAATCATATGGGTGGTTTATGGCTTGTTATTTTATTGTCATTATAATATATATTGTGTTTTTACATGATAATATTATTTTTAAAACTAAAAAGAGTTTAGATCTAATTGGATGTATAGATTCTCTTTAATTAGATTTTCAAATTTAATGTGTAATTAACATATCTTTTTAACTAACCATTAATATGTTATATTTGTAAATGTTGAAAAAAAATTACATACTTGAATATACACCACTACATTATATTAATTAAAAATATATATATTTTATGAAAACATGTTTACTTTCATTTTTCTATAATTATTAACACATCTTTAACACATATCTACATATTTCTAAATTAGTCCCTCCATTATTAGTTACATTTCCCATTTGAAGTGTGAGTTATCAATCCATTCAGAAGTTATTTACACTCATGAGTCATTGCAAGGTTTTCATTATGAAATGTACGTTCACAATTAGTAAGACACATTACCCTTTGTCATGCTTATTAATTTGGTGTCAATGGGTAATTTACAATGTAATCTAAAATATTAATTCAAATTTGTGAATTTTCCATTTTCCACAATCGCAGGCTAGAGTTATTAGTATAGAAAATTGTGCATTTATCATAGATTTAAAATAGATAGTGTTATTCTTAATCAATAAATGTTTTTGTATGCCAACTATAATGATTTATTGAATGTTTTTGTAAATGTTTTTGTATGCGAACTATAATGATTTGTTGAATGTTTTTGTAGGTCAACTACAATTCTTATGAAGTAGGCCCACGTATTGGTATGTTCAAGATGTTGCATTGATATTTATATCCATAATCACAAAAGCATACCTTTCGCATGAAACATCAACACAAAATTATATTTATAGGATATTGAAAAATATTGAACCATAGAAATTATTTAAACTAGAATTTTAAAATGACAATTCATTCATATTAATTTTGTATTTGTGCAAGGTTGTTATAGAGAACAATATTTGAATAAAGGTTTGCCCCTTAATAGATTTGACCATATTTTTCTGTATGACAAATATGTATTTAATATGTAAATTCACTAGTTTCAATTGATATTCATGTTAAAACTTTATATTATGATCTAGTATACGCATGTTTTTTAGATGAATTTGAGACGTTGAAATTTCCTAAATATCATTTTTAATCTAGAAAATACTATCAAGAATGATGGTTCAAAAATTACTTGAGAATTAACGTTAATAGTAATAAACAAATATTGTTAAATGATGACAAAGGTGAATAGTAAAAAAGTAATATGATCTCCCCGATGGGGGTGAGAAACAAGGAAATAACTCTTATATGTGGACGATGATGTCAAACACCTAGCAAACGGTGCAGGGGTCTATCTCCCTATCCTCTCACAGTGATCTTAGTACAAGTAGCATTAATTTTGGGTGTCTGAATTACCTATCACCCTTATTGGGAGAGGGAGTGAGCGATCGTTGACGGTATATGGAAGGTGGTGAATCTATTTTAGGGCAAGAGGTTATATTATTGTGGCGGTTTGTTGGACGATGCTTGAGCTTAGATAAAAACATGAACCTCTGTGTTTGGCATCCTTCTTGGGACTAGTGGCGCTTTCGGCGTCGGTGCCCCCTCCCCAGTGTCAGGGTTATTGAATTGGTTGCTTTCTTTTCTTGCGTGTGGCCTCTCGCTTCTCTAATATGGATAAGTGCTCGGTGCATAGTGATTGGGTTGACCTACGAGCTTTGTTGTGGGTGGTTGGGTATTCGAGATTTTGGCTATCCTATGTATCTTCAGTGTAGCAGTTTTCCTCTTATGAATGGTTCTCTCCTAGGGTTATACATTTGTAAAGGTCTCTTGTGGTGGTGGGGTGCCTGCTCTCAGGGATTCTAGTCAATGTTCTATCCGAGAAAGGTTGGGGTCTGCGAGTTGATGCTTAATTATTTCACCGTTGGTTTGGGTTCTTGGTGTTTAGCAACTTCCCTCATCGAAGTATTTAATTATTTCCTAGTGTGGTTGGGTATTTTCACAGTAGTCATAATTCGGGCATGAGATGGTAATTAATTTCTCATTTCTCCTTTACTAGTGTCGGTGGCCTTGCTATGATGCATTTCGATCCATGCAACGCTCGTTCCCTCCCCCCGACTAAGTGAATTTCAACCAGTCTGGGAGGTCAGGGATCTCACTTGCAGGTGAAAATGAAGGCAAAGGCGTCTCCAAGGTTTGGCTAGGGTGGTCTCACCGCTGGAAAAGCAGGTTGGGCAGCTTCCGGGGTTTGTGCTGGTCATGGTGGTTCATTAGTTGGTCGTGGGAGGAGCACCCTGCATACTACGAAGAGATGTGGGGGAACCAGATGAAGGGGAACTGGTAGCCTGGGGAAAGGGAGACGACCTGGGTGTGGAGTAATGGCGGAACATTATTGTTGTTTGGATAACTATCAGGATTTGATCCAGTCTATACTAGACTGCCTCGAAAACTATGAGAGGATGCGACAGGAAGAACATGTAGAACTCATTGCTATAATGTTGAACAATATATATTACATCTTATGTTAAGGAACAAGTCGTGGTGGTGGTGTGCTTATAATTTTCTATCAAAGAAGGTCAAGAAGTGGGAGTCATGGATGGTGCACTTTAAAGAGCATGCACATTGCACCTTTTTCCCTCCTTCTCCTCCAGGGACGGCTCCACACAATCCTTCTTCTATTATTGTAGATGATTGAGCATGGTTACAAGTGTTTTATTTGTTTTATATGTTTTCTGGTGCTTTTTTCCTCCTAAGTTGTTTCTTTGTCATATGCTGAGCACAGTAGTTAACAAACCTAGTTGAAGTGAAACTACCTGCATTTTAAAATTGGTGTACTTCTTTTTCGATAAATAAATAGAACATTGACTTACAAAAAAAAGGTAATAAGATCCTTACAATAAAATATAAATAGAACAAATGAGAAAGAAAGTTGTTTCCAAAAACTATTCAATATATATCAAGATGAAAAATATCATCTATCCTCTTTTTTTTCTAATATTAATAATTTATTTCTTGAATCTTAGATATATTATTACAGTAAATATATCTTAACATTCTAATATTATAACGATTTTAGGGGATGTTGTTTTAGGCCTTAAATTAATTCCCTACGATAATGTGTTACAATCATAGGGAAGAAGCCACAATATTTATTTTTTCTTAAGTTACTCGCTCAGGACGCGCAACGTGGGAAATTTATTAAGAGAGGGCGAACAATATTATTTAATACACAAAAAAAATTAGTTAATTTTTTTTTTATATAAAGTTGTTATAAGATTATGATATTTCATATGGATATAAAAATATTTTATTTATGATTGAAAATGTATATTTATTTTTGTTTTTTTTTATTATAACTTATTTTTTATTTTAAAATATTTTATGTTTAAAAGAACATCTGTCAACTAGAAGTTGAGCACAAAAGTACTTGCAAATCTCCATGACACTCGCTATAGAATGAGCCTTTCGAATCAATAAATCCCTCTCCGCACATGGTAAATTCCAGTTAAGATCTAGACTTGTAATAAAACTAATATACTACTCGTAATAATCATAATATAAAATATATATATATATATATATATATATATATATATATATATATATATATATATAATTAAACATATTTAATATATTTAAATATAGAAAATAATTTCAAGTAAATCATATTATAGTTCAACCATTAGTTTTTTTCATCACAAAAATGGTTTTATTTACTGAACATGCATGTTATTATTATTTTATTTAGTATTGTTATTTTTAAATTTATAACTTTCCAAAAGTATTAAGATTGATGTATGTATATTGATTATTAATTTATTAAGTGATTTTCAAATTATTATAATTCAATTAATATTAGCGTAAATTTATTAATTTAATTAACTTTAGATTTACCAAGTGATTAGAGTGATCAAACCTTTCAATATGCAAGCAAATTTTTGAGTTCAAAACATGAGGAACTATTTGCACTTAGAGAGATTCGGTTCCTCTAAACATTTGGTATATTAAGAGAGATTTGATTCCTCTAAGCAATTTGTAGATTAGGAATTAAGATGAATATATAGTAGTTCTTAATAATATTACTTATATTATATAAATGTCACATCTCTATATATAAAAATTTCTCTCTCCATATATATGATGATGAGAGTGATTAATCTCCACAAAATTATATATATATATATATATATATATATATATATATATATATATATTTTTATATTTTTTGTACAAATATTAAATTTCTACATACTTATTAATTAAATTTAAATAAAAGGTATGGAAAAATAATATATATATATATATATATATATATATATATATATATATATAATTTACAAATATGAAAGTTTACTAATTAAATTATTAAAATTTGTATAGGTTTATAAATAATTTACAAATATGAATTATTATTATTTAAATTTATTTAAATGTGATGTATATTATAATTTTTTATTTTTTTTAATAATAAAAATATTATAATATAATAAATTGATTGAAACAATTTATCATTTTTATTATTTTTTTAATTGAATCAACATTTTATTATTATTATTATTATTATTATTATTATTATTAGACATTACAATATTTTCATATATTCACTAGATATTTAAATATTCACAAAACACTATAATATCTGTGACAACTTCATTAAAGATAACTAGTGTTAACTAGTTAAAAGACAATTTTTTTTAATTGTTGTGTCAAGAAAAGATTTCAATTATTATTATTTGTCTGGAAGGTTATTTTACTAGTAATTAGTTGTGAATAATAAATTAGTTGAGAGAATTTCTTAAGGAAAGTAAAAAGCTGATGGTAAAATGTTTATCCAAGAATTGGTAAGTGGTTGGGGACAGTTAGAAGCAGTTACCTGCTCCTATGAGGATACAAGATTTATTCCAGCGAGGAATAGGGTTTATGTGCTAGTTTGGAAAAAGGTTGAGGAATTTCCAGAGCTGGTAGAGACCAGTGGAAAGATCGCTCGGAGAACCTGAAACTAGATTTCTGAAATTGACTGGACTGGCTATCTTGAGGTCACAGCAGAAAGTGAATCCACTGTTAACCCGTACCATCCAGATCTGGAGCTCAGGGGCAAGAAGAGGACATAATCGCCTCTCTTGATGGTTGGGAGGACCACAACTTAAAAACAGAGTGATATAGATAAGTACAAATGGGTTATTTTGTATTCTGTTTATAAACAAGTAATTATTTTTTATTACACAGTTTTATTATGAAACATATGATATACCTATGTTATTTACTACCAAGAAAATGTATGTAAATAATACAAAGAAATTTATAAATGCAGGAAACAGAATTGTTGGTCTTAAGTTCTGGGCAATGCCCTACCCAAGGTGCATCGTCCTTTATAGTTATTCTTTGCTATATACAGATGTTAGTAACTGGTGGTCTGGACACCCTTTTTTCTTATTAAAGCTGTTAAACAAAATCTCAAAACAAAATATCTAAACCTCCCTGTGGAACTAGCGTCGAGAAGGGAATGGAATGCTAGATAATAAACTGCATGGTTTCCACCTTTAGAACTTTTATAAATAGAATACAGGTAATATGGAATTATGAAAATGCTCAGTATAGATATTAAATAAAGGATAGATAAAATGCATACTCAGTCATAGAATATGGTAGAATGAATACTCCATAATCATAAAAAATATCCATTCTGAAATATCTGAAAATACTTAAATTCGCACTAGCATTTAAAATAAAATTATTCTCTTGCAGAGTAGGTAAATTCCATGTCTGAACGGTACTATGCTTGAATGGAAAAGATAACAGAGTCATTGAATATATGTATTCTAGGAATCATTCATCAATAAAAATACAAGAGTATAATTACAGATTCAAAACCCTCAAAGGATTCCGTAAATTCGACGAAGCAGAGAGCAAGAAACAAGAACCCTTAAAATAAAACCCAGAATTGTTCTTACAACTTGACATAAAGAGTCCATGTACAATATTTACAGAATTTGATCCTAAAACTTGACTTAAAGAGTCCATGTACAATCTTTACGGAACTTTATCTTAAGACTTGACTCAAGGAGGTATTCAACCTCCAAAATAAGTAATGGATTTAATTATAGACTTCTGCTCGGAACAAGGATCTAGGAGGAGTAACATATGTTCGTCAAGATACCTAGAGAAAGAGAGTCAGCGTATTAGCCTAAGGCCAACGAAGTCACAACAGGAAATGCCAAGTTTAGGCTCAGGGCCAAAGGCGACTGGGTTGGCAATACTGACCTATCGAAAAATCAAGAGATGATTAGCAGAGATGATTGTTTTTTATTTAATTCTGTTTATATTAAAAAATATGAGGAAGTAAGAAAATGGTAAGAGCAGGAAGATTTTCTCACCTGTAGGAGGAAGATTAACTTGCAACCCAGCCTGCAACGTATACAGACTTATGATATGCTACAGAATTTCTCACAGCAAGAACAATAACACGTAAACTTTGACCAAGTGCAATGACTCCTCTTACCTAACTGCATCCATTTGTTGAATAGAAACCATGTTGTAAAGACGCCATGGCAGATAACGTAGGGTTTGGCTACTTCTTCTTAGCAAGCTTTCTTTTTTTGAGGCGACTGTGAACTGGAGGTTGAATTTCCGTCAAGGATCCAAACCCAAAAACTTAAAGAAGCCTAAGGAATCAATTAATCTGAAAGCCAAAGGTTGGCCTCAGTCAAAAGCATAAACCCCAGAGGCACCGAGAGTAACAAGGAGCAGAGAATAAAAGCAGTAATGAGTTGTAGATGGAGTTTCGAGGTGTGTGTTAGGGTTGGAAAGGTTATGTCGGGCATTCCCGCCGAAATTATTAACCGCTAATCAGGGACATGATTGGCAGTGGAGATTAGTAGAGTACCATAGAAAATCGTGAGACAAATCTGTAGGAAATCCTGACAGCTATCACTTGTAGTAAATTCCAGTACTGCGGAGTTAAATGGCTCCGCGATGCCAGCTAATATGTCGTTGAGAAGATCAAGGTTGGATTCATATAACGTATTAATGAATCAACATTATGGTGGACCACCTTGCATCAAAATTAATTTCCCCATATATTAATCAAATTTTCCTTCGCAGACAATACACATATACTAAAATAATTATTCCAAGGTCTCTTGGTTTGTTATGTAATCAAGGTTGGAACTTAGTCGGTGGGAAAATTGTCAATTAAAGGTTAGATTAGATGCTCAAGCTCGATGTATGAATGAATTATTTCCTTTTTGCTTAATGATTAGGATTAAGGCTCGAAAAAGAATATGGTAAACTATCTCTTTGTTCATTATAGCTAATTGAGTGTAAATTTTTCTTGTTTCTTAATTGCTAAGTAGATTTAAAGGTTTAGATGTTACAATATCTTTGGCACTTTTTTACTCAATAAAATTAGTAATAATTATTCAAATAAAAAATAAAAAATATCTTGCCCTGAGGATGAATCACATTGGATGATTCTAAACTATAGACAAAACTCTCATAATGTGATTTTTCATTATATGGATCACAAAAGCCTAAATTCAACTAAAAAATATTTAATTAATATATATATTAAATTAATAACATTAATGTATATATATAAAGATTAAAAACAATATGAGTAAATATATTTTTTTAATTTTAAAAAATATTAATTAAATTGATAGAATATTAATAAATTATACTTAAAAACATATTGATTAAATTAACGCAACTCCAATAACTATATTAATACTACTAATGAGTATAATTATATAGAAAAGATGTTGAATTGCAATACTTCTAAAATATAAAAAAATAGTGACACATCTTACAAGAAATTCGCCAAATTAAAATGCTTGGAAATAATCATTCAAACGAAATGCGTTGTTAGGACCATTTACTAGTTGTTTTTTTAATATCCATAATAAAAATTGAAATGTGATTTACAAGAAATATTCTCTTATAAGTTTGTGTTCCAAAAACATACAATTTCTAGAACTCCAATAGCTATACAAATGAGGTAAAATATAGTAATTAAAAAAAGGACCATTCAATTTAGATGCTTAGATAGGGTCATTTGTTAGTTGTTTTTTTAGTTTCTAAAACTCCAATACCAATGAAGTAGAATATAGTAATTAAAAAAAGGATTATTCAATCTAGATGCTTTGATAGGGTTTTATTAGTTGTTTTTAGTTTCTAAAACTCCAATAGTATACAATTGAAGTATAAAATAATGATAGAAAAGAAAAACCAAGAAATAGTGATTATATATAGTTGTTTATTATTAATATTTTTTAATTTTATTATAATGGAGAATAATATATTTATAGTTTATTTGTATCAGTTTATGGTTTATTTTATAAGCTATAATGCTATATTTTTTTATATATAGATGGAGAAATTTATCATAATTTTATTATTAATTTAGTAGTGGAGATAATTATTATTGGTTATTATTTTGAATGGGGATTTACTCATCCCTATTATTTAAGGAAAACCACTCTACGTGGAATTATCTATTGATTGTCATTAAAGGGTAGGCCTTCACTTTTGCTAAATATTTTTAGGTTTTGGGTTGTTAACTTATTTTCTTATATATTGGAAAGACAAAAACATTTTAATATATTCTCAATATTCATAATTATAAAATTATTTAGTATATAATAGAAAAAAGTAAACAAATTTATTTAAAAAAAATATTATTTAAAAAAAAAACTGAAGTAATAGGTAAATAAGTTAAATAATTATGAAGATATAGATAGAGAGAATTAAAATAATTAATATTAAAATTAAAGCTGCCACGATAGTAGCAACTTTAGGTTTGCTCACAAAATAAAATCAAGATTTATTAAAAAAAATGGAGTCTAATCGACATAATAGTCAATCATAACCAACTGAATTCTCCTCCGCATAATCAAAAGGAATCGAATGACTGAAAACGAGCTTGATGTAATAATAAATCATAAAAAAATGAATTCTCTTCCAATAATCCAAAGGAATGGAATTATTGTAAACGATTTCCGTGGAGCATTTGAAAAGGAAATACTTCAAGTTTAAAGGTTTCATGATGTTTGCTCTTAACAACATTTACTCGTCCTTAAAACGATTCCGAGTAAAAAAAACGTATAAATATAGAGACTAAATATACATTATGATCTTGGGAAAATAAAACTTATGATAAAAGAGAGTTGCATAAGTCCACTATATTATACACAACACTATTCTTTAAAATATGACTTGGGTTTTGTATCCTCAATTTGTTTTTCAATATTCTGGGATCTCATCATCGAGGAGCTTTTCCATATGAGACACAAAATATTTCAATTTTTTTGGAGAAGATATTTCTAATCTAAGGGTTTTCGAAGCCATTTTCTTCAATCGCTCTGCACGTGTACTCACCTCCTTGCTCTCAATTTTAGTTAACACAACCCTCACAACTTCCTTCACTCTTTCCTCCTCAGAAATCCCATGTTTTGGCTTGCAAAAGTAGACTTGTATGAAGTTGCTCGGCTACTTTATTAGAGTTGAAATTTTTATCTCCAAACATAGTCCATGTGATCATAGGTATGCCTAGAGATAAGCTCCCCTACGTTGAATTCCACAAGCAGTGGGTCATGAAGGCGCCGATAGACTGGTGAGAAAGAATAAGAATATGAGGTGCCCATCCCCATAAAATTATATTGAATCTGAGAGGGCTCGTCAAATTCAGAGAACAATGGTGTCCCCTTCCTTCGGAAGTGTGTTGCGAGTTATTGAAGCCGAGATGGATCAAAGAAGGGTAAAGGTGAAAGCGCCACATTTACTGAACATAAATCGTGGGACACCATACTTTTCACCCATTGGTAGAGTCCATAGCATCAACGGGTCTTACTGAAAGACTTGAATTTGTAACCATCTAAATAATTATAAGTGGGCTAAAAGAGTTCATATGAAATTTAAATATTTTTTTAGCAGGTTTTCAAATGGTTTAAACAAAATGTTAGCTAGGCGGGTGTATAAATCTAGACGTCGAATTTGAATTTTTTTGAGCGGGTATTCAAATTGAAGCACATGGATTTCAAACGCTCATGGAATACATTGTATGGTGTGTATATCGTATAGCGGGGTGATTAAGATGAGGCAGAGGCAGAGGCGGAGGGAAATTGAGGCTTGTTGGCGGTAATCGAAAGTGGCCAGATATTAGGCTCGTTCCGTGGTAATCACAAATCCCTCTATGCCCATGGTTGCATATTGATGTACTTCGTCCATATACTGAATGCAGACGTATGCTAGTATGTATGGTTGGGTGTATTAAAGTATCAATAACCTTGGAAATAAAGTTTTCCATATATTATGCATTCACAAGTTAAGGGTTGCATGTACCATAAATTTGGTAAAGGTTGAGTTGTACATAGTTGGGATAGAAGGGTACATGCAATCCTTGAAAGGATCCCCTCACATGTAAGGATGCAAGTCTTCATGGCCAATCACATGTATTATGTTATATTTGTAGATGATTTATCACAGAAGTGCAATATTTTCTTTATGGAGAAGAAATGCTACACATTCTCCAAATTTGTTGAATTTAATGCATTTATTGAGAAATAAATTTGCATGGAAGTGAAGGCTCTCAGGAGCGAAAATGGTGGTGAATACATGTCGAATAAGTTTACAAAATTTTATGCAAAGGAAGGAATTCGACTGCAATTTTCAGCACCCAATAGCCCACAACAAAATGGGTTGGCTAAGAGGAAGAAAAAAAGTATTTTGGGAGTCCAATAAGAGTCCATACAAAACCTCCTTTCTATACATAAGAGTCCAATGGGTCACAATATAATCCTAGCTAACATAACAATAACAATGTAAGGGCACAAAAATAACAATAGCGGGCTTCTATGGGGCACAATAATAACAATATGGGGACTACATGGGAAAAACAATAACAATAAAAGAGTTATACTAACAATAACAATAAGGGGATACACTAGTATTATAAGGTTCTAACATGACCCTCTCCTTCAAACAAGTGGTTTCCTCAACGCTTGATTGTTTTTGGATGCTTCTATATAAAATTCTCATCCACCCATGTGGAATCTTCAGCGGGTAATTTCTTCCACTTGATGAGATACTCTGAAATTGATCGATTTCTTAGTTCTCAAGTTCTTGTTTCTGTTACTGCTTTAGGTTCCAATATGGTTTTTCTCTCTTTTGCAAGTTATGACAATATTGTTTGAACTGGGAGCTTTTCACCTATAACCTTTTTTAAGCATTAAACATGGAAAACTAGGTGCACTCGGGAAGATATAGGAAACTCCAATTTGTATTCCATAGTACCAATATTTTGCAACACCTTTTAAGGACCATATTACTTTGGAGATAATTTATTATCCTTCTTAGATTGCTTGAGGGAGATTTGTTTGTATGGTTTTATCCATAAAAACTCCGATTTGCCTACATAAAAACTTCTTTCACTGTAATGTTGATATGCCTTTTGTTTCATTCAATCATGCACAAAAGTTAGGTTATCCTTTAAGAGTTGGAGAAATTGTTGTTGATGTTCGATGTGATCTTCCACTGATTGATCATCCATATTGGCTTTCATTTCATCCTTCAAACCATCCACCTTAGCCTCCATGTCAACTTTTAAACCATCCATGTCATCTTTGGTTTCTCTTTGTGAGATCAAAATTTGCTACCCTTGGTACCGTAATTTTGATATATCATACATCAATTCTTCCTCTTCATGAATCATAGTAGATATTTTTCATGGCTTAGTGGGTGTATAATTATTTTTTTGAGGGATTATAGAATTCAATACTCATAAAAATGCTTCAATATTCCTTTGGAATCACTTCAAACTCACTTTTTAAATAAATGTTATGCAAATTAAAAAAAAGCACACACACCTTTTTCTTGTTTTTTAGGACGTCTATATTGATCCTAAATTATCTCTTCAACTTTTTATCTTTAGTATCTCAAATTCAGTCATGTAGTATCCCTATGAGTCTTCTCTCCAATTCCATAGATCACAACTAATTTGGATTATTCAAGGCAAATTTATGCCGAATCTCCCACAATGAGCTAATTATGGTCTGGTTCAGTAGAGAGAACTTGTATGTCGTGCCACGTGTCACTGTTTCCTCCTTTGGCTCTAAATTCAATAAAAAGAAAACTACAGTCCGTGTGATTTCGTCTAATTTTTACAGAATTCCAATTCGATGCTCATAGAGAGAGTTATGACGATTTTTGCAAGGTCACCTATTTGAGATGAAATTCAGGAGCCTGCAAAAACCCTAACTTCCATAGATCATATCTCTAAAAATATTGCGAACCAATATCTGAAATTTTTACATGACATTCATGAGGATTTTATTGCAATTTTTTTTTTTTTAGCTTCTTAACCTTCGTAGAATAAACTTTATAGTGAAACTGCCATGGTGATCTATTTGAAGCAGCGAAACACTAGAATCCAAAGCTCTGATATCAAATGTTATAAAACCAACTCCAAAAATAGAAGATTAGAGAGATCAATGCCATAGAAATCAACCACTTTGAGGGGGAAACCTACTTTACATTACATAAATGAACAATTATTGGATGATGCAAATGACAAAACCTCATTTCTATATATAAGAGTTCATGGGGTCACAATACAATCCTAACTAACCTAACAATAATAATGTAAGGGCACAAAAATAACAATATGTGGACTACATGGGGAAAAAATAACAACAAGGTGCCTATACTAACAATAACAAACAGGGAATGCACTAGTATTATAGGGACCTAACAGATTCACGGGAAATGTTACATGATCAAGGCCTACCTCTGCACTTGTGTTATGAAGCATGCAACACATCAATATATGTGCATAACATGATTCCTCATCAGAATCTTGGGATGAGTACACCAGAAGAATATTTTTCATGGAAGAAACCAGATGTGTCACACTTCATAATCATTGGAGCTTCAATATATTGCCATGTTTCTAAGGAAGCGAGAAAAATGCTAGAGCCGACAACAAAGTTTGGCATATTTGGGGTAAACTAATACACTTCACAACTATTAGGTGTACATGCCATCTCTCAGAATGAAATTTGTTCGTAGAGATGTGAAGTTCGATGAACATAATGCAATGAACTATTCCCTTGAGAGGGAGCTCCAGTTGCATGCATATCACAAGCTTTTGACTCCAAAGGAAGAACCTCAAGAATATGTGGAGCAGCCATAGGCAGAGTAGGAGAGAGTGGAGACAGGCACTCAAGAAGAGACATCCAGGGAAGGAAGGAAGCAGACCAGAGAAGATGACATATTATTGCATAATTATAGAGAGAATGTGGGAGCACCCTCATCATAGTGCAGAAAAAGGAGATCACCAAATCCATACACTAGCTACATGGATCTGATGAGTGAGATATTAGAGATAGAACCAACCACATTCGAGTAAGCATTAGAGCATCCGGTATGGTTTGATTCAATAGTAGAGGAACATGATTATATTTTCAGAAATAGTGTTTGGTAAGTGGTCCCAAGTTCTGCAAACAAGTCAGTGGTGGGTTCAAGATGGATTTACAAGGTAAAGCATGCAACATACGGAAGAATCAACAAGAACAATGCCATATTCATGGCCAATGGGTACACTTAGGTAGAAGGGATTGAATATAAAGAGGACTTTTCCACTGTAGCAAGGTACTCTTCCTTCAAATCAATTCTCTCTCTAGCTTCACAGATGGCGTGGAAGATCCACTAGATTGATGTCAAGACAATATTCGTCAATGGATTTATTAAGGAGCTGTACATTGAACAATTTGGAGGATTTTATACCTTCAACATAGAGTGACATGTGTGTCGAGCCAAGCTAGCATTGTATGGGCTGAAGCAAGCACCCTATTCTTAGTACACCATAATCAATAACTCCCTCATCGGTTTGAGCTTCACCAAAAGTGAAGCAAATGAAAACACTTACCACATTTTGGTAGAAGGTAAATTGTTGATTATAGTACTTTATGTTGATGACTTGATTATGACCGGTGATGAACAACTTATCAGGTCTTGCAAAGATCACCTTGCAAGAGAGTTCGAAATGAAGGATGTTGGATGATTTAATTGTGAGTTAAATCCCTGTCAGTTAATTATCAATTTTGGGTTTCGTAAACTAACGAGGTATACCTCTGCTATATGTACTAGGTGGTTATCTTTCAGATTATATTAATATAATGCAATTAAAACTAATTACAAAACTTACTAAATTAATCCAATCCAAATCAAATCAAACCAAACATAAATAAATTGAAATCACACTTCCATAAAGGAGATCACTCTTGCAGAATTGGAATCACACCACACTTGCATAACTGAAATAACACCTACTATAAAGTAAATCACACTTACTCAAAGGGAAAGGCACGCTTGCATACAATAAATGAAATAACAAAACTATATTATGCTACCAATATGTACAAATATGTGCAAAATGTGGTTGATGGGTGCCCTCCATTACTCAACAAGCACACTTAATCAACTATCACATCTTTGGAGATCAAAATAGTAGTATGTATTTCATAAAGATTAAGTTACAAGATATTACAATAATTCTCTCTCCTCACTTTACAAATCACATCTTCGATGGAACTTGAAGCCTCGAACTAGCAACGAAAAATAGCTACCTCTAACCTCTAACAACTATCTCACAACTTACAATTAACAACCCACAATTGAAAACCCTTTGTATGAAGGGTGCACTCTTGTTTATACAAAAATTGAGGATAACTATATACAATAATATTGATCCTTAGATCTCTCCTAAATCCACATTTATCTCTTGTGGTTACAACCAATCTCATAAAAATGTAACAAACATATCCTCTCAAAATTCTGTTATCCATGATTCTTATCCTTTGAATGTGCATAGTTAATGATTCACATCCTCTAGAAATATTCCACAAATATTTGTGAGTTGGAATTTTAAATTCGAATTTTTGGTTGGATGGTCAAATAGGACCCTTCTAGAATCTCTAAGTAGGCCTACAATATCACAAAAATCATAACACTTATATATATATATATATATATATATATATATATATATATATATATATATATATATATATATATATATATATATACCAAAACATGTTAATTTCATAATATTTAATCACAAATTAACTTCAAATACTTAAAATTAATGAGTTTTAAAATATTAATGTTAAACCCATATGATAATGAAAATGGTTACTTAATGTAAGGTTATGGTGCTATAAAGTTACGAAATGAAGGTAAACTGATGGACATGAAAGTGAATGCGGATGAAATTTTGGAGGCCCAACATACCCCCAAACTGAAGATATTGCATGTTCTCATTCAACTATTGCATTAATTCCCTTAATCATAGTGGATATTATTGAATTTTTTTGCTTCTATATGAACTTTGTTTTTGTATTGATTCTCTTTTACCTTTTCATAATCATATCATTTAACAATTTTATTATTTTTGCAAAGTGTACTTTGAAATACATTTCATTGCAACATATATTTTTTATGGTTGGTTCTTGTGTGACAACCAAAATTTTATGAGTATTGGTTCTTGTGTAACAATACTTTTGTTATTTTTTTGTTCCATCAAATTTCTTGAAAACATTGAGAATTGCTTTTTATGTTCCCATAGTGATTGTCAGCCATTTAATGTGCTCATGAATTGATCATTACAAAACATATAAAATTTTGGAATAAAAATTGCAATAATAGTTGATTTGGGAAAAATATGTTCGTTAGGATGAAATTAAATGTGACACGTGGCATGAAATTTGAATATACCTCCCCCCAGTTAAAGGTGTTTTCAGTTTTTGTCAAATGAAAAAGGGAATATGAATGTGGTGAGAGATGTTCCAAAATCATAATTTCAGCATTTAAGGAATCACGGGAGTTGGGGTTCCCATGTTTTGGCCAGGTTGACAAGACCAAAAGATGAGACAACATAGAACCACTTTCAGACCTTAGGATCTAGCCCTCCTAGGTCCAGAGAGGGATCTCTCTATGATAGTCAAAGGTTTTGTGTCTTTGAAGCTCAAATGTTAAGGTTTTAGGCTAGTTATAGGCACAGGGTTTGTTTGTTTGATTGTTTATGTTTGTTTGTTGGGAATTAGGAAAGAAAGGTCCCATATGAGGCAAGGAGGAGCAAAGAGGAAACTAGGCAAAGATAGATGACTCAGGGAACATCAAGGCCATTGGGAAATGGAGTCAAGAAAGGGTTTACTTGTGTTCAATGTGCAAGCTTTCAGTTGGGCTAGTCATCTAGAGCATTTGGATCTTAAAGATGGTTGATTGAATGGAACATTAAGGATTGAAAATGAGTGAAGGGGAACCAACCGATTCTGTCTATAGATCAGGTCAGAGGTCATTTAACTCCAGACCTGCTTGGACAAAATCAGAGGCAAAACGAGGGATCTTAGAAAGTTTTAATTAAGATGGAAGAATCCTAGTGAGGCAGAGACAGGGTTCTAGACCTCCCGGTGTTCTCAACTCATCCAACTAAATCCTACCAAGAACATCTAAACATAGATTTCATGAATTCATACATCATAGAGCATGCAATAACATCCACTACATTGGTTAAATCAATTGAAATCAATATCCAGATACACATATAAGCAGAAAACATAAAAGGCTGGGAGAGCAGCAACATAAGGTACCTATCAAGGGTAAATCTTATGCCAAACTTCTGATGCGAGCCTGAAGAAACGTAATGAAATGTAAGCAAGTCAATCACAAATACAGAGAAGGGAAAACATCACCAGCTGCTTTAGATCAGGATCCAAAGAAATGTGTTTGTCATATTAAAAACAACATCAATCAGGTACATCATTGCCCACAGCTTGAACATTCAGTCTGAATACATCAAATCTCAGCCTATCTTACAATATTACACAGAGAACTTGTCTCAAGAGAAAAATACTTGCACTTCTCTGATATCTCATCAAAAACCTTTACAATAATTTCCTTATGTGCTTTATAGCAGATGATGAATAGAATGTCGACTGAGGTGGTAGGTGAATACTAAATGTAACATTAAACACACAATGAATGCAGGGTCGAAACCCATTATGTTTGATTGCTGTGTATTTAATCTCTGTCACTTCCCTTGTGAAGGGTGATCTTCTCCAGATATGATCTTGACATCTTTTGGCTGTAGTACTCCTGGTGCTTTGAACAAAATAAAATAAACTACAGAGAATTCTGCCATATAAATGCTCTGGTGGTTTTGAACTGCTGTTAGGGTGGAAAATTCTTCGGGGACAATGTGCATAATAAAAACTGTATGGGTGCCCTGTACTTGATGAAGAGAAACATTCTATTGAAGAATAACCCTGATGTTACCTTTACTCATGCTCAGGACCTCCTGATTTGATCCTCGGGGTCTTCAAACTGGTGCTTTTCCTCTTAAACTACTGGTTTAAGGCTCCAGATCTTCATTAGGGTGCTTTAATCTCCTTTGCTCTGTACTGAAACACTTTGCTACTCCATTTTCGCTTCTGACATGTTAGCTCGGGTTTTAATGGCGCTGGGAGGTTTCTACAAAGTTTGAACCCTGTTCTCTTTAATGCATATTTAGTGTTTATCTTCCTGGGTCATTTTTCATAAATTCCAGCCGCTGAAGATGATCTTTCTTGATTTTACTGTCGCTATGCAGAGGCTGCACGTTATGGTGGCCATTCTTCTTAATAACCCTGCAAAAATTTGAAAACTGTGAGGGAAACAATGGATGAGATGGCAGACGATGTGGATGACTGTGGGGGCGACAGTGGGACTGCAGATTATCGGCGAAACAATGCAGAGGAGCGGCAGAGAGGTGCTTCGGAACGGTGGAGAACGGAGACGGTACGAGGTTGGTAGAATATGAAACGATTATATGTGAAACCTTTATAAACCTTGACCTTTGAACGTCATATGCGACAGAATGGATGGGTGTATGGTGGACACACGTGGTGGCGACGTGGCGTATGGAAAAGACGCGTGGGCGGATGGTGGAACAGTCAATGGTAAGGGAGGACTAATCGGGACTGTTGAATGTGGTGGTGATCTACGGTGGAAAAAGCATCCGGGGCGGCAGACAGTGGGCCAGGGGCACGACAGAGACGACTTAATATGTGCGCATTTTTGTTGATTGATGACCGTCGGATGGGGCGCGCAAGATCTGACGGCTTGCATCCATTTCATTGCGTGACTCTGGTCGAAAGATAATGCGCAGGGAGAAAGTGTTTTTGCCGACGTACAGGGGACACACGGCGGACGGCCAGCGGAATCACTGGGCGTTGGAGGAAAACCACCCATCGCCCAAAGGCAGTGCAGAATAAACAGGAGGTTTCGGGATAGTGGAAGTGGGGACCACAGGGAGGATGGGCTCCGCGCCGTCGGATCGACATGTGAATGGACGGCGATGGCACGACGTAGGAAATTAACGGGAAACACGGGGAGCTGCGAATTAAATGGTGGCCATCCGATCTGTCAAGATCGAAGATCGAGGACATGCTCGAAAAACCCATGGGACCAGTGCCTTCGGGGTTAGCGCTTTGGTCACGGCGCAAGGTTTCATGGAGGAATGGGGGACGGGGCTACGGCCGAAGGAGTTAAGGCCCAATAGACAAAATATATGATTTTTGCACATTTTTAATACGTTTTAGGGCCTTCCAAGGTTAACGATAGAAGGATGATGGGTGAATTAGGTCAAACAAATGAGTATGGGTGGAATTCGAAGGGGATTTCTGGGAATTTTTAGGGAATTAGAGGGGAATTGAAGCAAGGGAAAAACAAAGGTTAAAGAGGGAGAATTTTCCGGGGTAAGGGGTAGAAACAGGCTTTTTGAAACAGGAAGTCAGCAGAGGAAATTTGCATAGTGCAAAGCACAGAGAGACCTCAAGGATGATGTGTCTTCACGGAAGTTGCATTCCTTGAAGGTCTCCAAACTAATCTAGCCCCCAGCTTGCTTGTCAAGAATTTCATAGGGGGGCTAACAGTGGCTCCACATGGGGATGGCTTCTTCTTGAAGGAGTCAAGAATCCATAAATGATATTTGGATTAGGCTAGATGCCTGTTGCTTGGCACATCCCTTTTTCTTTGATTTTCAGCTGCCACAATATGAACATGTTACATTAGCAGAAACATTTCTCCCAATCAAACTACCTACCCAAACTACATTCCTAGCATTTTTTCTCCTTTAGGGTTCATTTGAGCTAGCAGACCCTTTACATTTTATTTCTGAAATAGAAAAAAAAACCTATTATACTTCTATCCTTATTGCTCCATGAGACCAGATTATACTATTGGCCTCATATGCTTCTCTACCTAATCTACCATCTGCTGGGATTAAACTGTCCAACAAATTTCTTCTCCTACATTCTAAGACAGGAAATTGAAAAATGGCCAAGCCAGGATTAGACTGTCTGACTTGCTGGAGTGAAACAAAACTTTGGAGGTATGAAATTTTCAATTTTGAAGTATCCTTCTATGTTTGTGACTCAAATTTTGAGCATATTAGAGTCACCTTTTCCTCTTCATTTTCAGCTCTGGTTTTAGGCATGTTAGAACTGATTCTTCCTTTTCCTTTGCTGGCCCAGATTTTGAGCGTGTTATGACCAGCTGTCTTTCTTTCTTTGGCTCAGGCTTTGATCGTGTTAGAGCCAATCTTTGCAATTTTTAGAGGTCCATGTTTTGAGCATGTTTGAACCTCTACCTTCTCTATTTTTTGGGAACATTTTCTCTGTTTTCTTGAAAGTAAAACTGCAATGGTATGTACAATGGAAATGGAACTGGAAATGGAAATTAGTAGAAATAGTGTTTGAGCATCCTGCCATTGACAGGACCCCCAAACAACTTTGTACCATCAAGTTCTTGTAAGAAAAATGCATTAGGACCCACAGTGGCTTGGATGATGAATGGACCTTGCCACAATTTGTCAAAATTTCCATGTTAACCTTTGTCCTCTCTCCTTGAATCCCATTTTAGAACCTTGTCACCAACTTTGAAATTTGAAGCTTTGGCTCTTTTGTCAAACTGCCTCTTTATGTTGTCCTGAACTTTCACTGCTCTATTGTAAACCTCTTCTCTTGTTTGCTAAATATGGATTGTCTGATTTATCCTTCTTATCATGTTGTCCTCTTCTGATTGGATCTCCTGGACAAGCTTGATCACTGGAACTCCAAGGCTAGTAGGAAAAACTGCTTCTGTTCCATAAACCAGCTGGAATGATGACATGCCAATAGATTTCTTCGTGGTGAGCTTGTCAACCCAGAAAGCATGTACCAACTTCTTGTGCCAAGACCTTTTGTTCTCTTCCATCAGCTTCTTGATGATTGTAACCAGGCATTTATTTGATGATTCAGCTAAGCCATTACCCTAGGGGTAATAGGCAGTTGAATGACCAAGCATTATTCCGTACCTGTGACAGAAATCAACCATTTTCTTGGATCCGAAAGTAGTAGCATTGTCAGTTATTATTTTCCTTGGACAGCCAAACCGAGATAGGATGAAGTCTTCTAGGAACCTAATGATGACAGAATCAGTGGCATTCCTAGTGGGTATGGCTTCTATCCATTTAGTGAAGTAATTTGTGGTTGTTAAGATCCACTTGTGTTGCCCAGAGGAGGCTGGATGAATTTCCATTATAAAGTCTAGGCCCCATTGCATGAAGGGACCTTCTACAGTGATGGGTTGTAGAGGAAGGGGGGGAGCTTTCTTTTACCTTCAAAGATTTGACATTTATGGCAAGTGGTTATCATTTTATGGACATCATTAAATAGTGTAGGCCAATAATAACCAGCCCCGAGTATTTTATTTGCAGTGGCTTTCCAACTCAGGTGGCCTCCGCATTCTCTAGCATGAAATTCTTGTTTAACATTTTCAGCTTCAGGTTCAGACAAACATTTCAGCAATAGGCCATTCGGATTTTTCTAGTATAGATTCTCATTCAAAATGCAGTAATTTCTAGCTTTGAGTTTTATGAATCTGGCCTTGGTTTTGGCCAGTTCTGGAGGGGCATTGAGGTTGGTGAGCACATAAAGGATATCAGAATACCAAGGAGAGTTTTGAAACTACTCCTCAACAATTGGATGGGGCAATATTTCCTGCTCATCTAGGGTATTTATCATGTTAATGTCAAGGGCCTGCAGATTAGATTCAGCCATTAATTGGGCCAGGCCTTGACCTTTGATCAGCTTGGTGGGTTTTATTTCAAGGTCATATTCTAAGATGGTAGCAATCCATTTTCCCCTTTTCCCATCCGGGTCCTGGGACAAAATATCTTTGACCACTATATTTGGCACATAAGCAATGGTGTGAGAATGCAGAATGTACACCCTAAAGTCTTTTAAGGCCTTAATCAGGGCATAGGCTTGCTTTTCCATAATGTTGTACTTCAAGGGTGCATCTCTTAAGGCTTTACTGAAAAAAGATATAGGCTATTCATTACCTTCTGAATTCTTTTGCAGCAAGACTGCAGCTATTGTGTGTTCAGAGGCAAAGGAAAAGATCAGAAAATCTTTTGAGAAGTCCGGGCTGATAAGTACCGGGGTCTGTGTGAGTGCAAGTTTTACTGACTCAAAATATTTCTTAGCTTCAACAGTCCATTTGATTCCTGCATCCTTCTTTAACATATCAGTAATTTTTCTAAGGTGCTCTGCAAGATTGGGAATGAACCTCCTAAGAAATTGATCTTCCCTATAAAGGACTGCAGTTCTTTGATGTTTCTTGGATGTGTAATTTGAAGTATTCCCTCAACCCTCTGTGGGTCTATCCTAATCCCTCTCTTAAAAATATAATGTGGCCCAGAAGTTTACCTTCTTGCAACCCAAACACAGTCTTCTTAGGATTCAGAGACAGACCATACCTTCTACATTTTTTAAAGACTTTCCTCAGATGTATCAGGTGTTCTTCTTCAGTTTTGGAAAAGATCGTCAAATCATCCAAGTAGATAACTATGAAGTGTCCTATCTCTGCTGAGAAAGCTATATCCATCGCTCTCTGGAAGGTAGCTCCATGAAGGTGCCCCAAGGAGTGGTAAAAGTTGTTTTGAGTTGGTCTTCTGGTTGTATCCTGAAAAACCATCAAGTAGGGAGATTCTCTTAGAGCCCACTACCTTCTGTAGGATATGTTCCATTCTAGGCAAAGGGTAGTTGTCTTTCAGGGAGGCCCTGTTGAGGTTTCTGAGGTCTATGCATATTCTGATCTCCCCTATTTTCTTTCTCACAGCCACTAAGTTTGACACCCAATCAAAAAACCTCACAGGAACTATTATGCCTGCATCATACATCTTCTTAATCTCCTTTTCCACTGTAGGCAATTGTTTCGGATTGATTCTACGGATTTTTTGTCTGAAAGGTTTCTGATTTTCCTTTAGTGGTATCTTGTGTTGTATGATGTTGGTGTCATAGGCCTTTAAGTCTTCATAGCTCCATGCAAACACATCAATGAATTCCTTAAATAGGTCAATGTATTTGTTCTTCATGTTTGCAGGTATAGACTTAGCCAGCTTAATAATTTTGGGTTTGTCTTCAGAGCCTATGTTGCATTCTTCCACATCTGAATCTGCATGTTCTATAGTGGGATTTTTTGCTACATCATCAAAGTCAAAGAGGTCCTCTAGGGGTGCTAGGCCTCTGGGTATATTCTTGTCTTTGGCCTACAACACCTCCATTTCCTCATTTTCTGCATTTTCACTTCTTATGGTTGGACTTCCAGTTTCCTCAGAAAATATGTTTATTTCTATGTTATAGGGTGTTTCTTGTTCCTCTGGGGGATCCTCACTTGGGCAGCTGTCATCAGATTTTGAGTCCGAATCAGTAAATTCAAACTCATTTCTGCCCACTAGGAAATATTCAATCTATTTGTCTCCTTCAAAGACCTGCCAATATTTTTCATTGTCTGGCATTGCGGGTCTGAACTTGGTTTGAATGATGATTTTTTGGTCAGGGGGAGTCTTAGGATATGAACTAGCTAGGCAAGCCAATCCATTTGCAATAACATTTTAACTCCTGGGAATGAACACCAATTGATATTCCATGAAGGTTTTCAATATATCCATGGCATCGTTCCTATATGCTCTTAATTGAGGGTGTTTTGCTACATATTCACCGTTCACTTGTTTGATAACTAACTCTGAGTCTCCTCTCACATCTATCCTGTGGGCTCCTAATTTTTTCAATAGGTTCAGACCCAAGATGAAAGCCTCGTATTCTGCAATATTGTTCGTGCATTTGAAATGCAGATTCACAGCATGGCTCTCTGCATGATCATTTTCTGTGTTACGTAGCCACACCCCTGCTCCATCATTGTTTCTAGTACAGGACCCATCGAAATTCATTTCCCATAGGGGTTCACTTTCCGTTTCATCATTGTTTCCTTCCCTACAGCTGGGTTCACCATTGTGTTGCGTTACAGGGTCTATACTAGGCTGCGGGTTGTTTTGTTCTTCATGACAGGTGTGGAGTTCAGAGAGTTGGCTACCTAGCTATTTAGGTTCCCTCAAAGTTTCGTTTTCAGTACTCCGGCCATGGCTTTCTTCATCATATTCCTCCAGAGTAGCCATTATGCTAAAGTCCATGGGCTCTATGTTATCGTTGGTATCTCTGCGTTGTGATTCTGGCTCTTCTGAGGATTGGTCGTTGTACAGAATGAAGGAATCCAGGTCTGTGTGTACGGAGTACAATGGTGAATTTTCAGGTTTCTCGGGGCTACTGACTAGGAATTTCATTTGAGCTTCTCTATACAGTCTTCTAAGTTGGCCAAATATAGGGATAGTGGCATATGAGCCGTCCATCTGCATTGTTCCTTGCAATTTGGCTCCCCATGATCTCGATAGTAACATGCCATACTTGGGTGGTACATCTGCCACCACCACATCCATCACCATACATTTGGCAGGAATCTGGGTCGAGCTCACACATAGGTCTTTGATTAGGCCTAGGCATTTCACTCTCCTAGAGTCAAACGAATACAAATCTTTTTAAGGTCATGTTATCTCCAGGCCTAGCTTTTCCATTACTACCTTAGGCATTAAATTGTGTGACGCTCCAGAATCATGCATGGCATTGTGGAGTATTTTGTCATGAATGTTGAGACTGACATAGAAAGGTGGAACCACCCCTTCCTGAAACCTTCCCTCAATATTTGGACCAAACAAGAGGGCAGGTTGATCATCATTCAAATTGACAGTGTCGTTGTTTTCCCCTAGATTCAATGCTTTCAAAATTCGGCCTTTATATACATCCTGAGTGGCCAACTCAGATAATGGTATAGGGATTTTGATTTTGGCAATCTCACTTTCCAGATTGAAAGTGGACTGGACCTTTGTAACGCTCAATTCTGTTTTATTTGCCACTGTCTTAGTAGCTGAATCGGTTTGTGATTTCTCACTATGTACAGGGTTAGGAATTGTTTTATTAGGAGCACTAACTGCAGTGCTAGTGCTGCTGGTTGGTTGGCTTTGTTCTTCAGTTTCTTGGTTGTCTTTTTTCTTGTGTTTACCAGAAATTTCAGCTGCTGATTTGTTATTTGCAGCAGATGCTTTAGAAGTTTTATCAGGTCTTTTCTTGATGGTAACCTCAGGAGTCTTCGTTTTGGAACTTTCTTGGTTCTTTTTTCTCCTAAGTTCATACTGTTCTCTGACCTGCATCATGGCATTTTCAAATCCTAATCTGTAATCCTCAGTTTATAACCATTCCTCATCCCAGTATGAATGTGAGGGTTGGTCTTCCCTTGAATCACAGTTAAGGACTGAGTCTTCTGTTTCAAACATGTTTATCGCATTCCCTTCAGACTCTTCTAGGATTCCCTCATCTTCATCTAAAAACTTTTGGAAAGGGGGAATAATTTGTTGATTTGATTCTTTTTTTTTTGTTGGGAGCATTGTTGTTCCTTCTAAAGTTTTGATTCTGATTTTGGTTCTGGTTTCTGTTCTGACTGCTAACTGTGACAACCATATTTTCCATCATTTTCTGTAACTTTTCCACATTCTTAGATAACCTATCATAATTTGGGTCTGAAGTGGAAGCTACAGTGTCATCCCTATATGTTACCCTCTTCTCAAATTTCAGTCTTTCTCTTTTCTCAATCAGGTTTGCCTCTATGTTTACAGCTCCTTTCTACATGTCTTCCAATGTGGTGTATTCTTTATCCCTAAGCTCATAGGCCATGTCGGCATCAAACCCATCATGGTACTTAGCTAGGGCCATGCCTTATGGAGGTTTCATATGTGGGGGGAGAGCATTGTAAATGCTGTTAAATCTTGTTGTGTAATCATGGACACTCTCTCCTACGTTCCTCTTAAGGGACATGTATTCTGCTAGGAGCTGGCAAGGGTTTTCTCTAACCTCCCACTTGTCTATGAAGTTCTGATACAACGCAGGGAGATCTTGGATACTACGAGGAGGTAAAATTTTAAACCATTTCTTTACATCACCCCCCAGGCTTTGGGAAAAGATTCTCATTTTGATTGTTTCATCATCAATTTCCATATAATCAAAAGAATCCTCCATCTTATCTACATGTTGCTGAGCTGTGATTGATTCTTTAGCAGTGAAGTGTGGGATTTTTGACTGATAATCATTGGGTAGGGGTAACAAGGGTTGAGGTAAAACTAAAGGAGCATACCAGGCTGCCATGATAATATTCTAATGAGGTAAAGGATTGATTTAAGCAGCTGGTATATGGATGACAGGGATATTAAGACCAGCAGAAGTCTGTTGAGCAGACCTAGGGTGGGAGAGCCCCAAGTTTTGAATGAAATGGATATCAGGCGGTGTAGATGGAGGGGTTCCTCTGTCCCTAGTATGAGGGCCTGGCTAGTCTAAAGTGCCGAATGACCTAGTTCTAGGTAATCTGTTTGGAGGATCTAGGTCGGGGAGAAAATGTGATAGAGATGTTAAGTCTTCTGGTGCAGAATTAGCTCTATGAATGTGACTGGAAATAGTTGATATTTTAGGTGTAGGAGCTCTCTTGAGGATACTCTCCGGATTGTCAACTATTTGAGGTGGATCAGGGTTGGGGTAAGCTCTTGTGTGAATGGTTCTGAAAGCCAGAATGTTGTTTCTTAGCCAAGCAGCTTAGCCCTACTTGTTACTTCTGTTGTGGTTAATGTTGTTTCAAAGGCTGGTCTCCCAGTGGAGTCTAATGTGAAACCAAGTTAATCAGCAGGCCTACTGATCACCAGTGGAGTATTTTTGTTTAGGAATAATGGAGTCACCAGGTGGAAGGTTTAGGGTATGTCAAAGGGGTTACACTATCCACCACAGTGCTCAGGCACTATCACCTTTCAGGAATCTCCTCAAAAACAACAAACTCCAACCAGAGATTGAATGGAAGGGAATTTACCATATATGTCACCTCTAAAGAGGGTGAGATTCGGAGGCTTCCTGGCCCTTTCCAGGCTCTTTATAAGAGTATAATAGACACTCAATAATGGAGGTCGGTTCAAGAAAGGAGTGACTCACTATCAACCTAACCAGAGATCTAAGTTTCTGAAGTTGTTGAGGTAGAGAAATGAAGATCATTCAGAAATTGTTCCCTAGCGGAGTCGCCAATATGTTGGGGTTCCCATGTTTTGGCCAGGTTGACAAGACCAAAAGATGAGACAACATAGAAACACTTTTAGACGTTAGGATCTAGCCCTCCTAGGTCCAGAGAGAGATCTCTCTATGATAGTCAAAGGTTTTGTGTCTTTGAAGCTCAAATGTTAAGGTTTTAGGCTAGTTATAGGCACAGGGTTTGTTTGTTTGATTGTTTATGTTTGGTTGTTGGGAATTAGGAAAGAAAGGTCCCATATGAGGCAAGGAGGAGCAAAGAGGAAACTAGGCAAAGATAGATGACTCAGGGAACATCAAGGCCATTGGTCAATGGAGTCAAGAAAGGGTTTACTTGTGTTCAATGTGCAAGCTTTCAGTTGGGCTAGTCATCTAGAGCATTTGGATCCTAAAATATGGTTGATTGAATGGAATATTAAGGACTGAAAATGAGTGAAGGGGAACCAGCCGATTCTGTCTATAGATCAGGTCAGAGGTCATTTAACTCCAGACCTGCTTAGAAAAAATCAGAGGCAAAACGAGGGATCTTAGAAAGGTTTAATTAAGATGGAAGAATCCTAGTGAGGCAGAGACAGGGTTCTAGACCTCCCGGTGTTCTCAACTCATCCAACTAAATCCTACCAAGAACATCTAAATATAGATTTCATGAATTCATACATCAGAGAGAAGGCAATAACATCCACTAAACTGGTTAGATCAATTGAAATCAATATCCAGATACACATATAAGAAGAAAACATAAAAGGCTGGGAGAGCAACAACATAAGGTACCTATCAAGGGTAAATCTTATGCCAAACTTCTAATGCGAGCCTGAAGAAACGTAATGAAATGTAAGCAAGTCAATCACAAATATAGAGAAGGGAAAACATCATGAGCTGCTTTAGATCAAGATCCAAAGAAATGTGCTTGTCATATTAAAAACAACACCAATCAGGTACATCATTGCCCACAGCTTGAACATTCAGTCTGAATACATCAAATCTCATCCTATCTTACAATATTACACAGAGAACTTGTCTCAAGAGAAAAATACTTGCACTTCTTTGATATCTCATCAACAACCTTTACAATAATTTCCTTCTGTGCTTTATAGCAGATGATGAACAGAAGGTCGATTGAGGTGGTAGGTGAATACTAAATGTAACATTAAACACACAATGAATGCAGGGCCGAAACCCATTCTTTTTTATTGGTGTGTATTTAATCTCTGTCACTTCCCTTGTGAAGGGTGATCTTCTCCGGATATGATCTTGACATCTTTTGGCTGTAGTACTCCTGGTGCTTTGAACAAAATAAAATAAACTGCAGAGAAGTTTGCCATATAAATGCTCTGGTGGTTTTGAACTGTTGTTAGGGTGGAAAATTCTTCGGGAACAATGTGCATAATAAAAACTGTATGGGTGCCCTGTACTTGATGTCGAGAAACATTCTGCTGAAGAATAACCCTGATGTTACCTTTACTCATGCTCAGGACCTCCTGATTTGATGCTCGGGGTCTTCAAACTGGTGCTTTGCCTCTTAAACTACTGGTTTAAGGCTCCAGATCTTCATTAGGGTGCTTTAATCTCCTTTGCTCTGTACTGAAACACTTTGCTGCTCCATTTTCTCTTCTGACAGGTTAGCTCAGGTTTTAATGGCGCTGGGAGGTTTCTACAAAGTTTGAACCCTGTTCTCTTTAATGCATGTCCTATGTTTATCTTCCCGGGTCATTTTTCATAAATTCTAGCCGCTGAAGATGATCTTTCTTGATTTCACTATCGTTGTGCAGAGGCTGCACGTTACGACGACCATTCTTCTTAATAACCCTGCAAAAATCTAAAAACTGTGAGGGAAACAATGGATGAGATGGCAGACGATGTGGATGACTGTGGGGGCGATAGTGGGACTGCAGATGATCGGCGAAACAATGCAGAGGAGCGACAGAGTGGTGCTTCGGAACGGTGGAGAATGGAGACGGTACGAGATTGGTAGAATATGAAACGATTATACGTGAAACCTTTATAAACCTTGACGTTTGAACGTCATATGTGACAGAATGGATGGGTGTACGGTGGACACACGTGGTGGTGACACGGCGTACGAAAAAGACACGTGGGCGGATGGTGGAACATTCCATGGTAAGGGAGGACTAATCGGGACCGTTGAATGTGGTGGTGATCTACGGTGGAAAACGCATTTGGGGCGGTAGACAGTGGGCCAGGGGCACAGCGGAGACGACTTAATTTGCGCACATTTTTGTTGATTGATGACCATTGGATGGGGCGCGCAAGATCTGACGGCTTGCATCCATTTCGCTGCGTGACTCTGGTCGAAAGATAATGCGCGGGGAGAAAGTGGTTTTGCTGTCGTACAGGGGACACACGGCGGAAGGCCAACGGAATCGCTGGGTGTTGGAGGAAAACCACCCATCGCCCAAAGGCGGTGCAGAATAAACAGGCAGTTTTGGGATAGTGGAAGCAGGGACCACAGGGCGGATGGGCTCCGCGCCGTCGGATCGACATGTGAATGGACGGCGATGGCACGATGTAGGAAATGAATGGGAAACACGGGGAGATATGGATTAAATGGTGGCTATCCGATCTGTCAAGATCGACGGTCGAGGACGCACCCGAAAAACCCATGGGACCAGCGCCTTCGGGGTTAGCGCTTTGGTCACGGCACAAGGTTTCATGGAGGAATGGGGGACAGGGCTACAGCCAGAGGGGCTAAGGCCCAATAGACAAAATATATGATTTTTGCACATTTTTAATACATTTTAGGGCCATCCAAGGTTAACGATAGAAGGATGATGGGTGAATTAGGTCAAACAAATGACTATGGGTGGAATTCGAAGGGGATTTCTGGGAATTTTTAGGGAATTAGAGGGGAATTGAAGCAAGGGAAAAACAAAGGTTAAAGAGGGAGAATTTGCCGGGGTAAGGGGTAGAAACAGGATTTTTGAAATAGGAAGTGAGCAGAGGACATTTGCATAGTGCAAAGCAAAGAGAGACCTCAAGGATGATGTGTCTTCAGGGAATTTGCATTCCTTGAAGGTCTCCAAACTAATCTAGCCCCCAGCTTGCTTGTCAAGAATTTCATAGGGGGGCTAACAACATGATTAAAGATTATAAAATTACATAGATTCACTTACCTGAAAAGTGGAGGAGCTATGTATATATAAGAGTTTTGTGGCTGCAGCTGGATCATGGAATGTGAAGCAAAAACATAAATTATGGCTTCTTATCTCTCTTGGGTTTCTGAATTGAATATGATATTGGAATATTTATTGCTATGACTGTTGAATTCTGAATCAAGTCTTGCTGCAAACTGCTGAAATCATGTAGTCTTCACTCGTTCGCACTCGGTGGCATAATTCTTATCTATGTGAATATATGTGTCAATTTCAAACATAGAAAATAAATTGTTTGATTACTGGCCGTTAATGAATGCCATTAGCCAACACAAGACTACTCACCATTGATGTCAATGAGGGTTAAGATTCTTAAGTACATCTTACTAGGTACGAATAAATGTGTCATAGTCGAGTCACCTAGAAGATCTGAAAAATAGGGGACATCATTGTATTCCAATTTTTTATTGGTGAGAGAAATTTATATTAAGGCATGAAAGCCTCAAGGTACTTGAAATATCTCTAAGTTTGATCCCAGATTATGTGTCAGAATCGGAGGGTCAAAATTTATTAGAAGGGAGGCTTTAATGAATCCTCCATCATCTAACGTGACTATGAAATAGTAATTTGAAGGACTATAAATGGAAAATTTGCATTGAAGTAAGGTTTATTTGACATAAAGGAAAAGGACAATGGGGTGACTCAAATTTTTAAGGGAGTAGAATGAATTTATTTTTCGGTTAAGTGTGTGTGAAAATTAGGCAGGAAAGTATGAAGATTGCAAAGGGAAATGAGTTTTTGGTAGTAGGGAGATGGAAAATTATGGATCGAATGCAGGAGCAAAATGTGAAGAAATATTAAAATTGGTATGTGTTTAGTAGCAATGGTATAGTGGATCTGATTTTACATCGAATGATCATGATCTTCTAAAAGAAACTCGACCTTTAAAAATGTACTTGTGCATATAGTTATCTTCTTTCATCATTCTAGAACTTGCAAAAACTTAGTAGTATTTGTAATAAAATGTAACACTTTCAAAAGAGGGAGGTGATTATTCCCTTTTCATTTGATGTATACAAAAAAAACCTCAGAAATAATACTAATAGAAAAAATTCAAAGACAAAAAATCAAATGCACTTTTACCTGATCAGTACCATGGATCACCTGTTATTGTTTTTTTGGTGACTTATTCATTGTGTTTCTAACCAATTTTGAGCTTTATATCTCTTCTCCACACACTTAATGCCTCATCAATATATCGTAAACCAAATTTTCATAGGCTACTGAATTGTGTTGATTCTGTAGCTACTAGAAATCTGGATCATTACACTGCCTTTCTGCTTTACAACCTGCAATTAGACTCGAATGGTGGTTTTTTCAATTATCGTAGTTACATTTTTAAATATTTGCAAGTTTTTATGAAAATGTAAGTTTGTAACTGTGTTTCTTCTTTTTCTCTAGCGCTCCACCCTTTTCCATGATCTTGTGGATCAAGAAAATGCTTAAAATTCAAAATTATTAGATCATCTTAAAACCAACTCCAAAGAATAGTTCTCGTCACTCGGAATCCAACACAATTTGTTTCATGAAAATATGACTTCGAATGCTCTTAAAATCGTGTTCTATTCATTTTGTGAAAGAACTAAAAAATGAATTTTTTATTTTTAGGAATGCCCAGTCAGCAGTCTGTACGCTGACTGGGTCATGACACTTGGAATTTTTTTACTTGTCCTTAATTTGCTAATGAGTAATGCCTAGTCAGCAGTCCGTACGCTGACTGGGTCATGACAGTTGGAATTTTTTTACTAGTCCAACGAGGAAGTGCCACGTGGACCAACCATCGTTTTCCACGTGGCCTCCTCATGGTGGCAAAAATTTTGTGTAGGGTCGAATCAACGTCCATGGGAATCGAAACCATGACCTCCAACCTTGAAACAAAGCACCTTTCCCAAATTGGCTACGTTATTCCTTATTCAATATAGTCCCCAAACCTATATTTAAAGTTTAATATGTGCACTATTGGGGAAAGGGACCCATCTACTAAGGCACATTGTATTGCATATTACCATGTGCTCGGAGTAATTGGGGATGGTTTAAACCATCCTATAATTTCTATCATGGCTTGGGAAGGCCAGGTTTGAGTGTTGTTCTCGTTTGCAGGGCACACCAGTCGGGTCTAGGTCAAATTGTAGGATTATTAACAATAAAATTGTCTATAAACTTGAAATAGTGATATCTTACTCAATTTTAGGCCAAATAAGGTACAAAAATCATCAAAACAAGGGTTTTCAATAGTGTTGGATCCATTGGAGGAATTATTCACTACAAGAAAAAATCACATTGGTGAAGGGCGAAAATGGTCACCATAAGCTCATTGGTGACAGTCAAAAGAGCCTTCGTCAGCAAAAACTGAACGTCACCAAAGGTGGCGTCGCCAAAAGTATAGTTGTTATGGTGACATTCAAGGTCTGTCACCAATAATGATTTATAGTGATGGATAGTGACTGTCACAATTTCATATGAGTAATGGTGATGGACAATAGCCTCCATCACCAAAAAACTGAATGTTGCCAAAGGTGGCGTTGCCGAAAGTAGGTGTTGTGGTGACATTTAAGGCCCGTCACGAATATTGATTATAATGACGGATAGTGACTGTCACCATTTCATATGAACAACAACGATTTTTTGTGATGGACCTTTCATGGTCGTCACTATTGGTGCATATATATGGCGATGCTCATTTATCGTCACCATAAACTCATTGGTGACATCAAGGTCCATCACGAATAATGACTATAATGACAAACAGTGACCCTCACCATTTCATATCAACAACAACAATTTATTGTGACAAACCTTTAATTTTCGTCATTATTTATGCATATATATGGTGGCATTCGTTGACCGTCACCATTTCATATTTTGGTGAGGGTCGAAAAATGTCACCATAAGCTCATTGGTGATGGTCAAAAGAGAATTTGTCACCAAAAACAGATCTTCGTCATTCCCTGTGAATATCAGAGCATGATGGAATCGAACCACCAGCCTCCTGCTTGTAAAGCAAGTGCTCTTCCATCGAGCTAGCACCCTTTAAAGAATTAGACTTTAAACTAGCAATTGCCCCTAAAGGTGAAAATATACACCAAATGAATAAGAACCAGGAAAACTACAAGAATTCAGTGTCCTTACTCCTATTTTTATTCTACGACACTCTACAAAGTATGATATTGATCTATGACGTATTTGTGCCAAGTGGTTCTAATTTTATAGTAAATTTTATATTCAGATAAAATAAATGAATAACTGAGAGGCATTATGGGCTATTTTTTAATCCTTAACCAAAATCTCTTAATATTCAAGTCTATGGAACAACTCGTTCAAAGTTCAAACTAAAGTAGATTTTAAATGGAAAGCCTAAAACTAGCTAAGTAGTTTACAAGTTAACATTTTGTGTATAACTTCTGTTCAATTTATATGACAAGTTATGCCATAACCTTGAAACTAGTTTCTTAGCTAAAAGACTTTCTTAAGTCAACAATGACAAAGAAAGATAGTCATGGCAAGCAAAATTCTCTTGTTTTTTCTAATGAGGGTGCACGTAACTTGATAAAGGTTGTGTGAGATTATCAAAGCATAAATAGTTTCACTAAAACATGGAAATGACAAAGTCTTGTTAAGCAACAAAAGTTTAGTTAAATATATGAAAAACATCGAGCTAAATGATATAATTAAACTAAAAGTAACTATAAAAAAATGAAATTTCCATCATATACCATCTGGTTTAGTTATTTCTTCAGAAAGAGAAAGTGAAATTGCATGATCCAACTCCTCATCTTGATTCTGTAATGGACCATCCTGAAAAAAAATGTCCACATACAACAAATGATGTTACCGTATTGGTAAGACTTTTGATATAATCTATGAAAGCATGAGCTATGTAGGAGAATAACTGGAAAGCACAACCAGAATTTGAATCACAACATAGCAATATAAAATAACATGCAACGGGATAGGAACAACTCCACAGTTTGAGAAATATAAAAAATCCATGAACCTGTTCTTATATATTGATATAGATAACGAAATAGAAACCTAGATTTATGAAATTCAAGTATCACACAAAAATGTCTTGAACAAATATCAATATGTAAAATAGTATTTTCTGCATTTGGATTTACCTTGCAGAACCTCAAGAAAATTTTTCCACAGAAACAGCCCATAAACATAACAACATGGACCTCAGGAGCAATTGTGCAGGAGATAAAATATGAAGGTAAATCACTAGAGAAGTATTCAAAGAAAATGATGAAAAGTGTATCTAGAAAGAACATAGAACCCTCTAAAGTAAACCACACATTTATCATCATGACTAGTACACTTGCAAAAAAAGATCAGAATAAATTATGAACTATTCCACCAAAAAACAGTGAGTTTTTCCACTAAAATAAAGTTTCAAATTAATCACTAGCATGACGCTAACTTTGTTAGAGCTAACAAATAGAAGATTGAAGTTTAAAATACAATACACTCTAATGAATTAGGGATTACCATGGCATTAGAGGGCACATGCCAAATTACATTATCATCTCTAATTGCACCCCTACATAATTTCCATCTGACACTTTCTGACTTGAACCTTTAAAAGGCTTGCTCAGCCACTTCATCATTCGAGATTTATTGTGAGTATGATGGTACAATGTGACTTGCATGTCCCAAATAACATGATCCAACGACGAAAACCATAATTAAATTATTAATGCCTTACTAATTTAATCCTTGATAAGACGAAAAACATGAATTCAAGAAAGAAAATGATAAGGTTCTCGTTAACCAACTATTATATTTACAGATATGGTATAATTGTTGATTGGTTGTTTCAAAATTTAAAGCATTTTACTTATTCTCTCAAACATATGAAAAGACACTAAAATTACCAAGGTCATATTTCAACATAAATATTGCAGAAAATCAGATTGCAAATATGAAGATATTATTACAAAAATCTTACACAAAATCAGATTGCAACTATGAAGATATTGTTACAAAATTCTTGTAGAAAAGTAGATTGCAATTATGAAGATATTATTACAAAAATCTTGTAGAAAATCAGATTGCAACTATGAAGATATTGTTCTAAATTTTAAAAATTATAGTAATAAAATCCATATTCAACATGACTTAACATTTTATATCATATTATGCAAATTTTGAGTCAGGGAACAAGTACAAGGTTCAGAGTTAAAATATTTGCGTCAAGGACAAGAAGATATCATATACAACTTTCTGAGTTGAGGTTTATCACTAGAGAACATAGTCTTGAGTCTTAAACCAGTACTTAATGAGGGAATTCAGGAAATAAATGGGTACAAAATGTGAATTCATCCCTCATGAGTCATGGAAACCTGCAGAAAACTTCTGAGGCTTTACAACCACTACAGCTGCATCCATCACACTACGTTTTTAGGTTGAATTGTCCACACCTGAGGCTTTTCAAGTTGCATCCACTGCAACTGCACCCATCACACCACCTTTTTTGGTTGAATTGTCCACATGTCCTAATCCATAGAAGATGTAGTTGAATAGTCTGTTGTGCTGAATTGCACAACTTTTGCCCACAACTGGCCATAAGTTCTTGTGTTTGATGAGTGCACCAGATATGTATCATGGGAGCCACAAAACCTGCAAACACAATTATCCATGAAGTTCAGAATGGGTAGGATGTAACTAGAAAGAACAAAGCTGGGACAAATGCTCCCATGCAATGAAATTCGAGATGTGACTCCTCATGAACATAGAGTCATTCTTATCAGAATATTCTAAAAGAAACATGTTTTAAAGCTAAATGGATACAACTCATTAACCACCCTGCCATCCTACCGTGTCATATCACCTTGAGAACCCCCCAACACAGTGACTCCCTTGATAGAAAAGGAAAAATAGCTAAATAAGTTTGCTCAAAAATGTAAAAGAAACATCCAGATATGGGAAGAATACACCAATGCCCAACAGGCTTGGGACTAGTAGTTGCTAGGGAGGAGTTTCACACCTTTGGTTAAGATTCTATTCCCACAGGCTTCACCCATGGGGGATAGGAAGGGATTGAAATTATGGCATTGGGAGGTGATGAAACATGTGCATATATTTCCACTTGTGACGTTATTTTTCTTTGTGAGAAAATTGTTGATCAGTACAAAAAATGTGTATATTCTTAGAATATGATCTAACTATGAATATGGAATTGTTCAACTATCTTATTGAGGACATTGTATTTGTGAAAATCTGGAATTAAGATCTTTAAAATAACATAATTTATGGGAGTGACAAGGTATGCAAGGAAGTGGTAAGCTGGAAGTCAAATATGAAATAACATAATTCCAAAATAACTTAGGGTTTACAGTGGCTCCACCAAAGATACTCTGACATGGAGGTTTTTCTCATGGTTATTTTAGATTGTTGGAGAATCTTTGGTGGAGCTAGGGTTTCTCTTGGCTTTCCCTATCTAGGTTTTTCGAAAGCATCGATAATTATATGATAGGTTGTGATTGCATTCATGGGTTTCATTTATTATTTATATATGTGAAGTTTTCGGGTGAATGTTCCAAAAAATCCTAACACCTTAAGACAAAAACACATAAAGTACAAAGAAGATTGAATGACAGAGACAGAGTAGAACTTCTCTTACATCCCTAACCCAAGTATAAAAATGAATCTGCACAAGTGCATGATCGACTATAATAACAACTCACTCCTTCCTCTATTTATATGAGAGGTAAAGGGGATTTACAATAACAAGTGGACCTAGTCCACTACAAGCAAACTTGAAAGACACATTTAGGTCCACCCGTGTCAATCACTCTACTCTACGTGACATGTGTCAGCATCAAAGGTGACAGTGACTAACAAGAAATCCCTCCATGGCATGAGCACTACTCCCCAAGGTCCAACAATCCTTCAAAGGTCCTAAGCTTCAATGCATCTCCTAGGTCATGTGTCACCTTAAGGACAATGCATATCTAAGGTAATGTGTCACCTTAAGGACTCCCACACCTACATATCCACTCCCTCAACCCAAGAGTTCACATGTCAAGGGATTTTGTGTGCTCGTGTTGATTTTTGGATTTTCTTGTCATGGTAAAATACCCAACTCGACTCCAAGCACACAAACTCCCTTCATGCATCAACAACATGAATTCATCAAGCTCCATACTAATCCAACACTTTGAGGAAGAATGTCTTTGAAACATCCAAACAAGGTCTAGCAAAAAATGGTAAACCACCTCCAATGTCCAAGTCCATCAATGTAAAATTCATGCTATTATTATTTCAATAATATTTATATTTTATCCAACATGATGACCCACTATGTGCACTATTTGTAGAGAATCTTATGGATTTTTCTGCTTCAACGTGTTGATCCACTATTTGCATTGGTAAACAACTCCATTTATTCAAGGAAATATTCTAAAGTTATTTCCAAGTTTCATTTCTCTTTCCTGTCATCAAGCAAATTGGAGCAACTAGAAATAATTCCATTAACTGTCGTCCATCTAGTTGTTTCCTAAATAAGTGCCTATTTCTTAAAGAAAGTAGGAAACCATCATGAAACATGAATATAGCCACATAGTTTCAGTAGCTATAATCTGATAATGTTATTGAAAACACTGTTAGATTTGTTTCATAAAAGAGCACCTAGTCCCAAACAACAGAAAATGTTCATGGAGAATGGCTTGTTTCACTATCATTGAGCTTGACTGTAAACACTGACACGTTTTTGAGCCAATAAATTCCCTGGAGAAAAAAGGTGATCGTTTCTCTCTAAAACATATGTAGATAAAGATACAAGATTCGAGTGGAGGACTTAAGTAGTTTCATGAATACTACTCGAATTTTAACTGTTTGATTTTTTGGTCTGCTTTATTTTTATATTTCAGATCTAGGTCCAAAATTTTTGGATTTCAAATTTCAGTTATAATAGAAAAATTTTGGGTTGGCTCACATCATTGGTATTAGAAACTCAATTAATAGCATATTCATATTATATTTTTCGCTACAGTTCAAATTAGTTACTTATTTTCACCAATCCGTTTATCTTTCAAGGAATTCTTGTAAGGAAGATAGAGCAAAGCACAAATCAGATATATTGTCACCAACATTCACATCAACTCAGATATATTGTCACCGAGAGAGAGAGAGAGTAGCATTGCTCTTACATCCCTAACCCAAGCTTGAAAATAATATGCACAAGTGCATGATCGACTATAATAACAACTCATTCCTTCCTCTTTTTATATGAGAGGTAAAGGGGCTTTAGTGGACCTAGTCCACTACAAGCAAACTTTCAAGGCACAAGTAGGTCCACCCATGTGAAGCACTCTACTCTACGTGACATGTGTGAGCATCAAAGGTGACAGTGATTAACAAGCAAGCCCTCCATGGCATGAGCACTGCTCCCCAAGGTCCAACAATCCTCCAAAGGTCCTAAGCTCCAATGCATCTCTAATGTCATGTATCTCCTTATTACTACTGTGATTTCTACCTATTATTTTCATAGTGCCAAAATGTCCAATTGCATTAAAAACTGCATGCCATGTACATAACTAGGAAAACTTATGGATGATAAGGAAAAGGGGCTATCCTATACGCCATGGAACATCATATTCCATACTTAGAATTCACCCCAAGGTGTCAAAATTACATGCCAAGTGGAAAATTTGCATTTCTTAGGTTAAAATACGTGTTACAACTTAAAGCCTAACCTGATTACACATAGCCTCCTACAAATTTACCTATGGAAAAGTCATAAAATACAGTGCTACAGTACTTATCCCTGTGCGTCTTCCTACACTTCAATAATTCTAATTTACAAATTCAAGTGAGAGTACTAAGTCTACCAAAATAGTTTCATTGCTTTACCTGTTTCTTGCTAAGTGCAAGTAGTCTTTAATAGCATGCATGTCTAGGGCTCACTAAAGATCAAAATTGTGATTTTCAAATTTCTATGTGGTTATTAGAACATTAATGATATTTTTACATCGTTATCGTTTCACTTCAAATCCAGGAAGCCACTACTATGAAAAAAATTTATGAAACCTCCAAATCTCACAACATGACAAATCAGGCTATGGTGCCTTCAAGATTTTTATATGCTAGAACATAGAACACATATGGTGAAATATAGAGGTTTATAGCTAGAATATATTATGGTCTACAACCCTACACAATCAAATTCCCAAGAACAATCTCCAAGTGATAGTTATTAAGCATCAAACACGCAATTTGTTTGGTCTCTAGAAACACACACAACCTTCAAATAAATTGCATACCTTGTTCTCATTATAAATCACAATGCCAATTCTTGAAGTCTATGGTTTGTTCAAGCAACCAAACACAAATAAAAGAGGAATCTTTACATGTAATGAAAGGTCTTTGAAACCATGGCATTACCTAAAAAACAAAGTGATCCCAGATCTTGTCACTATGAGCTTTCATGCCTCCCTTTAAAATCATAAACCCCAAGCCTCAAGTGATGTCATCCATTTCAAGGAAGAGCCCCCGCTCCTCACAAAGCATATACAAAATTGGCGAAAACCAACAGAAGATAACATGAAAACTTTAAACCATGTCTCAAAATAACAAAATTGAATTATTAAGTGCATATAAAAACGATGTTAATCTAACAATTTAACTAACCTCTATAAGCGATTCTTGGGGTTGACTCATATTCTCCACTATGATAGGTCACCCCATAGTTTGACGACCCATTCCACTGACTAGCTTGCACCACTTTCCAAGTTACCTTTTGAAAGAAAGTCACCATCCTTATCAAGCACCTACATAGTTTCCAAGGAAATAAACAATTATACTTGAATGGAAAGTTTACAATCATATTTTCTTTTTTTTAACAGTTGGAAGAAGTAATTTATTAGTTGGATAAAAGCAATCACTGCACAGATGGAAAATACATAAAGAAGCACAAGAAGATCTGAATTACAATTGTAAATCCCCAGTATATCATAATGTCATTGTAATATTTTAAAACACCAGTAAACACCAAGAATGGAGATGGAATACCAGTGAGTATTATCTCAAGGACTATGAGGAAAACACAAAATTATTAGCTTATACAGTCTCTTAAAGCTAGAACCTTTAGGAAATAAAACAAGAAATATTAAGATTAAAGGCATATATTATCCTACAACACTGTTGGAAAAGAAACTGAGATGTGAGAATGACACTTATGTTTTTGTAAATGTTCATCCTAGTTTTTGTTGACCTGCATGATGGAAAATGCAGAATGATTCACTTAACTGTGCTTAAGCTAAGGAATCCTCCAATTGACTTTTGAGTAATATGATCAGATTCTTTATGCTCCTTTTTTTCCCTCCCAATAATTGCACTCCTCTATCTCCATAGTTTGTTTTGCAACCCAAGGTTGAATAGTTCATTTTGCAACCAATAGTCGTAGAAGAAGGCTAAAAAATGTCCTGTGCCCAAGAAATCTATATTTTATGGGTTCTTTTAAATGAAAAATTTCTAGGGCTATGATCCAATAATAATATAGAAAGTTCTCATTTCAATCTTTAAAAATAAAAAAATTGCAGAAACTTCACACATATCAATTTTTTATGTGTTCAATTTTTTGTATGGACAAGATTAATGGTGCAATCCGAAAACAATAGTCACTATCGTAGTCAGGGACTAAAAATATATCTACTAAATGGGCCTAAAACATTTTATAGATAAGAAACAAAGGAATCTCTCTTCATAACCAAATATCGATTTTGGAGTTGTCGAAACAAAATAGAAAAATCACTATATTTTATTTCTTAAGGTTCAACCATATTCCTTCACAATCTGAATGGACATAATCCACGTTCACGTCAAAGTTGACATTGACATCAGCTATATCTTCTTCAATTACACATTTTGTTTCTTGAAAGTCCACAACATGTGACAAATCTGCATACTCGGGTTCATATGATGTAATATTTCTCAAACCTTTTGGAGGACATGTTAACACTACATACCAGTTAGTCTCAACTAGATCTTGTACATAGAATACTTGTTTATATTTCGATGCTAGAATAAATGGATCATCTTGCCAGTGATTTTGAATGAATAATTTCTTCATATTCACCATTGTAAAACCCAAATCATCAGTTTTGATCCCTCTCTTATTATATACATCAATCCAATTACATTTGAACAATGTGAACTCCATACAAAAATAGTCCAATGTAATTATTTCTTCTACCACTCCATAAAATGTTGTGGTTTGAAGTATAGGGTTTGCATCTTTGGAACTTTACCTCATCATTGTTTGAGCTTCCATACACACGCCACTATTTTGGGTGATTCTCTCATTCCATGATTTTTGTATGGAATCTATAACCATTGGTTAGGTATCCCTTGTACTTATTCATGAATTTCCTGGGGCCACTCTCTATCCATTTAAGTGTATCAAACACATTTCCATCTCCCTCCACCTGTATAGTTTTAGATTTTTAAATGTAGTTAGAATTCATACATTCAACCTCTAAAAAACATATTTAATTTCCTGCATGATAATATTCCCATATAATTAATTTTAAGTACAGTTATAATATAAATAATATAGTTACATGTTGTTTTAACCAATTAGTAAATTTATGGGTGTGGAGTTTCTGCAATAGAGATTTATCTTTTTTCGTTTGGGTAATTGAGTTGGAAATCTCCATTTTGTGCATCCTAATTCAACAATTATGGACAAAATATATGGTGGCTAATGTGTTTTGATTAAATTTGAATAAAAAAAATTTAAAGGTCAAATATGTTAAACCTTAAACAACCTTAAACAAACAAACAAACAAAATTATAGGCCAAATATGTAACTTACTCTATCCATGGATCAACTTCTTTTGTGTGAAATAGAACCCACCTATGGGCTTGTTCCCAACTAATGCCAACCAATTCTGAAGGAATTGGAGTATATAATGGCTTTCCATCAAGGATAATTTCTTCAACTTCCTCATCCCACACTTCATTTTGACCATGTGTGGATCCAATAGCTTCCATACCTTTTAAGTATCCTCCACAAAACTTTATTGATTCCTCCACAGTATAGCTTTAGCAATGCATCCTTCGGGCCTTTTTTTTTTCTTAACATAACTCTTATATACTTTCATGTTCCTACGAAATTAACAAAATAAAAATTAAGTAATGTCAAAAGATTTCAAAGAATATATTTGTTGTGCTTCATAAAAAGTGAAGTTTCACGTACCTCTCAAAGGGGTACATCCATATATATGAATCTGGGCCACAATATCGAAGTTGACATACCAAATTTACATTCAAATGAAAAATTATATCAAATAATGAATGAGGGAATTAATTTTCAAGAAATCATAATGTCTCCACAATATCATTTTCCATCTTATCAAGACTCTACTGAAACTGATTTTGCACAGATTTTCCTATAAAAGTAACAAAGCTTGCAAGGTGTATTCCAGACAACAATTGGTAACACATGACGCAAATCCATTGGGAGGAGTTGTTGCATTAGAACATGGCAATCATATGCTTTCATACCATGGAACTTAAGCTCTTCCATAGATATATGATTTTTTGGATTAGAGTTGTAACCGTCTGGCACCTTTAACATGAAAAGAACAAGACATAGGGTATGTTTCTCTTTCTTTGAAAGAGTATGTGGTGCAGGTGGAAGGAATATTTTTTGTCCTTTAACTTCTGGCCATAGTGATTTCCTCAAGCCCATTTTTTCTAAGTCATCATGTGTTTTTTTTCCATCTTTGGACTTCCCTTTTATATCTAGAAGGGTTCCAAAAATGCTTTCACACACATTCTTCTCCACATGCATTACATCTAAATTGTGGCATATTAGGATTTTCTGCATTCCAACACATCAAGAATATCATAAAAATATTTAATATGGACAAAAATATAAACATTCAATTCAACCAAGACATATAATCACAATGAGGTCAACTAAGAAATTTGTGTCCAATAATTAGGCATGGTTGATCATGGGTTTGCATACCTCCCAATACGGTAGATTGAATAGAATTGATTGTTTATTCCACAACACAACATCATATTTTTCACCTATCTTACTATTTATTTTCCTTTTATTTGATTCAATATTCCCCCATATTGCTTCCTTTCCCTTTGTTTCCTTAAAAATATCTAACACTTTTACAATTGGAGGGGCATAACGATGTTCCTCCTTCCCATTAAATGGTTCCTTTTGTGAACAATACTTATGATGCTGAGGAAAAAATCTCCTATGTCCCATGTACACACATTTCCTACTACAATTGAGGTACTCTGATTCTGTGTTCCTCCCACATATGGGACATGCATTATAGCCTTTTGTTGTGCAACCAGCCATATTCCCATAAGAAAGAAAATCATGGATCATCCACATAATAATTTCCTTCATGTTAAATGATGGCTTACTATAAGCATCATATGTCCATACCCCTTGGTCTCATAATTCCTTTAGTCCATCTACTAAGGGTTCCAAATACACATCAATGTCATTTCCTGGTTGCTTGGGACCAGGTATTAATAATGTTAGCTTTCAAAAATTCCTTTTTGTGCACAACCATGGTGGAAGGTTGTATGTAACTAACACTATAGGCCAAACATTGTATGTGCTTCTCAAGTCTCCAAAAGGATTAAATCCATCTATTCCCATTGCAATTCATACATTGTGAGGTTCGCTAGAAAAACTAGGCCATTTTTCATCAATAGTTTTCCATGCTTGCCTATCAACAGGGTGGCACATTTGACCATCATTTCTTGCATTCTCATGATGCCACCTCATTTTTTGTGACATATATGCAAAGCTATAATGAAAAAAAATATCATTTATATAAAGTGTTATCATATAATAACACTATGACAAATGGTAAATATAATACAAGAAGGGGAAAACTTGAATAAAATTATAGTGTTCAAGATCATACCTATACATTCTTTTTATCCTTGGTGCTATGGGAAAATATTTTAACACCTTGGCTGGAACACCTTTCCACACCTTTTGAGATTGAGCATCCACCTTCCATCGAGATTTTCCACATGTTGGGCATTGATATTTACTTTCATAACTTCCTCGATATAAAATGCAATCATTTGGACATGCATGTATCATATCATAGTTTAACCCCAATGATCTTATCAACTTTTTTGCAGCATATGCAGAATCTAGAAATGTGTTATATTTAGGAAGCACCCTTTTTTTGCAATTTTAACATTTGGTCAAAACATGTATCATACCATCCACTCTTCACTTTCAGATTGTAGAATTCTACCATGGCTAATAGTTTTGTGAATTCAACACAACCTAGGTACAATGGCCTCTTGGCATCTTCGATAAGCTTCTTATATCCATTAAATTCAGTTAGTACATTTCTTGATGCCAACCCCTCATTATCACAACTCTCATTGATGTTTTGATTAAGACATTGATTGACATCATTCACCATTTCAAGCATTTGATCATTGACAATGGTTGCATCATCATCATCAATTAGAGGTTCACTATCGTTCATAAACAATGTTTCGTGCTCATCACCCTCATTATCATAATCATGTTCCACAACATGTTCATAACCCTGTTAATAAGAAAATAAAAATTTATGTTAATAATTTTACAGTTTTTATGAAAATTAGAATCAATAGCATTTGGTCAACCTAGTAAAACAGGACCCTTGACTAATATGAAATGGCTTACCAGTTGAGATTAAATATGTTCAAGAACTTCATGTAGCTCATTTCCAGAATGTTGCCTCTCCTTGTCAATAATAGATGGAATCTGAAGGAGACAAATAAAAAAAATTGAAGTTTGCACATATAAAAATAAGTGATATCTTTATTGTAAAACATATAAGAGTGAAACTAGATCAATTCTAAAAAATTTCAAGATACCTGATTGGGAATGCTCTCTCCATGGAAATACCAAATGCTATATTGTTCGATTATACCATCACAAATCAAGTGCTCTCATACTTTATCAATTTTTTGTACTTTCATTATGCCACATTTATTACATGGACATTTTGTGGACATCTTATTCCTTGAGTGCTCCTCGTAAAATTTTAAGAATTCCTCAACCCCATCTCTATATTCTTTTAGTGTTCTACACATAACCAATTTACAAGTCATATAAATTTAACTGAGCACAAGTTACCACTTATACATTTTTGGGATATCACGATGAATAATCAAATATAAAAACTATATCTATTGTTCAATTTCATCAAATTTTTTTTGTCCATTTGATAATATGTTCCAAGCTCCTTTGAAATTTCATCTGCAAAGAGCTATATAAGTTATTTGATGCTAAATATAGATAAAAAGTGAACTAAAGATAGATGTTGTTGAAAATAAGCCTAGATTTGTAATAAAATATTAACATCCCTATATAATGACACATCGGATGTAAAAGAACCTTCTAATGTTGTATTTATGTTGGTGCAATCCACTGTTTTGCTGGTATATGACTACAAGGGCGACATTTATTATATATCTGCTCAAGGTTATAATGCATATGTGATCAGTCCTTCTGTACGATGCTGACCACTTATTAGACTAACCTGAAAATCTAGAGACAATCTAGCAAAGCCTACAGTTAAATTGGTTTTGTTGCCACACAAGTGAACGCATAGCTCCCAGAATGTGTGGTCTTAAGGGAAAAATATATAAGAATTTGATTGAATGTGAACATTAAAAAGGCATTGTTGAATTGTGGTAATGGGCCTAAGAGAGGAATTGGAATTCACACTTAAACTTGGAAATTATGTGTTTAGTGTTTTTTGTTTCATATCAGGTTCAAAATTCTTGCAGATACATAGTACTCACACATTGCAGAAATTTCATAATGCACTAGAAATATTCACTAAAACGACACTTCTCCTGGAAAGCCCTAGTTAACCTCCAAAAAACACCTTTAAAACATAGTTACGAAAGAAATGAGGTGAATATTTTGATCTAAAACAGATTGAAGTACCCTCACTACAACCACGCAGGTCTGAAGACATCAAACCATAATTAAAAGTTACAACACCGAGACAAGGTATGTCTAAGGCTCTAAGACAGATCCGAGGGTTTTGTTGTAGGTCCGATTCACTATGCACCAGTTCGAAATGTTTATTTTCCATAGATCAACTAAAGGTTTAGCGCTTTTCACACCCTTCCTCACTGTAATATTTCTATAGAGAAATCCGAGAGAAGGGGTTTCCTAAGTGTGAGGATGCCCTAGCCAGAGGTAGTTGCTACAAGAAGTATTGGTCACTCGTGGTCTGTTGGAGGGAAGCGTGAGAGTGGGCCACGTGTGAATGTGGATTGTTCATTTATGGTATGTTGGAGGACAGTGTGATAGTACCCATGTTGGTGCCCAGTTTTCACCATCTTCATGGACCTCGGTGGTTGCAAGAGGTCAAGGGTCTAATAAACCAGGAGAATTTTTGTGTAGCCCTAGACTTGTGTCTGGAGAAGGACTTCTACATTAGATGATGGGCAGTCCTCCTAGCCCTTGTTCATTTTGGGATATAGACATCTTGCAGTGATAGGTGGTAGCCATTCATGCCCTATTTTGGCCTTCATCGGTCCAGCATAGAAATACCATAGTGGGTTGAAGTCCCTAAGTAACTGAGGAGCAGCAATGAGAAGATTGAGAATTGTTCAGAAACGGAGTTGTGAAAAATTCGACAGGAGTATCGATGCCTTGTGCCCTTGATGTACTGTCACAACTAGTGAGTATATTGGCAGCCAATATTTAGTGGCTAGATGGGCTTGGAGCATTAATAGAGTCAAGAGCTACAGATCGGGAGCCAAAGGACCGAACTAATACAGGGCATGACCGGGAAGAGCTGAGAGAGAATGCAACAACGACATGGTCAGAGTATCTTGTTGAGGGAATATTGGTTGTCGATGGAATGACACCATGCCCAGTTTTATATCTTATATCAATGGATGTATGAGGGCCATTATCCCTGGTACATGAGCCCTAGACTATTGTATTATATGTTGATTAATATAACGAAGCTGGGTTAAAATTGTAAGAATTTGTCTATATTTTGTGCATTAGTAGATTTACTGCTATTTATATTTTGTTGTGCAAAGTAGTATCATTTTCATTCTTTTTTTGGTAGCATGAAATATTTTAAGACTCTATCCTAGACCCAAGATTGTGGAAAAACAACATGGTATCAGAGAGTATATGAGCTACTTTTAGGGATAGTGAATCAGATTGTGCTCAGCGAAGAAACTCAGAGGAAGTTGTGGGTGTCTAGATCAAGGAGCAGAAGGTTCAGCTAAAGACATGGAGATGTGGTCTTGACTTGCGTGGAGGCGAGATTGGCAAGGAGTTCTAGTGGATTGGTGGAGAGCCTATTTAACAAAAGTTTGTTGTAGGGCACATTGTTGATCATGGACTTTTGTTGATTTGTCATGGATGGTTAGGACAACTCGAGGGTTTCTTTGGCATGGACGAGATGAGGTTGATCGAGATGGATTCACGTGATGAACAAGATATTGGCATGATAGAGTCTTCATCGGATCGTGATGTTGCATATCCAATATTGGAGGGATTTGCATGAGTGGTATTTGATCTAGAAGGATGAGTTCATGCAAGACTGAGCCAGTGGAGATCATGTAGGCTTAGAGGTAGTTATGAATTTTTGAATTATATGGTTGGGTTTGCACAAGAAGAGTCTAGGTTGGCTTGATGTTAATAATCCATGTGGCAACTTGTCAAGCCCATGTGGACGCCCAAATGAAGACCTTATATTGCGTATAAATAGAAGGTGAGGTTGGATGCTAAGATAACATCCAAGCAAAAAACTTTAGGAGTAAAACACCTTCTGATGTAAGCCACAACTTGAAGAAGAGAAGTTTGAAGCCTGAAATGACTGTGTTGAGGTCAGATTAGGAGATATAACAAGGTTAAGGAGTAGCTGCGTAAATACGTTGATAAGAGGGTTGTTTTGTTACCAAAAGGGGTGGCATATTTGTTGTTTAAGAGAGTCTCAGGCACTATATTTATTACAGGGATAATGCATGTATTTATTAGGTTTGTTGGAGGGGTCATAAGGCCTAATTCCTACAACATAAGTAAGGGACAATCAACGTAGGGGAGAAAATCTAGGGTGAAGGCAAGCCACATTGATAGAAGTGATTGTTGGCAAGTGTTGAGAGGGTTGACATGGATTGTGGCCAAGCCCTAACTAGATTGTAGAATAAAACAGGGTACCAACACATGAGAAGGTATTTTTTTGTGTTAAATTGTTGGTCCTAGTTTGGACAGTTGGATCATTTTAGTATAGCCTGCGGAAGCGAAGAAGAGAGGGATAACATGTTGGTTAGAAGCCCTAACCAGTGTAATGATTGGTTATTGGATCAAATTCATATGAAACCTATGGGAATCATGTGTTGGGGTTCTATTGGGTGTTAAGACACCTCAACTAGGAGCAGATCTCACAATGAAGTAATGGGTGTCCTCGGACAGGATTGTTAGAGAATTCTCTTGGCAGCCAAGAGGAGGGTTTCCTAAGTGTGAGGATTCCCTAGCCAGAGGTAGATACTACAACAAGTTTTGTTCAATCGTGGTATGTTCGAGGGAAATGTGAGGGTGGGCCAAGTGTGAACGTGGATTGTGCATTTATGGTCTGTTGGAGGACAATGTGATAGTACCCATGTTGGGCTCGGTGTGCACCATCTTCATGGACCTCGGTGGTTGCTATAAGTCAAGGGTCTGATCAACCAGGATTATTTTTTTGTAGCCCTAGACTTGTGCGTGGAGGAATTATACAATAGATGATGTGCAATCCTCCTGGCCCGTGTTCATTGTGGGATATAGACATATTGCAGTGATAGGTGGTAGCCCTTCATGCCCTATAATGGCCTTCATCGGTGCAACACAAGAAGACCATAGTGTGTTGAAGTACCTAAGTAACTAAGGAGCAGCAATGGGAAGATTGAGAATTTTTCACAAACGGAGTTGTGAAAAATTCGACAAGAGTATCGATGTCTTGTGCCCTTGATGGACTAAGTCACAACTAGTGAGCAGATTTGTAGCCAAGCTTTAGTGGCTAGATGGACTTGGAGCATTGATAGAGTCAAGAGCTGTAGATCAGGAGCAGGGAAAATTTTAAGAACCCCCCTAAATTTATATGTATAATAAATGAGCGAATCCCCATGATACATAGGAAAAATGGAAGGCGATTTTATTAATAATATAATATGTATATATAATTTTTTTGGCGAATCTCTCACTATATTATATTATCTTGTAAAATCATGGCGAATAACTAGGGCTGAATGCACTGTTACCTGAAGGAAACAAGTTATCCATGAATATGGGTAGTAATGGTAAAACTAGAGATAGGGGATGGTCTACTCAAGACTTTTTCGTATATGGCAATATATGACCTATGAGGAAGTAGTGCTCAGCAGTTTGAAAATGTGGTTCTAGTTCACAGTGCACGTTATTTCATGACACTACTAGGCACTGATATTCAGTTTGGGTAGAGTTTATAAGCACAGGTAGAAGTAGTGTGGAGAATTTATAAAAATGTTAACCCAATGATGGCTTATATTTTCCTTTGGTATTGGCCTGCAAGTCTTCTATCCCATTTATTACAACATTGTGACCAGTTCTAAATTCAGGGCATCAGAATTGACTGAATATGACATTAGGTAGACAGCAAATCAGACTAATTTCAAAATCATGGCTTTGCACTGTCCACATATTTATTAGCCAGATTCAATGCTGATCAGTCAAGATATTTAAATCAACTCTCATGCATGCACACAAAATTTTCATTAACATCTATAACCCTAACCAAGTGAGAATTGATCAACAATTTGCACCAAAGTTTGTTATAGTGTTGAAAGTTCATAAGAAATTTAGATCCATGTTACCTTAAATAAATTTTGAGATAACATCCACAAATTCGACCACAATAGAGAAAACTTGTGATAAATTTTAAACCTACAAAAATTAGGATTCATGTTCCTAGGAACGATCATAAGAAGTAGTTGACATATAGGTCGAGTTTTGAGCCTTGACACATTCATAATGAAAAGTCATCAATGAAGAGAAGAAAATATCATTATGAATTACACATACTCCAAAATTCCTACCAAATTCTACTTAGTTGTCTGCAACTCAGCTATACATAATCTTATAGTAAATACAAATTCCACAAATCCTTCTTCACATAGCTAATAAATGGCCATTGGAAGAGCAATCAATAGATTATTTCATATTGAACTTCATAGCCATAGCACTCCTATGTATTGTATGATGTATTGTATCATGTTGACTGCTATAACTTGTACTTTCTCTCTCTGCTAAATTTGAAGAATAATAAGAAGATTTGATCAAAGGGTTTTTCTCACATTGGAGTTTTTCCCTGGCATCCGCCAAAATATTGTGTCCTCTTGTCTTGGCTTGTCTTCTATTTATTTTCTTATGTTCTATCAACATTTACTATCAATGTTAATGTGATTGCTAAATAGGAAATTTAATTGGGCTAAAAGATTGAAGTAAATTACTCCAAGCATAGAAAATTCCATTGTTAACTAAAAATTAACACATTTTTTTATTAATATGTTTCGACATTAATTAAAATTTGTTTTAGATCCAAAAATATAGGATCCAATAAACTCAAAATAGGAACATAAATTATCATGACAATAGTTATCTCATGATCCTCCGGATGATCTCGAGCTTCACCCGGAAATAAAGCCATTTATTGGACACACATCACCGTTCAATCTAACAAACCAAATGCTCTAGAAATTACCAACGTAAATTCAAAAAATTAAATTATGCCCCTACATCAAGACATGACCATCTAAAAATTAAATGACCATTTAACAAGTGGAGCAGGGAATGTTTTTACAAATGCGGGTTCTCTTAGTGCTTTCGATATGGCATCCTCTAGATTCCACAACTACTTGATATGGCCAATCATCATATATGAACAAGGTATTTATGATTATATCAACTAATAGTGATGCACACTAAATATTGACTTCTCCTACACATTCATAGTAATTAGTTCATTGCAAAAAATAACAATAAAAATATAATTCAACAAGAAATGAAGAATTACAATATGAAAAAATTATACATGTGATCAAATAATGATGTTAGTGTGAAAAAATCAATCCAAATGGAAAAATATTATCCACATCAATGCCAAATTTAACACATAATAGGTTAAATGTGAGATGGAACAAGAAAAAATATTAGAACAAAGAAAGTCGGTTTCCAAGTCCATGTGTGAAGGTTCGCTGCTACCCTAAAAGGCTGGAAATATGGGTTTTTTGGGACTCAGAGTGATTTCCAAGTCTCATCAAGGATGTCTAGTACGTCATCGAGCCTTTAGAAAAAGTGGGAAAGAAAGGAGACTTAGAACAGAAAATGGAATAAAGTTGTGAAGTGGCCAACCAGGATTGGTTGGAAGCTGGCATGGGTCATAAAAACCAAGAAGCACCTACCAAGTCATAAAGTTTTCAAATTCAAGTAAAGAATATGAGGAAACTAAACACAAAGATATGTTTTGCATTTCCATTTTCTAATCAAGCAAATACTTTTCCTTTTAGTGAAATTCAAAGAATATTTAATTGTTCTTATTGTACAAACTGTCATCATAAATTTATTCTACTTAAATAACATGTGTTAACTTTGGAAAATCGTACAGCAGAAAACGACATCAAGTAATTTTGAGCCCAGGGATTTACAGGACAAGGGATACATTATGGAATAAAAAATATTAAGAATCTCTAAGGTTTTGAGAAATTCAAGATTAAACTAGTCATAAATGCCTGAATGCATGCTTTTTCCTTCGAGAAGAATGCCTTCTGTGTGCACTGGAGCCTGATAGGCGCGCATTCCTGGAAATGGAAAAAAGTCCCTTTCCAAGACCACAAGTAGGAAAATGACATTTCTCCTTATGTAAAAGCCGCCTAAGGACAGCACCAGCACCTCCTTAGGCCTTGTGTGAGCACACAAAAGCATATTTCAACCCACAATGGAATATTTCCCCTCCCTTGGGTCACTATCCACCATGTACCAAGGGAGGGAAAGAAGGTTTGAAATCTCACATATATAAACCCTCAAAGAGATGAACAATTTGTGAGCACAAGGTTATGTTGGCCAAATTTTCCCAAGAAACACTAGCTGTTTGTGTGAACCAAGGAGCAGGAGTTGAAGAAGAGGACTCAATTGTTGCCCACCCAACAATTTTAGTCCATTGCAACACATAGAGAGAGTTGAACTGCGTCAAAAGGCAGAACTTGAAGGACAAACATCCTTGCGTCGGGTCTTAGAGCCTCTGCCTAGGCCCTTCGACAAGTGCGTAAGATTTGTATTCATTCCAAGCATTCAATGAAAAGAAGGCCATTGAGCCGTTGTTTACCTTGTTATTTTTTGGAACTCTCTATTTAGCTTCTTTTTGTGTTTTTAGTTTTACTTTTTAATAGAGCATACTTAAGTGTATTGCTTCATTTTAAGTCTTATACTTCTGAGCTCCCCCCAGATACTGCCTATTACTTATGGTTTAGAGAAAATACCACATTCTCTAAATGCGTGTGATTTCGTACACCCGTGTGTCGAATCCACCATAATAGGATTGGCGACTCCACTGACGTGTTTCAAGTTTATGTGGTTGTGCCATTGTTTGTAGGAGACCCTTAGTCTATGCTGGAGTAGAGCTGATAGTCCTCTGACCCATATTCCAGTCCCTAGACTCACTGAGGTGACAGAATGAAGAAGGCAGCTCCAAATTTTTTACTTGCAGGAATTTTGCACATTTTTTTTACACACAGACGCACAGGGCACGCGTTCAGGAGTGACCTACACGCAGGAAGGCACACCTGTCAGAAGGTTTTGCGCACAAATTGCGGGGATATTTTTTCTCCTTATCTGCTACATTTTTTCTGCTTGTAAGTGTGTTGGCAAGCCCTTAATTTATCTGCCAACACCTGTGTTGATACGCCACAGCTTTTGAAGACTAATTTTTGCTGCTTTTTGTAGGCATTTAGTTAGTTTTCCTTTAAGTTGGTTTTTTGCAAAAAGTGCTCACATAGTTTAAGTAGGGGGCGAATTAATCATTGCTTTCCAAACAATTTATGTTTTTTGCAAATTTTGGTATGCACACTTAGACTAACTAGTCCAAGTAAGTGGCTCATGACCATACATGCATAAGCTAGTGTAGAAATTGTTTAGTTTAAATTCTAATTTTGCATTTAGGAAATTGCGAGACTAGGATTGAATCGCAAGTTAGAGAAAGTAATATTTGTTGTCTTTGCACCATTGGGTGACCCTAGACAAGCATATGAACACTCTACATTTGTGATTCGCCATCTCCCTTTAGTCATTCACATAGACTAATTAGGAGGTTTTGGAAGCGGCCCATTATCTGCAAATGCTTTTTATTTGAGCAAGGAAAAACATCACATAGTTTAACTAGGGGACATTTGTAATGGATCACCGATATCCATATGTTCAAAGTATGAATTTTTTCACCATATTCTCGCACACATACACCCACTAAGAAAAGAAATCCACCTAAAAATAACTTAAACCAACTCACTAAACTCTCCCCACATGGACCACAAGAGAAATTATAGTTTAAGTTAGGATCAACGGGGTAGGCATCCAATAAGTTGCCTTGATCATGCTTCACATTTGAAACATAGAAGTTGCATTTTTAGGGAGCTTAAAATCGACCTATCATCCCATGGAAAAGAAAACCCGAGCGCGGCAGAGACCCGATTCAGAGGGGGTTAGGCTTAGGCGCAGTGCGTGCGGTATTAGTTGAGGCTACCTGACGCGTCTAATACTCAGTACTGTTAGCTAACTACCAAGAATCCCAAGACTCGAACGCTCACATGGGACGGTGGTTCTTAGTGGTGAAAACTAGGGCATCCTATACCCTATAGGTGACGGTGCAGGCAAGCGCCAGACCCTCTACCCTTACCTTGGTTGATTCTCTTCAACTGACTAGGGGTGTCGCTAGTTCTTTCGGGACATTGTGCCAACACTTACAAGAAATCCTCTCAAGGCCCAGTTACTTTTGAGTGTGTGAGGACATTATTAGGTCTTCTAGGATTTTTGAGTATCACCCGCAAAAAAACAAAACCATTTTTTGCTTGATTGATCACATAGATTAAATTAAAGGAAAAATCATTTCATTTTTGCTTTTTTTTTATGTATGCGGCCATAAATTTGACGTGATCATAGACTCAATCGCCTCAAAAGTTTTTTCCAAAACCTAACTTGGACGACCCTCAAACGGTTCCAACGGAACCTCGTCCAGGTGTCTTTTGGACCTCCCCCCATTAACGAGAAGGGTTCCAAGTCTTTCGTCGTTTAGGCGTCAAAGATGGAACATTGCCACAGTAGTTGGTTCCTCTTTTCTAGGAGCAACCTTTGTTGGGAACCCTAGTCGGTCTCCCAACACCACACTGCACATCACTCCCCCCTCGTCCCCTAGGGGGCAAACGAGTGCATCCCTAATGGGAAGACAACTGAATTCACAACAAGGTATGTCAAAGACTAACCCTCATTCTAACCAGAAATTCGTGTCTTCACATGTTGCCATGGCGTCCACCTCTCAGTCACCCTTCTTAGCGACATTAAATATACTAGATCTAACCAAGCTCACCAATTAACCCATTGCACACGACCCCAATTTTCATCCCATGCCCACGCAGCTCCCTTCAGACATACCAAAGTTTGAAGGCAAGCAAGCGGAAGACCCAGGGAATCATATAATGACCTTTCACCTATGGTGCTCATCGAATAGCATCATTGATGATATTATTTTATTGAGGTTGTTTCAACGCACCCTCACAGGAGTGGCCGCGAAATGGTACGTCGAGCAACCCCTTGCTTCACACAGAACCTTTAGCACCCTCACTATTGCATTCCTCACTTACTTTCGGTTACCCATTCACCATGATTCGGGAATGGAATTACTGACTCATTTTAGACAATCTCCCTCTACCAACATTTCTGAACATTTCCACCAGTGGAGATGGCATTGTAGCTTATGCAAAGCTCAACTCGACGACCGAGTCCTTTTAGATTTATTCTTGAAAACTATGATGGCAGAGATTTCAAAGGATGTGGGACAACGTAACCCTAGATCCAAAGAGGATGCAATCAGTAAAGCCCAACAACTTGAACTAATTTATACACAATCAAAATACATATACAATATCCTGCCTAACGCCCTGTGCCTGCAATCTTATCAAGAATTTCCAGGCATGTCGAAATCTATAGAAGGACTTATTGGGTCAATGACCCAAGGGTACCTAGGCAGCAGTAGTCAAAATCCTGGCTACACACATGAGTCTACCCAGAACATGTCTCAACCCAGATTCCAAAGTCATCATATGTAGCAGAAAAATTTGACGAATAGGGCAACAACGTATCACCAAGGAGGACCTTACCCTTTGGCGGGGGGGACCCAGTACGCAGGAATAAAAACTGATAGAAGAACTCCCCCCCAAGGGCCAGGTGTAAACATGGGACAGCGGTATGCTCAGTCCCAAGCACATAACCCACCAACAAAGAACAATGCACTGGTGAAATTTGTGCAGCCATCCCAAGATCAACCACACCAGTATGATCAGGAGAATTACCCTCCCAATGTGGTCAAAATAAAGGTAAAAAAACCCAAAGGGAACCCTCGATAGGGAGGTAGTAGTCAACAACACCCACCGTGACCCCGGCCTGAAGATAACTTCAACTGGAAGCAGAACCAGGAGTCAAGCAAGGCAAAAGGCCACCTCTACAAACAAACCATTCCTATTTGATATGTGGTGAGTACAGACACTATACTCACCACTATCCCGAACTCCCTGAGCTTAAAAAGCTTCAGAGTAACTGAGGACAAAGAGGATCTTCCCAAACAACTACAGTTATGTAAGAACCCTTCCCCCATCAAGGAACGGTCAGCACTCAGCAGAAAAACCCCAATGATTCCGAGAAAAACAGTCATGACGTTTACATGGCTGGGGAAGAAATGTTTTTCCAAACCCGGAATCGCAACTACGAAACCCCACCAGACACCGGTTCATCAGGGGCTAGTACGTCTGCACCGACTACACCTTTGACCATTCAAAAGATTCCTTTGGAACCATTGCCAAAAATGGTTAAAGGGCCTAATAGGCGAGCAAGTAACTACTCCAAAGCAGCCCACTATTACAACATCATAGAAGATTTAGCCCAGTCACATGCTGCTATGTCCACTTTAGAGGTACTATAGTCATGTCCGAAGTAGTGGAAAGCCCTACTTTCCACCTTAGGCGCCATTGACCCTGCTGACATGCACATGATGGCTTTTGATTTAGACAAAGCCACCCCTAGGCTTCCCTCCATGGTCGCCTTCTAAATACCAGTATCGGTACAGAATATCACTATTCACCGATATGTCATTGATGAGGGTGCATCCACATGCATCATGTCAAATAATGTATGGCAGAATTTAGGAGCCCCAGAACTCAAACCTTTCGTCATCACTCTTAGGGCATACGATGGTTGGCCCTCGACCCCGTCGGTCTCTTCCAAAATGTACTGGTCTGCTTAGCCGGAAAAACGGTCCACATAGACATCGATGTCTTGGACGCTCACTTGGATTAAAATATACTCCTTGGGCAGAGTTACATGTACACCATATCTGTCATAACATCCTCCATTTTCTGCATCATGATGTTCCCCCACGAGGATCGAATCATTACAGTAGACCAGCTGACGCACACTGAAAAGCGTCCTCTGACCAACACAGATATGGTTCTACCTTATGTAGACAAAACCACTGATGGTATTTCACGGTATCAAGAATATGGCCTTGGCCAATTCAAACCATCGTCCATCCTAGGATCATTCCTAGGAGATCCTCCTATTATCCCTGAGGTATCACGCGATACCACAGCAGCCCCGGTATGCATGATGTCCACGTCAAGAGCCGAGGCTAGTCAGGACATAGACTCAAGCAGTAAAGACACTGAGGCATCAGCTACTGTAACCTCCTTAGTCTATGCCGCCTCCCAAACTCCTTTCGTATACCCACCTCTTGGCTTCACCTCCCAGCAGGTCTTGGAAACACTAGTACTACCCAACATATCATTGGCATTCCTAGTGTGGTACCTCATTCCCACTCCAAGAACGCAAGCTACCAACGTTACTGCGTTTTTATTAAAGCCTCCCGGTCCCCAGGAGCCCCAATCTACCCAAATAGAATTCGAAACCGCCCCCGCAAGGGAAATCCCCGCTGCGAAGGTGACCACAATAAAGAAAATTTCCAAGAAAGGAAAGAAAGTGGTGACCCCCACCATGCAGAGGGAGTCATCAGCTTGTGCTATATGTGATGTCACAGGACACCCTACTCACATATGCCCAGAGTTGGATGAATTAAAACCACTCCTCGGCTGCGAGGTAGGCACCTCAAAATGGCATTCCCATAAAAAGGAACTTGCCACCAAAAGTACAGTCAAACCGCTGCGTACCAATCACGCATGCGCCCTCTGTGACACCTATGGGCACTATACCCACCACTTTCCAGAAATACCATGGTATCGGGATGCCTTACATGCGATCGAGCGATCCTCTCAAGAGGATCCTTCCATCCAGGCTACTAATGATGATCCGCGCACCATCTTGTACCTACAAGAAGAACAACGGTCACCCAAACGACCCCCTACTATACCACCTTCCCCAGTTGAAAGGTGTGTACTTTGTGATGAACTCAATCATTTTGTCATTGACTACCCAGCCTTGGAAATGTTCCAAAGATGGTACCTAGTGCATGTAGTGTATCACGCAAACATGGATGTTCCATATTCATGCCAGATATGCAAGGATAACCACCCTGTACATCATTGCCACTACATACCAAGATTTTGCACAGCCTTATACTGTATGCGATTTACCATCGTCCGCCTCTCCCAAGAAGATGGTGCGGACTGGGATTCCATGAACAATTCAACGACTCAAGAGGATGTGAATAATACGTCCACCTTGTCAAGGCCATCTGAAAGACAACCAATTAGGGAGATCCTTCCACCTCCACATGCCAATGAAACAACACACCACATACGGTTCATGACATCATGCATTGGAACCATGACTCAAGCTATCTGCTCATCTACCATAGGTGTCAAGACAGCTACAGCTACAAGAGTAGCTGGCCCTACGACAGTACAGACCCAACATGTCTGCACTCTATCTATGGCGTCTGGTTCCACCACATCTACGATGAAGTCTTTGTCGTGCTTCTCAACTAGCTCCACCCAAATTACCCCCATTCAGTCTCATCCTATGGGGGAACACTCCCCCTTCAAGACCCTCTTTCATTCGGATGAGGATATTCTGGAATCCATGACGGAGCCTGATTACCCATGGGATGCAATGCATCACCACTCATTGTTTCTTCCCAGAAAGGTAGTTAGTTCTAACAAGACAACCGAACCAGAGATCTATGCAATCGAATCAAAATACTTTCTGCCATCAGGAAAATTTGACTGGTTCAAAAACCCCATCCCTGCGCCCGATGCATTTGAAGAAGGAAATATGTCGAATATTTCACCTACCATCAAATTGAATATATCTCAAAATCCATCAAAATTCGAAGAAATCTCGTTGGGGGTAGCATTTTCACCGAAATAGGTAGCCTCTTATACCAGATTATTACAAAAGTATCGAGATATCTTCGCTTGGGACTACTCATAAATGCCTGGGCTTAGTCCTGCGATCGTAGAGCACCATATTGACACTTGGTCGGATGTAACCCCAGTCCGCCAAAAACAGCATCAACTCCACCCATCAAAGGCAGAAGCAATAAAATGAGAAATCGATAAGCTTCACAAAGCTGGGGTTTATCTACCCCATCGCCTACACATCTTGGGTTTCTAACCCTGTTCCTGTCATGAAAAAACAGGGCACCATATGTGTCTGCACCGATTTTCAGGATTTGAACAAATCTTGTCCTAAAGACAATTATCCCACCCCTTTCATCGACCAAGTTATTGATGCTTGTGCTGGCCACGAGGCCGTATCCTTTATGGATGGGTTCTCCGAATATAATCAAATCCAAATCCACCATACAGATTGGTATAAAACTGCGTTCACCACACCCTGGGGCACGTTCGCATACAAGGTAATGCCTTTTGGCCTAAATAATGTCGGAGCTACCTTCCAAAGGGCCATGAATTACATATTTCATGACTTAGCACACCTTATCCTCGCCTATTTTGAAGACCTTACGGTACGCTCCAAAAAGCGCTCCAACCATATTGAGGATCTGCGACTGGTATTCCAATGATTTTTTCAATGCAACCTATGCTTAAACCCTCTTAAATGTGTTTTATGCATCAACGTGGGAATACTGTTATGTTTTATTATGTCCCAGTAAGGGATTTGAGTCGACCCTTTAAAGGTCCAAGCCATTAAAGAGGTCCCTCCACCTCGAACCCTCAGGCAACTCCAAAGCGTGCAAGGAAAGGCCAATTTTCTGCGACGTTTTGTCCCAGATTACGCCACTTGTGCTCAGGGGTTCCTGCGCCTCCTCCACCATGAAATCCCATTTAAATGGGATGATCATGCCCAACAAGCATTTGATGCGCTGAAAGAAACACTATCTTCAGCACCACTCATCAGTCCCCCCAACTATAACAAGGATTATATCCTATATCTATCAGCCTTCGACGCCATGTTGGCCAAATTATTGGTCTAGGAGGGCCTAGATGGAAGGGAGCACATAATTTATTACGTCAATAAAACCCTATCTGGCCCCGCGTTAAGATATGAGCCCGAAGAAAAAACTGCCCTAGCATTAATCCACGCAGTGCAGAAACTTCGTCATTACATCATCTTAAAAAATAACATGGTCATAGCAGATACTAATCCCATCCAATACCTACTCAGGCGCTGGCTAATGAACCACAAGTATGCCCGCTGGATAGTCATTCTCCAATAATGCTACTTACAGTTTCGCTCTCCTAAAAGAAAAAAGGCACTTTCCCTAGCAGAGTTCATTACCGACCTCCCAGGAGATTCCAAAGGATCGCCAGTAAATGATTCACTATCGGATGAACACCTGTTCTTTGTAGCAACTGATGACCCTTGGTACGGGGATATTCTCCTATTCTTACGAACCCAGAAGTTCAAACCCCACCTCACGCGAGATGATCACCGACGCATACGCCAACAATCCCCTCAATACCTCCTCATAGGATATGTCTTATACAGAAGAGGCATCAACACAATCTTACGTCAGTACCTCACTCACGATCAAGCAAAAAAATCCCTAAACGATTGCCACGCAGGTGCATGCGGCGGACATCTATTAGGAATAGCCAGCGCCCAAAAATTCCTACGAGCAAGTTATTTTTGGCCATCCCTATTTCGCGACTGTATCACAATAGTGAAAATATGTGAGCAGTGCCAAAGATTCACCCACAAGGCAAGAGCACCACCCGTCCCTCTACATCCTGTCATCGTAGCCGGCCCCTTATGTAAATGGGGAATCAACTTCATGACTTGTAACCCAGCCTCATCAGGCAAACATAAATACATCATTGTGGCTATTGATTATTTCACCAAGTGGGCCGAAGCCATGCCCACATACGACAATACAGTAGAAACCGCCACTCGATTCCTATTCAACCACGTGATAGCCCGATTTGGCGTCCCCAAAGAGTTAGTCTCCGACCACGGAAAGCACTTCGAAAATGAAGTCTTCGAGGAGCTATCTCATCATCTTGGATTCACCCATGAAGTCTCTTCACCGTATTACCCTCATTCCAATGGACAGGTAGAGGCTGTTAACAAAGTACTTAAAACTATGTTACAGCGCATGGTGAACAACCCCAAAACCAACTAGGCACCATATGCTCTTTTCCGCCCTGTGGACATACAACACGGCAGTTAAGACTTCCACTGGTTTTACTCCCTTCCACTTGATATATGGGATCAAATTTGTGATTCCCATAGGTCGCGAGATCCTAAACTTGCATGCAGCCATCGAACTCCTGGATGACACCCAGCCTCTAGAACAACACCTATTACAACTAGAGCTAGTTGACAAAAACAGGCGCCAATCGCTGAAACACAATGAGGCCCATAAGAAAAGGGTAAAAGCATCATTCAACTACCACATCACCCCTCACTCATTTTTCGAAGGAGAGCTAGTCCTTCGCTATGATGTCGAAAAAGAAGCCTTAGGGCTAGGAAAGTTCGAAACCCTGTGGAAAGGGCCCTATATCATCAAACATTGCCTCCGGCAGGGGGCATACATCTTGATGGAACCGGAAGGGACATACCTCACTAACCCCATCAATGGCCTTTACCTCAAGAAGTTCTACCCATAAGGGCCCTAGTAGCCCTTATCCCCTAGAGTTAGAGTACATACAAACCCCAACACCAAAATATTTTTGACCCAAAAATCCTAAACACGCTCAAAATATTACCATGGATCACCGACTTGAATCCTATTTCGGATTTGCCAATGGAGCATCATGATGGTCTCAAAACTTAGCTGCAGCCCCCTGGGTCATCTATCACCCTAACCGATCACCATTGTGTTCAAACGGCGTGTGCATCGGTTCAGCAACCAACAATTAGGCAGAATATGACACCGTTATCGGACTTATGTGCGAGGCCCTCCAGCAGGGCATCCACCATATGCATGTCTACCTAGATTCCCAGTTAGTAGTCTCACAGTTAAACCAAACATTTGAAACCAGGGATGCAAACCTATTTAGAAAGTATTTTCTTGCCAAAAGATTAAGCAGACAATCTGATTTTATTACATTCTCACATGTATCAAGGAATCAAAACCAAACAGTTGATCGCATAGCTAACAATATCCTAGACTGGAATGCATCGCGAGAAAATCACCATACATAAAAGCCAAAAACATGTATATCCATCAGCATAACACAAATTCATAAAACGAAATAGACATCACACCATGTAGAGCTGCAAAAAGTATCTCTCATATATATATCAAAAAATATGTGTATCAGAGATCAAAAAATAGTATTACTGGCCCATTGGCCAACCCAAAAATACGGAGGTCGTAAAACATAAGGGAAGAATCCTCATAATGGGTGCTTTCCCTGTGTACAGATCTACCCTAGGGGGGTGCCCCCTCAGGAGGAGCACCTGGGCCCACCACCGCTCCTAGTACCACCACCGGAGTTGTTGTCGCCACTGCGATAGCTACCCATTGTAGAGTCGGCTGGTAGTCCCTCTCATGGGCCATCAATGTCTCTAGTCATATCTCCTCGAAGTCATCCATACAACCTCGAGCAGGCATCCCGTGGGTCAAACAGTCCACTCAACCTCGGAAGTCTTCTAAAGCCTCTACCTGAGCTGTAAGTGCCATGATACGCGCCTTAGCCACATCTACACGAGCTCTCTCTGTAGCTATCTCAGTGAAACCTGTGCTGCTTCCCTCACCAGAAGGGCCAACACCATCCACGCCTGGTCCATCGGCGCCCTCGCCCGGTCCACCGACGGCACCACCTCCCCAACCACCAGGCGGTTGGGGCAGAGGGTTTTGACCCACCAGCCGGGCCACTGGGCATCCCACCTCGCCAACATCTGCAGGAGTAACCAAAAGAATGTCAGTTTCAATAAAAAACACTTAAGAACAAAAAAAACTTGGATAAATGCAGAAATATAGCACATACCTACAGGACCCTAAACATAACCAAAAGGGATACCAATATCTAGATCACCCTAAAAGTCCATCCTTGCATAAGGGTATGGCAAAAACATCTGTAGATTGGCCTCAAACCAGGCCTCCATCATGTCGTTCCAATAATGACCCACTTTGCCACCACCACCTCGTGGCATCACTGAAGCCCACCTCCTCATACGTGGCTCCCTCAGCCCCCTGATAGGCACAGGCACTACAGGCCTCAGTAGCACGAACCTCTCATACATGATGTTGCACAAAATACTGGCGTACGCAAATGATTTGGATCCATACTGGACCTTGTTCAGCTGTGACACCATACCATCGAAACAGAAACGAAAAAAATTGAATAAATACTTGTTCCTCAAGTGGTGTAAAACTCCCACCTGTGGGCCCGATGCCTGATGTGGCGCAAACAACCCTGCTAGTCGCACAATAACAGCCAGAGCACACCGCTCGACCACATCTGTCACTAAGGCGATATTGATGCACCCCTCAGTCAGAGGCGCACCACCGCAATGACGCCGCCGGAACCTTTCCATGTTTACCCGCCCAACAGGAAGCAGGTACTTCAACGCCTCTCCTTGAGCCAGTAATCAGGTCACAAAGTAAATATCCGTCTTCGGATGGATAATCAGGTTTGTCCCCCTCAGGACAAACATGTTGCGCCTCTGGTGCCAATTTCGTATGATATAACGTAGCAGTCAGTCCTGTGACCGAAGGCACTCATTCTCAGTAAATTTCAGGAGGCCACATGCGGCCAACTAACGGCATGCCCCATCATCAGCAGCTAGATTAGTCTGGATTTCAGGCCAATCTCGCTCTCTCCACACTAACCTGCCAAGTAACAGGCACCCATCAGTACAAAGGAGAAAAATCATTAAGGACAGCAAAAAACCCAAGTTTAAAAAAAAAAATCTGTCCTTGCGCGCCTGTCTCTCAAACAGGCATGCCTGTTTCATTTACAGACACGCCCTTGCACGCAAAGAGGCAGGGACAGCGCACGGCTGTAGCTGAGAAATACACGAAAGGGGAGCACCTATTTCCCTAGATCGCTCGTGCAATCTAGGGAAAAAATCCCCTTTGAGGTCATACAAACCTAATTTGTATGGCCCCCGGCGTCACCAAACTAGAAAAATCAAAATGCAAGACATCATAAAAATTTCCTTGGCATAGTATCACTAATCTGTTAGGTCCCTATATTACTAGTATAGTCCCTTATTGTTATTAGTGTAACCCCCTTATTGTTATTATTGTACCCTTCTAACCCCCATTTTGTTATTATTGTGCCCTTAAATTATTATTGTTAGGTCGGCTAGGATTACATTGTGGCCCACTAGGATTACATTATGGCCACATGGACTCCTATATATAGAAAGGAGGTTTTGTAAGTTGTATCATCCAAGAATTTTTCATTTATGTAATGTATTGGAGGTTTCCCCCTAGAAGTGGCTTATTTCTAAGGCGTTGATATCTCTTTTCTTCTATTTTTGGAGCTGGTTACACAACATTTGGTATCAGAGCTTTGGATTCCAGGGTTTTGGTGCTCCAAATAGGTCATCGTGGAATTTTCTCTATAACTATTTTTCTACGAAGCTTCAGAAGCTGAAATTTTTAGGGTGCAAAACCGAAATCCAGAGGAACGTCATCAAAAAATTTCAGAGCTTGGTTTGAAAAATTTTCGGAGATATGATTTGTGGAAGTTAGGTCTTTTTTCAAGATCCTAAACAAGTCATCGTGGCATTTGCACTATAAATGTTTTTCTACGAAGGTTCGGAATCTGAAATTTTTAGGGTGTGAATCTGAAATCCTGATGAAACTCGTCAAAAGAATTCAAATCTTGGTTCGCAATATTTTCAGAGATATGATCTGTGGAAGGTAGTGCTTTTCGGGCTCCAGAATTTCATCTCAAAGAGGTGATCGTGGGAAAATCTTCATAACTCTTTCTCTGAGCATCGGATTGGAGTGTTGTAAACATTGTTCGTAAGTAAATGGATTTCAGTTTCTTGGCTATCAATTTCAAAGCCGAAGGAAAAAAAAGTGACACGTGGAAAGTCATACAATTTCACTCTACTGAACCAGTCCATAATTAGGTCATTGTGGGAGATTGGACACAACTTTGTCTTGGAGAATCCAAATCAGGTCAGACCTCCGGCATTCGAAAGATAATTCAGAAGGATAAGTTGGTACTGAAATTCAAATATTGAAGTTCTGCAATCATAGAGATAATCCAATTTCAATATCGAGCTCCTCAAAAGCAAGAAAAAGGTGTGTATTTTTCTTCTGAATTGCATAAGTCTTGTTTCAAGAATTAATTTGAATTGATTCCAAGGGCATATTGTAGAATATATATTAGTATTGGGTTCTAAAATATGCCCCGTAAAAATAATTCAACACCCATTAAGCCTTCAGAAGGTTTTACTGTGACTCATGAAGATGAAGAATTTCAACATGATCTATCAAAATTACAAGAGCAAGTGCAACAAATTTCACTCTTGCAAAGAGCAACAAAAAATGAAATCGAAGTTTTGAAGAAATGTGTGGAAGCAAATATAGACAGTTTGAAGAAAGGCATGGAAGCTAGCATCGAAGCTAAGGTGGATGACATGAAAGAAAACATGGAAAACAACATGGAAAATATGAAGAATGATCTAAAAGCAGACATCAAAGGTTTGACAAAGTTGATACAAGAAATGTTTCCTAATGGTGAAAATATAGTAGAAGAACCTTAGGATGAGAACAAAATAAATGTTAAACGTGATTTCATAAACTCTAATGTTGGCGGGAAGAACCACCATATTCCAAAAATGGATATGATGAAGTTTGATGGAAAGGATCCTGTAACATGGATACTACAGATGGAGCAATATTTTGATCTCCATAACGTGCAAAACACACAAAAGGTACGCATTGAAACTTCACATTTAGAACAAAATACATTTGTATGGTATCGATGGCTTTGCTCCCGTAAAAAAATTGTCACTTGGTCAATTTTTACGGAGGAAATGATAGCACATTATGAGGATGAAAAGAGAAACACCTTCTTTAGCTAATTGATAAATCTCAAACAAAAGGGTTTAGTGGGGCAGCATATTGAGGACTTCCAAAAATTGAATATAAGGGTAACTGATATTCCAGAGGAACACAGGATCAACCTCTTCATAGGCACTTTAAAGGATAACATACAACATGAATTTCGCGTTTTGGAACTGGATTCATTGGAGAAGGCATTCAGGTTGGCAAGAAAATTTGAATGTAAAATAATGGCGAAAATGAAGCCTACCACTCAATTATATAAATAAGGAAGTTTTGCTACGCCTAGATTTCCACAACCTACAAGGTTGACACCACAAAAATTTGAAGAAAAAAGAGAAAAAAGGCTTTGCTACAGTTGTGATAGCAAATACACTAAAGGTCATAAGTGTGCTAAGAAGAAATTATTTTACATAGATTGTGAAGAGGAAGAAGAAAATGAACAAGAAGAGGATATACACCAAGAACTAGCCCTAGAAGAGGAAGAAATGAATCCGACCATATAGTGTAATGCACTGGTAGGAATTACCACTCCTCAAACTCTCAAGATAGAAGGACATATCAAGAAGAAAAAGGTAATAGTGTTGATTGATTCAGGTAGCACCCATAATTTTATTCATTGTAAGGTAGCTAAGGAATTAAATTGTTTCCTATACCCAACACCAGAATGTAAAGTGATGGTTGCAAATGGAGGAACTATAAATTGCTCTGGAAAATGCCATAATATCAAGCTAACCATGGGGGAATATGTATTGACTAGTCCAATGCTTTCCATTCCTATGAGAGGTGTTGATGTTGTACTAGGAGTACAATGGTTACAATCTTTGGGGACGGTAGCTTTTAATTTTCAAGAACTTTTCTTGAAATTTTTTTTAGAAGGAAAGGAAATCAAATTACGAGGTATTGCAGGGAATATGGGAAAGATAATAAGCTCTAATGTCATGATAAAGCTTCTAAAGAAAGAACAACGAGGAGTAATTTCACAATTATGCTCACTAGAAGTTCCAACATCAAAATCAGCTATTTCTGCAGATCTCCAACAAGTCTTGGACAATCATTCCAAGGTGTTTGAAACTCCCAAAGGACTCCCACCTATTCATGATCATGATCATGCTATTAATTTGATTCCAGGAAGTGTTTCTCCAAACATCAGGCCTTATAGATATCCTTACGCCCAAAAGAGCGAAATTGAACGTATGATTGCAGAAATGTTAGAGGCGGGTATAATTCAACCTAGTCAAAGTTCTTTCTCTGCTCCTGTAGTATTGGTACATAAGAAGGATGGATCATGGTGACTGTGTCCGAATTATAGGGAGCTCAATAAACTCACCATTAAAGATAAATTTCCCATTCCTGTGATTGATGAATTATTGGATGAATTACATGGAGAAATTTATTTTACCAAGTTGGATCTTCGTTCAGGATATCATCAAATTAGAATGAAGACTGAAGATATTCCAAAAACAACATTTCGAACTCATGAGGGTCATTATGAATTTTTGGTCATGCCTTTGGCCTTACCAATGCACCTTCTACATTTCAAGGGTTGATGAATTCCATTTTCAAACCCTTCCTTAGAAAATTTGTGCTAGTATTTTTTGATGATATACTAATCTATAGCAGGTCTTGGAAGGATCATGTTGAACATGTTGACAAGGTGCTCAAACTATTGTAGGAGAAACAATTATATGCAAAAAAATCCAAATGTTTCTTTGGAGTAAAAGAGGTGGAATATATGCGTCATATTGTATCTCACGAGGGTGTTGAAGTAGACCCTAACTAAATTAAAGCCATTAAGGAATGGAAAGTGCCCACAACCATAAAGAAGTTGCAAGGATTTCTCGGGTTAATAGGGTATTATCGCAAGTTTTTTAAGAATTATGGGAGAATAGCAGCACCTCTAACAACATTATTGAAGAAAGATGAATTTTCATGGACTCCTGAAGCAACCAAGGCCTTTGAACATCTTAAAGAGGCAATGTGCCTAGCACCGGTCTTAGCTACGCCAGAATTCACAAAAACCTTTATTGCGGAATGTGATGCCTTAGGAAATGGAATTGGTGTTGTTTTAATGCAGGAAGGAAGACCCAATTCTTTTGAAAGTCATCCAATCAAAGGAAAGTATTTACATAAACCTATTTATGAGAAGGAAATGTTAGCAATACTGCATGCACTAAAGAAATGGAGAACTTACCTAATGGGAAGACACTTCAAGGTAAAAACTGATCATGATAGTCTTAAACACTTTTTGGAACACAGACTATCTTCAGAAGAGCAGCAAAAATGGGTCACAAAGATGTTGGGTTATGACTTTGAAATAATCTAAAAAAAAGGAAAGCTTAATGTTGTTGCAGATGCACTTTCAAGAAATAATGAAGAGGTGGAAGCATTGCTTTGTGCCATTTCTATTATCCAACCAGATTGGATAACCAAAGCAAGAGATGAATGGAAGTAGGACAAAGATGTATGGACACTCATTCAAAAGTTGCAGCAAGATCCTAGTACATCTGATAGATTTAGTTGGAAAAATGATTCCTTATGGTACAAAGATCGCTTATATCTTTGTAAGAATTCCCAACTAAAACAAAAGATTCTTCTGGAATTGCACACTTCTCCTTTAGGAGGACACTCAGGATTTTTAAAAACTTACCACAGGGTGAAGAAAGATTTTTTTTGGGATGGCCTTAAATCTGATATTCAAAAGTTTGTGGCGGAATGTTTGGTTTGCCAGCAGAATAAAGTGGAGACAATTAAGACCCTGGGACTTCTACAACCTTTATCCATTCCAAGTCAACGTTGGGAGGAGATTTCAATGGATTTTATCACAGGTTTACCTAAGTCTAAAGAAAAGAGTGTCATCATGGTGGTAGTTGATAGACTTACCAAGTATGCACACTTTTGTGCATTATCTCATCCATTTAAAGCAAGTACAATGGCTACTACATTTATGGACAGAATTCAAAAGCTACATGGAAGCCTAAGGGTTATTGTGAGCGACAGAGATCCCATTTTTACTGGAATTTTTTGGACAGAGTTATTTTCTTGTTTGGGTACTCAATTAGCTCATAGCTCATCTTATCATCCTCAATCTGATGGTCAAACTGAGATAGTAAATAAATGTTTGCAAGGATATCTTCGTTGTTTTGTATCCGATAAACAAACACAATGGGTCAAGTGGTTACCTCTCGCTGAATGGTGGTATAACACTTCCTTCCATACTGCAGCAAAAATGACCCCATTTATGGCACTTTATGGATATCATCCACCATCCATCACATCATCTTTAAGGAAAAATTTGAAGGTTCAAGCAGTGGAAGATCACATCGAGCATCAGCAAGAAGTTCTCCAACTCTTAAAGGATAACCTGAATTTGGCACAAAATCGAATGAAACAACAGGCAGATCAACATCGCAGCGAGAGAAGTTTTGATGTAGGAGATTGGGTATTTTTACGGCTACAACCATACAAACAAATCTCCCTCAAGCAAGCTAAGAAGGATAATAAATTATCGCCAAAGTACTATGGTCCTTACAAGGTGTTGCAAAATATTGGTACTATGGCATACAAATTGGAGCTTCCTGCTTCTTCACGAGTGCATCCAATTTTCCATGTTTCATGCTTAAAGAAGGTTATAGGTGAAAATATTCCAATTCAAACAATATTGCTAGAACTTGATGAGGAAGGAAAAATCATATTGGAACCTGAAGCGGTCATGGAAACAAGAACTCGACAACTACGGAATCGATCAATTTCAGAGTATCTCATCAAGTGGAAGAACTTACCCACTGAAGATTCTACATGGGAGGATGAGAGTTTTATACAGAAGCACCCAGAGCTACTCAAGCGTTGAGGACAACACTTTTTTGAAGGAGAGGGGCATGTTAGGTCCCTATATTACTAGTATAGTCCCTTATTGTTGTTAGTGTAACCCCCTTATTGTTATTATTGTACCCTTGTAACCCAAATTTTGTTATTATTGTGCCCTTAAATTATTATTGTTAGGTCGGCTAGGATTACATTGTGGCCCACTAGGATTACATTATGGCCCCATGGACTCCTATATATAGAAAGGAGCTTTTGTAAATTGTATCATCCAAGAATTGTTCATTTATGTAATGTATTGGAGGTTGCCCCCTCGAAGTGGCTTATTTCTAAGGCGTTGATATCTCTTTTCTTCTATTTTTGGAGCTGGTTACACAACATAATCCCTAGTACACAGGCTGACCACAATGGCAAGAAAGGCTCTGCTACCACCTCTGATCTCCCAAACTGAACAAGTACAAATGAATAGGATTAGGGCCGTAATCCCTTATTTATCGCCCTTTTCCAAAACTTCGAAGGTCCATAATAGGAGATCAGAAGGTCCATTCTGCAAACCGTAAGTTGCACCATCATCAGTATACCATAACAAACAGAAGAGATGCCCCACATTCACTTTCCGAAGAAATATTTTTTCAAGCCTCGACAGGTCTGCACCCTCCCATCTTCCTTTCCAAAATTCATGTTTTTCAATAATATTGAATGAAAAGAAGATGCTTTCACTTGAGGTAGTTGTTTTTGCAGGAAGAACCCGCAAACCATTCACAATAATCACCACCGAAAGTTCTGGAGCAGGTATCATTCTACCCTCAGCATGATAGAGTCCCAAAAACTTTTCATATCCTGACATCATTTCTCCATCAGAAATAAACCCTAGGGTCCTCACACCTGACCACATTTATCATCACCTCACCCTGCATATGATAAACATCCTCAATGGTCGGTAGAGCCTCCCCTCCATGGCGATCGTCATCTCAAGTAGACCATACATCACTCCAAAAAGTGACGCCATGGCCATACCATGGTAGTTCGGGAAGCACCTCATGCCGATCCATATATCATGCATAAGGTCAAGTTCACCATTCCAACTCAACCTCCTTCCTCGATGACCGGGTTATACAAGCAGAATGAAAGTGCACCCTTGTGCACCGCATTTGGCCCACCATACCTCCATCAACATTAATCCATCTGCGACATCTTCCTCTTCATCAACCCCACACATGAGACCAGCCAATGGGACCCCTACCCCCAGCAAAACACCATCCTCACACCATCAAGTGAGTGACCCTCTTTCATGTTTTGGGGTACCCGTATCTGTGTTTTGTACAAACCAAACCCCATTATTTTATTCTTTTTGTAAAAAAAGCACAAACTACACCCTTCGCCTCTTCGCCCTCATATTACACTTTTTCCTCCCATGGCAGTAGTCCCCCATCTCCCTTGGTCGAATTATTTCATACCCTCCATGCATGCACCATTACGACAATCATAACCAGTTCATACCCACCCTGGAAGTCCTACCAACTCCAGGGATTTTTTCCCTTCAGAAAATACCTATGACTGCTGCCAAGCTGCTCAAATATATTTCGACCTCGGGCCACTGAATCCCCATCATCCGTGTTCAGCCACCTCTCACCAACATGCCTATGTTAAACCCATTATGGTTTAGTTAAGGCTTCCTTTTTGTTGAAATCAACACCTCTTTTCCAAAAAGGAAGCAGTACCTTGGATGACCCCTCCCCATGTAAAGGGGTATCTTCGGGTGGCACTATGGGAGACATCATTGTCCATAGATGTCATTGATCCTCTTGACATTCGACTATGGCAAAATCTTTCATGTCATGATGGTATTGTAAGTTACGACCATTGCACTTAAAGGGGAAGGTCTCAGCCAATACATATGCATACATTGTGTAGTGATCTTCCATACCAAGATTATGCATATGGGTACCACATTCCACCTATCTTCAAAGAAAAAACGCCCCTGATGGTGTCAGCAGTCATCGTCAACAACCACCAACATCACTACCACAGTAGTGACAAAGACAACACGTGTATCTGTCAATTTTGTTTAACTAGCCATAGCATCACAAGCATGGGACATGCCCGCCTCGTTGAAATTTTGCAAATATGTTGTATATTTTGTCTACTTGCAGGAGGTTCCCTAGGCATTGGTTATCTCAGACCCAGTGCAAGATGTTGTCCTTCTACACGCATGCCTCGCTCTCTCTGTCTCTCTCTGTCTCTCTGTCTCTCTCTCTCTCTCTCTGCGTACGATACGGAAAAGAAACTATAATGTATTTTAGTTATACATTTCTTCCTAGACCTGACACATTAGGGGGCAACTGTTAACACTGGAAAATCATACAGTAGAAAATGACATCAAGTAATGTCGAGCCCAATGATTTACAGGACAAGGGATACATTATGGAATCAAAAATATTAAGAATCTCTAAGGTTTTGAGAAATTTAAGATTAAACTAGTCATAAATGCTTGAATGCATGCTTTTTCCTTCAAGAAGAGCGCCTTCTGCGCACACTGGAGCCCGATAAGCGTGAATTCCTGGAAATGGAAAAATGTCCCTTTGCGGGACCACAAGCAGGAAAATGATAGTTTCTCCTTATGTGAAAGCTGCCTAAGGACAGCACTAGCGCCTCACTAGGCCTTGTGTGAGCACACAAAAGCATATTTTAGCCCACAATGGAATATTTTCCCTCCCTTGGGTCACTATCCACCATGTACCAAGGGAGGGAAAGGAGGTTTGAAAGCTCGCATATATAAACCCTCAAAGAGATGAAACATTTGTGAGCAAAAGGCTATGCTAGCCAAAGTTTCCCAAGAAATACCAGCTGTTTGTGTGAACCAAGGAGCAGGAGCTGAAGAAGAGGACTCAATTGTTGGCCACCCAACAATTTTAGTCCATTGCAGCACATAGAGAGAGTTGAACTGTGTCAAAAGGCAGAACTTGAAGGACAAATATCCTTGCGTCGGGTCCTAGAGCCTCTGCCTAGGCCCTTCGACAAGTGGGTAAGATTTGTATTCATTCGAAGAATTCAATGAGAAGAAGGCCATCGAGTCGTTGCTTACCTTGTTATTTTTTGGAACTCTCTATTTAGATTCTTTTTGTGTTTTTAGTTTTACCTTTTAACAGAGCATACTTAAGTGTATTACTTCATTTTAAGTCTTATACTTCTGAGCTCCCCCCAGATACTGTCTGTTACTTATGGTTTAGAGAAAATACCACATTCTCTAAATGCGTGTGATTTCGTACACCCGTGTATCGAATCCACCACAACAACATGTGTTAGATATATACACAAAAAATTATTAGTAGCACAACTATGTTAGTATTTTTAAAATAATTTTATAGCTTCCTCAAGAATATTGTTACAAAAAAGTATTCCATGAACTCACCTTCCAACCTTCTGCTGGGATGCTTCACAATCTCTTAATAGTCGTAGTCTAACAACAACATCAGAGATTATGTGAACCAAAAAGAAAGGAACACCTACATTTGGCCAAGTCTTGTTTCTGTGTGAATCAATATATGTTTCGATATTAATTAAGGCTTGAGGATACAAGACATCAAGTGAAAACAACCTCAAATATCACACATTGACCTTCACCAATAACTACAAGCATATATATTTTTGTTTTATGAAAGGGGGCTTGTGCTAACCTGTAGTTGATGTTGACTAGTGCCATTCATTACAAGCTGCTAATAAGGTGGATTTGGAACTAAAAGTATGATGAAATATTTTTATTAATTATGAAAATATGGAGTAATATTATAACATTGAGATGAAATATTTTTTATAGGTTTCAAGCGCGGATGGAAGTGAATGAAAAATTTAGGAAGTTTTGTTTTGAAACTTTCATATAACTATGGTGGTAGAATACTCATGCCACAATTGGCAGAATTTTAGAAATTTGAACATCTGTAGAACTTCATATGTAGTATATATATTAAACAAGATGGCCACAAACGTATGCATCATGGGTATGTAAACCCAAACCCAGAGCAAATCAAGCAAGTACTGGTATATTTCATACTTTGTACCTAGTAGTACAAGAATACTACAATTACAGGAATACAACACCACATATCGGTGTGTATTGTGACCATCCGGGTATGATAAGGCCCTCCTTAAAGGGAAATTTAGTGTGTATTTCCCATAAAAAGTGTTTTTTATTTTAGAAAGAATGCATAAAAATAAAAGGAGAAGGTGGGTTGAAAATCTAAAACTCTAGCCTATCATTTTCTAGGTGCAAGGAAAAAGTTTATAAATCATGCTTGGGGGCTCTTCATCTAATGTGGGGTGTATGATATGTTAATAACGCTTGGTTGTGCCATGATGGATATTCACACTAAAGATAGCTTTCTTATGGGAATTTCTAGACCTTTTCTTGATGCTTATGTGGTACACTTACTTAGATCATTTGAGATGTTGACTGCAAAAATATTTTCATGGAATGTTTTGACACCTAAAATGAGCCTTGGGTGCATGTTTCATAGAATAAGAAATATCACCTCTTGAAATCCTCTCACTTTTGGTTTTTTGTTCCCAACAAAAAAGGGGTATCTGTATCACCTGCCTATGATTTACAAATAAATCACTGAGAATGAACTATGCCAACAAGTAAAATAAACAAGGAAAATAGTAATAATATTTGGGAAAGATCCAACAATAGGTGTTTCCCATTGGGTCTTGAAGTCAAATAAGAGATAGAGAATTCTAATGAGGCATCTATGTTAGATGAATCTCACTACGTAACACTATTTTGAGCCCTACAACATATGCCTAGCCACAACCCTACTCTTATTGTTTAAACCTAATCAGAGGAAATTTATTACCTTACCAATATTTGTGGTCAAGCACCACTAGGAAAATTCATAATAATCTTAGTGAAACCAGGGGACAAAGGCCCACACCATGTCAAAAAATTAACTTGACTAGGCTGAAAAATAGAGATGTAAGCATTCACCAACAATGGAAAATACATGAGGAAGATGAACAAGTGCCCAAGCTTTACTCATTCCATATTTTTAGGCATTTAAAAGTATTTTAGATTCTGAATCTGCAATGGCAGAGATCAAAACTCCTAGAATTCATCCTTGTTGCAATGATTTTTTCTTATTTTAAAAAGCTATTCCTCCTTGAAACCTGCACATTAAGTCCCAAAATTCCTGTTCATGCCGCCAAGAATATAATTAGGGAGGTGTACCCTTCAGTTCAGTATGCATGCATCTGAGAATGAATACCATCTATGTTAGTGATATTCCTCTCTCCTTGTGTGCACCAATATGTTAATCCTTCAAATTTAAAAATGTACCCTGTTACAACAGTCCAAAACCATCCATTGAAATGAATATCACAGGTGAAAAATAATGCCATATGACATGTAGCAAGCATATTTTAGAGTATTTTAGTAGATATTTTGTAGATATTTTGAATCAATTTCATCCCACCTTGTTAGCATTAGCACATAGAAGTGTTGGAAGCCAATGAATTTCTCTTGTATTGGTCAGCAAGAAAATGACATCATGGATGTCAATCAAATATTTAAGCTACATACAGTCCTTCATAATATTTTATAGTTCATCTATTGTCACAAAATGTCCAAGCATTGGAATGGTCATAGAAACACCCTCTTCTTCTTGCTTAGTAAAGTTTGAACCAAAACAATTTAGCAAAATATAGTCACATGCCTCTCAAAATAATTAACAAAGAAATCAAGCCACTAAAGGATATAGAAACTACCACGCCAAGAAAAATGTGCTTCAAATTATATGTTGTTGCATTACCTTTTAGTTGACATCCATTGAGAAAATCATCATGAGTATATAAACACTAGCACAGAGGATTCAACATAGCCACATGATCATGGCCAATTAACGTGATATGTCTAACACCCCAAGCCTGCATATTGAAAAAAAAACACATTAACTTCAAATGCAAGTACTGAGTGGAAGATGCATTCTAATGTAAGTTAATGGAACCTGTCGCAATATTACGAGCAACCTAACACCCAAGTGTACCAACTACACGAAGAAGGATAAGGATACCCTTTGAAGTTCTTGTACTGTATAAAGTCAGAAGATCCAATAGCATTTCATCAAGTCCATTCTTTTGAAGATTGATACCTCCCTCTGTTTTTTTTTTTGTTTTTTTGGGAATTTACATTTGAGGATGGATCATGGTCACTTACAATTTTGGGGAGGCCAACTCAATGAAAAGAAAACAATTGGTTTGTGATGTGTTATTATACATTTATTTCCTTTAACATTGAGGGTTATGTTATGTTATAGTATCTGCACTACTATCGTTGATATTATTATATACCGGAAACAAGTGACAGTGATAATGGTGCATTTAGCAAAACACCAGATCACTGTCTATCCAAATTCAAAACCCATAAATTTTAATGGTGCATTTTTAACCCATAAATTTATTAAATGAACAAATTCCAAATATTCTCAAATTATACTATTCAAATTCTTTAACAATGATAATTCTCCATATTGTATCTTTTCCCAAATATTTCCAAGATCTATAATCCAATTACATTCATAATTGTATTACGCCATACTTTATCTACCTGGGTCAAAACATGACCTGAAAAAACATGCTATCAACAATAAGGCCCCTGATACTTGGATATTACAACTTCCATCCCTCCACCAAATTGGTCATGAGTATATTCCAGTTGAATTAAATACTTCCATGGAAGGATTCACAATCTCGGAATGTCTGGTATCTTCACGCTCATGCAGTTGCAACCTTGATCTGACATTATGAATTTATTGAGAATTTTATTTCTATATATATGACTTCTCAAGATGATCTTTACATCTTTACTTTTCACTTTTGGCTTGTTGTTGCATATTTAATCGAAGTAGAGCGACAATGCCCATGTCTGAGAATGGTGGGAATGTTAAGGGAAGCCATGAACTAGCTGGGTTCAGGAAGGCGCAGAGAGTCGAGGGACCTGCAAGTGTTCTAGCCATTGGGACTACTAATCCTCCGGGGATATTTCTTCAGAGCTCATATCTGGATTTTTATTTTGATATTACCAACTCCAGCCATAATATTGAACTCAAAGAAAATTTCAAGCGCATGTGTAAGATCCATTACATGAACTCTGAATTTGTTCCCATTTTCATCATTGTTGTCTGTTATTCAAATTCATTTCAGAATTTCCTCAAACTTAATGTTGTTGTTTGATTTTCCTAGTAAAGAATTCCATACATCTTATCCTTTCATTTTTCAATGAACTCCTTGGTATCCAAGACAAAGAGTAAGAATACTTCTTTATACTTTTCCTGTGATCAGTTGCCTACCTGCTGTTGTGAGATTTAAAGCATTCCATACATCATATTATTTCATTTTTCAATGAACTCCTTGGTATGCCATCCAAAGTGTAAGCATACCTCTTTGATCATTTTCTTGTGACCAGCTACCTAAAAACTGAATTAACATAGAAAACATATTTCTCCCAAAAAAAACCTTCCTCAGTAGGTTTTCCTCAATATTATGTGGTATTGTCAGTTCTGTCAACACTACAGAACCAGAATTGGTATTGTCAGTTCTGTGATTATTAAACCTTCGGAACCTTTAAATATTTGGAAATTTTATAATGCACATTATACAATGTTTAATAACCTTCAGAACAATAGATTTTCAGAAATGTAATAATAAACAATGTTTATTATAAAACAAGGCTTAAAACCTTCGGAAATGTTAACCCTTCGGAATTGTAATATTTGATTGTTTAAAACAATGTTTTAAACCTTTCAGAAATAGGTTTCGGACTTCAAAATCTGTAATACAAATATATTGCATAAAACATCGGTTCCATACCTTTTTTTTATCCCCCGTGCAACTCTTAATTCGAATACCGTCGAATCTCCAACGCATAAGATCGAACAGAAATCATGTTCAATCGACCCCAGAACTTTATCAGTCAAACGTTACATGAAATCGATGGTTTTTCCACCGTGATGTGTCGAAATACAATATGATCGCGTTGTTTTTTTCAAAACCACCCACACGCCAAAATATGTGTGAAAATAGTGGTTTTTTCCTCAAAACCACTAACTTGCAAACTTTCAATTCCGATCATGTTTGAAATCGGATTTTCGCCGGATTTCAGGGTTAACTTCAATTTCTCTGGAAAACCTCCTTTTCATTGTGTAAATCAATAAACATAGATCAATTTTCAACTTATTCAATTTCAAATGAAAGAGCCATAATATTTCATCATTTACCTTCACGTCACACAGCGCATTAACGATGCGCCTAATGAATCTGTCTTGTCTGCTCCAAAACAAAGAACCCATTATAATTAGCTGGATGAATTTCAATTTCGATATTGAAAAAATTCCATACAGAGAAGGATCTTTTGTTTTCTCCAAAAGACCAAAGAAAATTAGATTCAGCTGGATGGATAAGAACATTAGATTCAACTGGATGAATTTCAATTTTGATATTGACAAAATTCCATACATAGAAATCCTTCTGAAAAGTATTAGAAAATAGGCTAAGAATTATTATCGCTACCTGTCAGGAGGCCATGAATGGAAGTGTTCACCAGGCTGATTAAAGTTATTTTCCTTCGTAGTAACTCTCTGCAACATTAAAGAAAAATGTTGGGTGATTTCAAAATAGTGCTCGCAAGGATTGAGGATCATAGAAAAAACATTCCTTTGTTTTATACAGAAAATTTATGTATCGAGTGTGTATTTTTTGGCGATTATAAGACCTTATTGTAGCTTTTGCTAAACACTAGCACCAGTGCTGGCAAGGCCTAAAAAATTAGCAAAGACATTACTGTATGTTAAAGTAGCAATTGATAAAACCCTGATGAATGTAGCAGCCGGAGGACCCAGAGGTTATTAAAGTCCTCCGGGAAACCAATCCCAATAGAGCAATGAAGTCAAGGATTGATTACCTAATGGGGGTTTGTGTGTCTCAAGCGTATTAATATTTCTTGATGCTACAATCATCAAGGTTTTTAGTTTGATCAAGTGCTAGTAACATTGAAGTCTAATAACAAGGGCGCGAGTTTCAAAACATGGAAAAACAAATTGGGAAATTAGCTTGTACCCCAAGATTTCCAAGCTAGAGATAAAGGTGGTTGTCAAGGTCAGGTATAAAGTCCTTGCTACTTCATGTAAATACCGAGAGTTCATCAGGGCTACACTGTACATCTCAAATTAGAGCCAAAGGTGATTGTGAAGGTCAGGCATAACTTCCTAGCTAGCTCATGTAAGAGCAAGACAGTATTTGGGCTACACTGTACATGAGTATGTACAAAAAATAAGGTATAAATTCCTACCTATCTCAGTGATACTATACAAGAGTGTGTGTAAAAAACTAAGATGTAACTTTCTACCTAGCTCCGATAAGACCAGAGCCTTGGCCCTTACTAACTTTCTACCTAGATCAGATAAGACCAGAGCCTAACTAAGGAAGGCACGACCTTATATTTTAGAGATGATTTGATTGAGTCGAGAATTTTATAATGGGGCATTGTTCCTGAGTTAGTTGACATACCTTTGACCTGGTACCACTGACAATATTTCTCGGAATAGAGAGCGTCTCTGAATGTCGAACTGGGTCAAAACGAGAAGGAAAATAATTCACCTGCAACCAGTGGTATGATCATAAAATGGAACTCATTAGACAAATGCAATCTCTCAACAACCATTATGTATAAAACCATGCTCATTTTCCCATTTGAAAAGGAAAAAAAAAAGAAATAGAGAAAATGAGATTTCCATTAAATCTTAGCACTCCAGAAAATTTGTACTAGTAGTTGCTTATATAAGGATTTAGTACTAGTAGTTTCCTTAAATCATCCTATATGGGGGATTTTAAAATCTAGATGGAAAATTTTATCTTTATATTAGGGTACAAAAAGTTAACCTATATTTAAGTTGCACTAAGGTGTTATGCCAAACCAAACCACATGTGAGAAATACAAAAGAGAGAAGATTGGTGATACTAGCAAGGAAGTAATGGCATGTAACATACCTTCTCATCTCTATGCATGAAATTAATAAAACCATCGTGATGATTGTTATGATGGGAACACTTCGGTGCGTTCACAGGAAGTAGCAAGTAATTCGGCCCAAGCCTATGCCTTTGCGTCTCAGAGTATGAGAAAACTCGATTCTGGAACATTTTATCATCGGTGTAGTAGATACCAGGCACAATAACTCCAGGGAAAAATGCCAACTGTTCATTCTCATTGAAAAAGTTATCAATGTTTCTATTCAAAACCATCCTCCCAACAGGCTGCACAAGAAAAGGATCCAATTTTCAACCATGGTTCAATGCAAAAAGCTTGAAACTGAAGAGCATATAAAGTTGAATTACTACCAGAACTTGAAAATTGTGAAGCAAGAAGAATTTATATTACAGATTATATGACTGATAGTTTCAATCTTAAGTATTTTATATGTACTTTACCTGCAAAGGAAATAGATTCTCTGGCCATATTTTAGTATCGTCAAGAGGATCAAAGTCAAACCTATCTTCATCTACAGGATCCATAATTTGAATGCATAGCTTCCATTCAGGATAGTTACCAGAAGCTATGGCATCATATAAATCTTTGCTAGCATGACTGTGATTGGTACCTCCAACAATTACAACCTTCTCATCAAGAAAAAACTTGAGTCCACAAGTAGGCTTCCAATGAAACTTGCAATAGGTTTCTTTACCTTCTCTATTAATAAACTGCAAAGAAGATAAAAAAAAAATCAGGTCATCTAAAAAGTAATGACAAATTTTTCAAGCATGGTTCATTTGACAACAAATAAGGATACTTGAAGTACCCAAATCCAGGGGTTTAAAAGAAATATTCAAAGGGTGGGTATGAAATGAAACCAAAGGGAAATTTTATGAAATTTTCAGAGATGGTTTCAAAACCTGGGTAAATCCCCATCGCATCCAATTTGACCATCTCCTGAGCATATCACTAGTCCATTTTCATATATGATAAATACGTACTAGGGTTAATATCATATTGTAAACATATACATAATAAATAAAACTATCATATGGCACAAAACTTGAAACACGTAATTGAAAATACTGTGCTATGCTAGCGTGTTTTGAATGTGACCTTGAGATTGGCTGATTACCATTTTATGCAGCAGGCAAGATTAGTGTGTTGGGAAATGAAAAAAAAAATAGTAGTATGACTCGGTTTAAGTTATGAAATTGATTTGAGCTCGTGCAGCTTAGAGCTCAAAGACTGGTTGGTTACCATTTTATGTAGCAGGCAAGCTCACTGTGTTGAGAAATGAAAAAAAAAAAAAAAAAGTAGTAGGACTCTGTTTAAATTATGAAATTGATTTGATCTCGTGCAACTTAGAGCTCAAAGACTGGCTAATTACCATTTTATGTAGCAGGCAAGCTCAGTGTGTTGAGAAATGAAAAAAAAAATAGTAGTAGGACTCTATTTAACTTATGAAATTGATTTGAGCTCATGCAGCTTAGAGCTCAAAGAAAGTTCAGTGTTGAATGCTACTTATTAGGTGTGGCTTGCAATGGCAACATTGATCCAAAATGCCTATCCACTTACAAGTTTTCTTGTAGTAATCTAGCTTCATGAGTATCATGAATTTCAATGATAGAAAGGATTCCAAAGTGCAACTGGAAGGCTTGCACTAGAACGACTAATAACAAATATTTAACACACTAACATATTTTCCACAGACTTAATAAATCCATGTATCCCATTCATGAGAGAATTGCTTGCATTAACAACTAAATATTGGTGCAGATGAGTCTAAAATTGTATAGAGAACATATTGAGAGATTGTGCCTAATCTTGAAAGTGTGAACTCCAAAACCTTAAATATGTCTAAATTCAGATGGGATTCCCCAGTCATCAAATAGAAATGTGAACATATGACAGCTCTCTGGTACATGGGAAAATAAATCCATGATACGCCATGCCTCCTGAATATGGGTTTTTGGATTGGGCTTCAGAGCATGAATGACTTCTCGGAACTGCATAGCCAGAAACACAAGTTTAAAAAATTAAGAGTCAATAAGTTGTGAAAAGCATATGTTTCAGTTTTACATATACTTCAAAATCAGAGGAATGGATTTCAGTGTATGGTCCCAATAAACAAACCTTTAGACCATCACGAATAAAAAACACTGGGATGTTGTTGCCAACAAGGTCAAAGTTCCCTTCTTTTGTGTAAAACTTCACTGCAAAGCCTCTGGGATCCCTTAAAGTCTCTGGGCTCCCACGTTCATGTATAACAGTAGAGAAGCGGACTATCACAGGGGTCTGAACTCCAAGTGCCCTCAAAAAGTCAGCACATGTGAGGTGTGAAATAGCATGTGTGACTTCAAAAAAGCCCTTGGCTACTGCTCCTCTAGCATGGACAACTCGCTCAGGGATTATTTCTCTATCAAACTAGGAAATATTTTCTCCCAGGTGATAATCCTCCAACAAAATAGGACCTATAGAATAGAAGTAAGCCCCGCTTTGAGAATTAGACCCAGTGTAACATTTGAAGCTCAAATTTTGAAATGCAATTATTCACCTAATCTATCAATGTTACAGTCATGTAATGTAATCATGATACCATAAGAAAAATGTTCTAATAAATAAAACAGTCACCTCTTTCACCAACTGTAAGAGAGGAGTTATTATTCCAAACAGGGGCACCCTGGTTGCTGGTCCAAAAAGGAGCATTGTGGGTAGTAGAAGGTCGGTGTCTATATGGATCCATTCCACCTAAAGTACCAAATGGTTAAATCTATGCTCTACTAAATCCCGCCTGCAACGACAATTCAAAGTATTCATTAAAGTTCAGTTCTATAAAACAGTGAAGGAGCCATAGATGGGCACCTCAAAGAAGTGGGTCTTAAATTTCACCTTCTCAAGTAAGGCACTGATTTAACATTAGAAACACTTCAAAACCCAGGAAGTAAATACTATTTTACATCCATCCCTTCTTAAACTATCTTTAGGGTTAAGTGATTTCACCCAAATTTGACACTTAGAATGTAGATAATTTCGAAGAATATTGAGAAGATCCTCAAAGAATCTTTTGATCAATTCGGCTTCTTGGATTGGGACGAATTTTTCTGGATTGCGCATCCAAGGGGACCTGCAATTTTGGATCAAATCGAGGCCAAACTCCAGTTGGGTCCGAGCAAATTAGAGTGCACTCGCAGTGTGTTGGCTGAGTATGGCAACATGTTGAGCACTTGCGTGCTTTTCATTATAGATAACATGCGCTGGAAGTCTGAGAAGAGGGGGAGGAGTAGCATGGGAGAGGTTGGTTGTTTCCCTCGTCAATGCGTGTAGGTGAGCCTGTCATCGGTGAATGGCAAATGCGTCCAGATCTCCATCGATCTCCACCTCCATTGATCTGGTAGGTTTGCACATAACTTCCAAGCCCCATCCATTGTCTAAGCCCCAACTAGTGAAAAAATGGGGTGAATCACTCCAACACCTCCCTCTGACCCAGTGAATCTAGGTGAATTCCATTGAAATCTGCTCCAAGCAAAGAAAATCGAGAGCGAATGCCATTGAAATCTGCTCCAAGCAAAGAAAATCAGGAGCGAATTCCATTTTTTCAATTTTATGGGAATTTATTTTGGTGGGCCAATATTTAATAATTAATTATTTTAAAAATAATTATAGGGATAACTATATAAAACTATAGAAAATGGGTTTTATACAAAAAAATTCACCCTATCAAAATTTAAAACCCCTTAAAATTTGCCTTTCGGCTAAAATTCGCCCCTAAAATTTTCCCTGATTGGGAGCCGAAGGACCGAGCTGGTACAGGGCATGACCGAGAAGAGCTGAGAGAGCATGTGACAGCGACATGGTCAGAGTATCTTGTTGAGGGCAGATTGGTTGTTGATGGACTGACACCAAGCCCAGTTTTGTATCTTGTATCAATGGGTGTATGAGGGCCATTATCCTTGGTACGAGAGCCCTAGAATATTGTATTATATGTGGATTAATATAACTAAGTTGGGTTAACAATTGTAAGAATTTTTCTATATTTTTTGCATTGGTAGATTTACTGCTATTTATATTTTGTTGTGCAAATTAGTATCATTGTGATTCTTGGTTTGGTACCGTGAAAGATTTTAAGACTCTATCCTAGACCCAAGATCGTGGAAAAACAACATGGTATGAGAGAGAATCTGAGCTACTTTGAGGGATAGTGAATCAAAGTGTGCTCAGCGACGCAACTCAGAGGGAGTTGTGGGTGTCTAGATGAAGGAGAAAAAGTTTCAACTAAAGACATGGAGATGTGGTCTTGATTGGAGTGGAGGTGAGATTAGTTGGGAGTTCTGGTGGATTGGTGGAGAGCCTAGTGAACAAAAGTTTGTTGTAAGGCATATTTTTTATCATGGAATTTCGTTGATTTGTCATGGATGGTTACGAAATCTTGAGGGTTTCTTTGGCATGGATGAGATAAGGTTCATCAAGATGGATTCATGCGATGGACTAGATATTGACATGCTAGAGTCTTCATCGGATCATGATGTTGCATATCCAAGATTGGAGGGATCTGCACGAGTGGTATTTGATATATAAGGATGAGTGCTTGCAAGACTAAGCTAGTGAAGATCGTGTAGGCTTAGAGGGAGTTATGAATTTTGGAATTATATGGTTGGGTTTGCACAAGAAGAGTCCAAGTCGGCTTGATGTTAATAATCCATGTGACAACTTTTCAAGCCCATGTGGACACCCAAATGAAGCCCTTATATTTCGTATAAATAGAAGGTGAGGTTGGAGGCTAAGGTAACATCCAAGCGAAAAAATTTAGGAGTAAAACGCCTTCTGATGTAAGCCACAGCTTGAAGAAGAGAAGGCTGAAGCTTGAAATGACTCTTTTGAGGTCAGATTAGGAGATATAACGGGGCTGAGGAGTAGTTGCGTAAATACGTTGATAAGAGGGTTGTTTTGGTACCAAAATGGGTTGCATATTTGTTGTTTAAGATATTCTCAGGCACTTTATTTATTACAGGGATAACGCATGTTTGTATTAGCCGTGTTGGAGGGGTCGTAAGGCCTAATTCCTACAACATAACTAAGGGACAATCAACGTAGGGGAGAAACTCTAGGGTGAAGGCAAGCCACATTGATAGAAGGGATTGTTGGCAAGTGTTGAGAGGGTTGACATGGACTGTGGCTAACCCTAACGAGATTGCAGAATATAAAAAGGTACCAACACATGAGAAGGTATGTTTTTGTGTTAAATTGTTGGTCCTAGTTTGGACAGTTGGATCATTTTAGTACAGCCTGCGAAAGCGAAGAAGGGAGGGCTAACGTTTTGGTTAGAAGCCTAACTAGTGTAATGATTTGTGATTGGATCAAGCTCATATGAAACCTATGGGAGCCATGTTTTTGGGTTCTCTTGGGTGTTAAGAAACCCCAACTAGGAACAGTTCTCGCAATTAAGTAATGGGTTTCCTAAGATAGGACTGTTAGAGAATTCCCTTGGCAGCCAAGAGGAGTGTTTCTTAAGTGTGAGGATGCCCTAGCTAGAGGTAGATGCTACAACAAGTATTGGTCACTCGTGGTCTGCTGAAGGGCAGCGTGAGATTGGTCAAAGTGTGAACGTGGATTGTGCATTTATGGTCTGTTGGAGGACAGTGTGATAGTACCCATGTTGGGGCCCGGTGTGCACCATCTTCATGGACCTTGATGGTTGCTAGAGGTCAATGGTCTAATAAACCAGGAGCAGTTTTGTGTAGCCCTAGACTCATGTGTGGAGAAGGACTTCTACAGCAGATGATGGGAAGTCCTCCTAGCCTTTGTTCATTGTGGGATATAGACATCTTGCAGTGATAGGTGGTATCCCTTCATGCTCTATGTTGGCCTTCATCGGTGCAGCATAGGAAGACCATAGTGGGTTGAAGTTCCTAAGTAATTGAGGAGCAACAATGATAATATTGAGAATTGTTCACAAACAGAGTTGTGAACAATTATACAGGAGTCTCGATGTGTTTTGCCCTTGATGGACTAAGGAACAACTAGTAAGCATATTGGTAGCCAAGCTTTAGTGGCTAGATGGACTTGGAGCATTGATAGAGTCAAGAGTTCCAGATCGGGAGCCAAAGGACCGAGCTAGTATAGGGTATGACCGAGAAGAGCTAAGAGAGAATGTGGCAGCGACATGGTCAGAGTATCTTGTTGAGGGCAGATTGGTTTTCGATGGATTGACACCAAGCCCAACTTTGTATCTTGTATCAATGGGTGTATGAGAGCCATTATCCCTGGTACGGGAGCCCTAGACTGTTGTATTATATTTTGATTAATATAACGAAGTTGGGTTAAAAATTGTAAGGAGTTGTCTATATTTTGTGCATTGGTTGATTTAATACTATTTATATTTTGTTGTGAAAAGTAGTATCATTGTGATTCTTGGTTTGGTAGCGTGAAATATTTTAGGACTCTACCCTAGACCCAAGATCATGGAAAAACAACATGGTACCAGAGAGTATCTGAGCTACTTTGAGGGATAGTGAATCAGAGTGTGCTCAGCGAAGAAACTCAGAGGGAGTTGTGGTTGTCAAGATCAAGGAGTAGAAGGTTCAGCTAAAGACATGGAGATGTGGTCTTGATTGGCTTGGAGGCAAGATTGGCTGGGAGTTCTGGTGGATTGGTGGAGAGCCTAGTGAACAAAAGTTTGTTGTAGGGCAGATTGTTGATCATGGACTTTCGTTGATTTGTCATGGATGGTTATAACTTAGGAAAGCTCAAGGGTTTCTTTGGCATGGATGAGATGAGGTTGATTGAGATGGATTCATGTGATGGACTAGATATTGGCAGGCTAGAGTCTTAATCGGATCATGATGTTGCATATCCAAGATTGGAGGGATTTTCATGAGTGGTATTTGATCTAGAAGGATGAGTGCTTGCAACACTGACCTAATGGAGATCGTGTAAGCTCAGAGGGAGTTGTGATTTTTTTAATTATATGGTTGGTTTTGCACAAGAAGAGTCTAGGTCAACTTGATGTTAATAAGCCATGTGACAACTTTTCAAGACAATGTGGACGCCCAAATGAAGCCCTTGTATTGCGGCTCTATTTGCAGTATTCCTATCTATTATCTTGGAGATTTATAATTCTTCCGTTTTATTGGATGGGATTCCAGGCCTACCAGGCCTCAACCTCGTAACCTTAGTTGAGTCCCTCCAAGCCTCACCATATGAATATTGAGTCCCTCACCATATGAATAGTGAGCCCCTACCGGGCCTACCTTTGGTTGCCCCATCACCCCACCCTAAACCCAAGGACCTTCGGTTATATTTCTTTACTGCAAGATAACATCCAAGCAAAAAAATTTAGGAGTAAAACACCTTCTGATGTAAGCCACAGCTTGAAGAAGAGAAGGCTGAAGCCTAAAATGATTATTTTGAGGTCATATTAGAAGATATAACAGGGCCGAGGAGTAGCTACGTAAATATGCTGATAAGAGGGTTGTTTTGGTACCAAAAGGGGTGGCATATTTATTGTTTAAGAGAGTCTGAAGCACTCTAGTTATTACAGGGATAACGCATGTCTGTATTAGGCTTGTTGGAGGGGCCATCAGGCCTAATTCCTACAAAAAAAGTAAGAGACAATCAGTGTATGGGAGCAACTCTAAGGAGTGCATGGTCTTGCTAATCACGAAAAAAAAATATATGATTTATTTTATAAAATCTTGTCAACCCTACCACAACCCTCTTCTACATAATTCGGTATACAAGTTTAAATATTTTGAAATTTTAACAATAAACATCATAGATATCAGGAAGATACCTTTCAAACTTATCAATACACACTCTCCCTCTCTGATTTCTCGATGGTTGCAATTTTATCTCCATATTCTCACAATGGACCACATGTTTTCTTCTCCGAATTGCAGGGAAACCCCCAAATTAGGAGAAGAATATCTCAATTAAAGCTGGAAAAAGAGCTAAACGAGATCTGATATAATAAAATTGCGTTAAAAATATAGTCAAATCCAGAGTGCAGTGAAGAATAGAAGGGTATGGAATCTGTGCCAAAATCATAAATATTATTAGCACAGAAAGATCATTGAACTCTGTCCCGAACCTTGCAAGGGAGAAGAGCCACCAGAAAATAGATTTTAAGAAGCCGCCAAATTATATTTTAATAGGTAGCAAAATCTTATAAAGCAATTGCTATAGTCGTTTTGATTTACATTAAGTTTTAATTTTATTTAAGCAAAAGGAGGTCCTCTAGTATTTTTATTTGAGCAAAGGAGGTCATTTCACATATAGGAATAAGATTTAATAGGTCCATTTGGATTTTAGAATAGCAGCCAAATTAGATTTTAATAGGTAGTAACAAATTATAAAGCAATTTCTATGGTGGCTTTGGTTTTCATTAAGTTTTATTTTTATTTGATCAAAAGGAGGTCATCTAGTATTTTTGGTTTTCATTAAGTTTTGTTTTTATTTGAGTGAAAGGAGTTCATTTCAAATAGAAGCTATATTTAATATTTAATGATGTTGAAGAGCCATAAAGTAATAATGCTAGTTTAATTTTATTTTAATTATAGAATCAATAAAAACTATATTATGGAATATAATTTTTACATGGGATATCACGCGTGCTGCTTGGCCTAGGCTGGTGTTTGAAATTCAGACTCAGCCCTCTACCACCATGGCCCCCCATAGTTTGATCCTGGTGGGGAACCGCCCCCTACTGCTCCTCAAAATGATGTGCAGCCTCCTCATGACGAATCTGCAATCACTTTTGCCTCTCTGGTTTCCTCAATGGAACCTTCATGATCACGCCCAAATGTGACAAAATCTATGAAAAAACTCAATGGAATACCAAAAACCACTCTCCTTCCAACACTCCCACACAGAGAATCCCTCTCATTATCAGAAAAAGGACTCATTGGGAAGTTCACGGGACTGTGGCCCTCACCAATAACAGTACAGAAGTGGGTAGAGAGAAATTGGTCTCAAGTGACACAAGGGAAAGTAGCCATCAGATTCCGTGGAAGGGGATACTTCACCTTTCACTTCGAAACAAACAAGGATAGAGACCTCATCTTTAGAAGCGGTCTGTATTTTATGGATACAAGAGGTCTCTATCTAAATAGATGGACTCCAAAATTTGATCCTCAACTGGATGTACCGAATGTTGCCTTGGTCTAGGTTCGACTACCACATATTCCCTTGCATTGTTGGGGAGATGAATCTATCAAAACCATTGGAAACATAGTCGGAAAATACATAGATAGGAGTGAGCCAAAGGACAACATGCAAGATATGCGAGGATTAAGAAAATCTACCAAAATTCAAGCATGCAGGAAGCAATCTCTCTCAATTAAATCAAAGATACCCTTAACAAGCCTGGAAACCGAATATTTTCTTCTACCAACAATATCTAAATCAATCATTCTTGGATTCAACTCTCAGCTCTCCTCTTTCTTGTGAATCTGCAATCGACGGGCTCCTTGTCTTTATATAATATCCAAAGCGTCGCCCTCCTCAATTCACCTAAAATCCCTGATCGTATTCGTGCCCAAATATTCCTTCCCATCGATTCTGTCCACTCTGATTTTGTGATTTAATCATATCATTGCATTAAGCTCCTCCATATTAGGCTCGATCCATCTCCATCTTCATGTCATGCTTGATCGTTGTCAAGAATACGCTCCCTGGAAAGCTCGAACACTCCTTTCTCTCCGTGTTATATGTCCCTCCCTTTATGCTCTCATCTCTCCATCCTCTTGCCCACTCATCTTGCATCAAGTGCACTCTATCTCGAGCTTCTACTTCGAGCCCAGTTGTGCTTCATTCAATCACTAATTGTCCCTTCTTCTCCATTAGCTTCATTTTGGCTTATTTTTTTCTTCCTTCTCGCTCTCTCTGCTAAGTTTTCCCTCTATGCATCCCTGCATATCTCTTTCCAAATCCTCCCTCACTGTCATCCTTGATTTTGTTGAATTTATAATTGTTCTCCTCAAGAGGTGCTAAATCCTCTATTCTGCACCGCAACTTTGCAATGTCCGTACAGTCCTTCACCTAGTCATCAGAGTGAATTTGGAAGCACAGCCAAATCTCTTTGTCTCCAACACACATAGGGATCATCACTCTACATCTCACCATCAATAGATTGACCAGAAGTATCCTTGGAAACCAGCAATAGATATGAACTCAATAGAAAGAACCTCTCAAAATAAGAGATGCATCTTGAGCAAAGCCAACAAATACATGATAGACAAAGTAAGAGAGACAATACAATAATTGAAGTTTCAGGTAAGATCAGAGAATTTGGCCTTGAATAGGCAACCTGAGGAACAAAAGGAATAAGTAGTTTCTATCTACAAATTCTCTAATCATCAAGGCATTAAACAAAGGGCACAACAGAACAAAAAATGCTCTAATCAATAGCTAGTAGATATCAGAATACAAAGAAGGATCTTCACTCGACATATATTAATCATTTTCCATTATGTTATGTAAATGTGTTTCTCTGCTTTTTAGTTTGTAAGGAAGTATCACAAAAACATAGTAGGAAATTTTGGAAACAAGGTTTTAGGTAACCGGGATTGTGCTCCTACTCTTATTTCCTTAGCCCTACTCCTCTTTAAACTCTTTAAACCCTCCCTATAATGGGAGCTTTCTCCGTTTCATTTAAAACTCCTTATGTGAGAGAACACTACAAGATCCATCTCAACATGATGAACTATAGATATTGTGAGTAATTCAAATCGAGGCTTTGAAAATTATCCAATTGTGTACATTTGGGATACATGATAATAATGGCATTACCCACAAACACATATCCTCGTAACCAGTACCTAGTTCTCTAAGAAACAATTAATGTTTCTAATATGCTCAGTTAGAGATGAAGGATTCTCCTGGGAGGTCAATTTGTTGGTTTGGGGTGTTGTACTTTTAGTGTTTAAGGGGTTAGTAGTTAAGGTGTTTAGGGGTGAAGAGTTAGGGGTTAATGGTCACAGGTTAAGAGGGTAAGGATTTATGGCTTAGGAGGTTCATGGATTAATATAGGTTAGGGGTTAATGTCATAAGATTTAATGAATGAAGGGGTATATGGGTTATGATTTATGAGTGCAGGGGTTAAGGGAATATGGATTGGGGGTTAAGGGGGTGGGGAATTTAGTGGTTATGGGTTAAGGGCTTATGTTTTGTGATAATTGGACTCCTAATCCCCTTATCACCATTATTTTGGGTTCCCTTATCAATTTCTCTCATTGCCTTCCCTCTAGGTCCCCTAGGCCCTATGAAATTAGGTCCTAAGCCCCCTTCTCATTATCTAATGCTAGGATTATAGATCTTAGTAAACCATGCTTGCACCTCTGACTTCTACACATACATGCTACCCTTGTGTCCCCTTGGCCCGTTCAAGACACCATAAGATACCCCGACCCCCGCCTCGCCCCCCAAAGAAACTTTGTGGTTATGTCATTCCACTTTTCCTAATGTTATGATCCCCCAAATTTGGTCTCAATGCCCCTACAAGTACACCCTTGGGCCCCCTTGGCTAAGGGAGTAAACGTATTAGGGGTTATGGGTTGTGATAAGGGAGCCCCTAATCCACTTATCACAACTAGAAATAGGTTTATGAACACCATCAATATCTATTGTAGGTGTTGTGATGAAAGCAATAATGAATACAAAATTTGTGGTCAATAGGACAGGAATCATCAAGATGTTGAACCATACAATGTAAAGATGGTTTTCAATGCTAGCTAGTGATCTAGTCACATAAAAGAGTCCCCCATAAATTTGCGCTTTGGGACACCCCTAGGATTGAATAATTAATCTAAAGTGAGAGGATTCGTTGCTAAGGTGACAATGGAAACGACCTTGGGTTGACACAAAATGACACTTTGTGATCCTTGCAAAACTAGGGTGTCGGTTTCATCATCAACAAGAGGCACAATTGACAAGTGGCAATATCTCACATTTAAGGCACTTGGCAACAAATATTTATGCATGTTTCTCCACCGAGGGTACCTTTCACATTTCCCAAGGCACAAATCACATATTTGGATGAATTTTGGATAACTTGTCATATTCCACTAGCTTCATGCATGAAGAGGAGATCCCATCCTTTAAGAAGATTTTGGGGGATTTCATGGCATAGTCAAGGGTCTCATGTATAAAAAAATAACGTCATAGCTAGTTGGTTTACTTTTTCTTTCACACGTTGAGAGACATGATTCATGTATTTTAAGGTCTATTTTATTGTTGAGTTCACATATTTGGAAGCACAATTGCACAAGTGGAAACATCTCAAGAGTGTCATAAGAGTAAAAAATATTTAGAATTCCTACCATTTTTATTAGGATTTAGATTTTGCACTAATATTTTCTAGAGTTTCCTACCTTTTTGTTTTAGTAATTTGGTTTAAATTGAGAATAAAACTCATTACTATTCAATCAAATTAGGATTTTGGTTTCCCACCAATATTTTTACGAGTTTCTAATTTCCATTTTGTTTAAATTGAGAATATAACTCATTCCTATTCAATGAAATCACTATTTAGATTTCCTGCCATTTTTATTAGGATTTAGATTTCCTGCCATTTTTTTTAAGATTTAGATTTCTCACCAATATTTCGACCAATATTTTTAGGGTTTTTTACTATTTTTTTAAGCATTGTTTTATTTAAATTGAGAATAGAACTCATTCCTATTCAATAAAATTTTGATTGAAGATGCGTTTGAGTGTGCTTTAGATAAAGTTGGAGTCACTAAGAAGTAAGTGCGCCATGATTACAAGGAGAGGAAATGAAAAGAGGTAAATTTATATTTTATATTAACGAATTATTTTGTGTTTTTTTTTGTGATTTTAGATCAGTTTTAACTTTAAGGGTAAATTTATATTTTATAACCCTAAATTATTTACGGTTAATTTTAATGATTTTAAATAAATTTCTATATATATTTTAGAAAATTTGGATTTAAAAAATTCAGAAATTGAAGTCGCAAGTGTTTGGTTTTAGCAATGTCTCGTTTTTTTTCTGTCTAAAACAGGTGTGCATGATTTAATTGCCCAGGATGACAAATACTATTCACTTTAACACTAAAATAAACCTTCAAGTGTTGAGAGAGGTATTTATTCAAAAAATTGATATTTTTCTTTTAGAAAACGGATTTAAAAAATTCAAAAGTCGAACTGGTTGGTATTTGGTCTTTAGAAATGTCACGTTCCTTTATCTCTGAAATAGGTGTGCAATCAACATTTTGTGGTTGTCTATGTGCAATGCTAGTTGTTGTGTCCATCAACAATTCTTGTTTATGTGATCCCGAGAAGCATTTACATAGCCTAGCTAACGGGATCCATCAACAATTCATTTTTATGTGTGTTACCCTCTTCAGATGCGCTGAGAGTTTTCTCCATGAACAATTCTCGTTGTTTATGTCAATATGAGAAGCCTAGCTAGCCGGATCCATCAATAATTTGTTTTTATGTGTGTTACCTCTGCAGATGCGCTGAGATTTTTCTCCATCAACAAATCTAGTTGTTTATGTCAATCTGAGAAGCATTTCCACAGCCTAGCTAGCCAGATCCATCAACAATTTGCCTTTATGTGTGTGACGCTCCAACAGATGCACTGTTTATATATATTAATTTTTATTTGTTTGTTTTTTTCAAATGCACATTCTATTGTCAGATGCACTGTTTATATATGTTAATTTTATTTGTTTTCTTTTTAAAATGGACATTCTACTGGAAATGGGAGCTTCGCTGGTTGGTTGGTAATGCAGGGGTGTTGAGTTTCTCTCCGCTCAAGTTTGATTCCCTCTTGTGACACGTTCACACCCAAATTTATAACAGATCCATGGTCAAGATGGACCTATAAATACATAACAGATCCATGGTTAAGATGGACCTACATTAATTTATATAGTTCTTCAAGTCCCTAAATTATAAACAAAGGCCCAACAACATCAAGAATTTGGACTACTTTGAATCTCTTATATAACTGGACTGCTTACGATAACCCATTGAATTTCATCATTTTGTATATGGCAGACTTTTCCTTTTCCTTTTTCAACTAAAAGCCCAGTATGTTAGCGTGTAGTTGTCTCTTCTACTATTTTTAAACTAATTGTGCAGTTGTCTCTTCTACTGTTTTTCAACTACCTATATATTTTTCTCTTCTACTATTGTTTAACTACCAATTCCATCTTCTTTTAGACGTGTCTAGCCCTCATTCCTAAACTATTTCACTTAGAATTAAAATTTTAATCCTTATTTAATGATACTCGATGACACAAGATGTCCCTTTACAATAATGTATGCTACAAATTTTATGTAAAAGCCTAAAAGGTAGTCACAAGAAGATGAATATAGACAGATTCTAGAGAAACTAGGGTGTATTCCTAAAAAGTATGAGCCTCTATTGTTTAGTTGCCTTTTTCGGAGTCCATAGAATGATAAGTAGAATGGCTTTGGGAGTTTTATTGACATGCACGTGGCATCCATTACTTCAATATATCATTGAAGTGTTTCACTCAACACGATTACCGTTAGATGCTTTTCTCTCTTTCTTTTTTTATTTGGACTTTTGTAATGGCTCTTTCAGCCTAGTTGTTCACATAGCATTTTTTTTTTTAACTTTTTTTAGCCTAGTTGTTTTTAGCCTAGTTGTTCACATGGAAATATTTTATTGTTTATCTTTAGGCAAAATAGCTCCTCAATTATTGTTATATGTGAACCCATTCACACCACCCTACAATTTCTTCCCTGGAAATGGTAATGTCGTTGTGGCTTTAGACTATAAAATTTTCAGCTCATACTTCTCAATATTTGAGAAAATAAATGAAAGGTAAATCTACATGTTCCAAACCTATTTTACTTAGATTCATTGGTGTGATGTTGCATGGTTTTTGGCATTTGGAGTTAACATGTTGTGGATATGTATCTAATTGTTTTGGTTAATGATTGTCTCACACCCACAAGATACAAATAATGATAGTTGTGATTATCTACATAACAAAGACCCTTGAAAATACTATGATCTGAATTGAACTCTTATGAAATGGTAAGGATTTGCTAATAAAAATATTTTTTTTTGTTATGCAGTCTATCTGCGGATATCCATACTGAGGTAGGAAATTATTTTTCGTTTTGGACGTCAATGTTTTTTAACAATTATTGTGTTTTCTTTCTACTTTAAAATTTGTCTGACTAACTTTGATTAAGTGTCGCAATCTATATGTGTAGGTATCCAATAGGAATGCAAGGCATCGTAAGAGATAACTTTTAACAGTGAGTAAAACCACAAAGTCAAGTCACATTAAAAAAAAAAATGACAACATTAGATGTGGCATCATCAAAAAACACCCACAAAAGAGAGCACCAGGATCCATTTCCCCATTAAAACATGAATCTAGTTGCTTTAGTGTCAAAACCAATTCTAATGCACATATTCTTGAGAAAAATGTGCATGAACCATTGGAAGGTATTATCACTTTTCAAATTTATATTTCTTGTATAAATACTTCAATATTTTATGTTAATAGATTCATAGTGTTATTGTCTCAAGAGGTGTGATTTGTTTTCCAGAAAATTCTCAGCTCGTACCATCACAACAACTTTATGGTTTGGAGCAAGAACCATCACAACTAGATCATGATATGGAGCAAGAGAAACTACAACAAGAGCATGGCCTGCAAGGGGAAGATGCAAGTACTGAAGCCCATAGTACAAAACATGTGAAAAGGAAGGGTAGGGGACCAACAAAATGCCTCTTTGGAAACACTATAGAGGCCTCTGCATTGCCTGAAATTAAATTTAGTGAGAGGGGACAACCTATTGGTCCATGGTCAGAGAAATTCTCCTCCTTTTTAGGTGTCCTTGCAAGAGAGATTGTAGGCATCAAACACATGGAGTGGAAACAAGTACCTGAAGCACTTAAGAAATACATATGGAGTGCAATCAATGTGATTATCAACCAAATTATTATTGGATTTTTTTATAAATTTCATTGGTGTATGTGAACATGTGTATGATAAGTTTAATATCAAATAAGACTTTGTATCTAATAATGCGTTGTTTATATATTGTATCATACCTACCAAATAGATTTGTCAGCGGAGCAATGGTGTTATAAAGAAATAACTCAGTGCTTGAGAACTTACATATATAATTTGTTTAAAAATTATTATTTGAAATACAAGACAGATGAGGAGAGGATGACAAATGTTCCTATCAGAGTAAATGAAACCGATTGGATTTAATTTGTTAGAATATGATCTGACTCTAATTTCAAGGTAAAAATGAAAGAAAAATCTACTTGTTATCATTAAATGAGATTTGAATTTGAATCCTTGCATATAATCAATTTCAATCTAAGCATCCATCTTTTATTGAGTTGCAGGAGAAGGCAAAAGTCAATTAGGAAAATAGGGCATTAGAACAAGAGACCAACACTTCTAGCCGTAGAGGTTACTATAGAGTTGAACATGACCTTCTAAGTTGTAACCAAATCTATTTTTTGTTCGCAATTACCAATTGCAAATATACTTATCTATACCATTGTAATTTTTGTGACTAGAATCAGACTTGCAATCAAAATGATGCACCTGTAACTAGGGCTGATGTGTGGATGAAATGTCATACAAAGAAGGATGGCACTCCAATGTCATCATTTATTGCAGAGAGAATAGTAAGTTCCCGACCTATTCTTGTATCTATTTAATTTTTTTATTTTTTAAATATTAATGATGTTTCTTACATGTATATGTTGAAATGTTGTCATTGCTAAAAACAAATTGAATCGATACAAAATGATTAAGTGTCTCTTGCATATGCAACAAAGTAATATGTCATTGCAATAGTTTTGGGGCATGACAGGAGGGGTCGTGTACGTGGGGTTGGATTTGGGGTTACTCCAACTGATTTTTTTCGAAAAGAGTGTGCTTACAAGAGGCAATTACATAATATAGAAGAAAATTTTGAAAGAAAAATACAAGGAACTTGGAATATTGAAAGCAGATGTTGAAGAATTAATACAATGGAAAGCTGCCACAAAGGTGGGAAAAGAAAATGGTCAAGTTAATCCAGAACCAACCAACAATGTAAGAATTATGTGTAGGCTATTTAATTGTTGATATATGCAATCTTTGAAGATTGAAATTTTAAAAGCACAATGCCAATATGAACATGATTGTATTGTTGTAGATGTGTAATTAATGAAATATTATTTTTGTAGCTTAACTGTTCATCTTCTGATTTCATGGTATCACATTCAAACTATTTATTTTTTAGCAAAGTTCCTTAAGTCCTAGTCAGGCTTCGCTAGAACAAACTCCATTGACTTCAGGACAACCTATTCATGACCTAATTGGTGACTCAATAACATAGGAAAGTTTTATACTTGTTTATTTTCTTATTTAATATTATCTTTTTATTCTATGGAATCTTACAATAATTTGTTTATTTGTAGGGTAAACCGCAATTACTACCTTCAAATACAGGATTGAATGGGAAAAATGTTTACCTACATATTTTAATGGTGAAGTGAAGGTTGCAAAGGGTTACATAAAAAACACTGAACCAAATTTTGTCAGGCCCAATGGAGAAGAATTAGGAGAAGGATATTATTTTGTGTTCCCACAATCAACCTTGGTTGATCCTGATTCTAAAATTAAGCTTAAATGTAGAAGTAATTGATGCGAGTATTTAGCAGATCCACTTATCACTTTTATATGTTGGAAGAGCAATGACATTGAATTGATCAATGATTGAGAGAGAAAAATGACTTGGTAAATTACTATCCCAACCATTTGAAGATGTTGGATGCAAAATGTGATATCTTACTTGTGATTAATATCATGGTTAAAATGTTGGATACATGATTACTATTATACTTATTTAAGCTATATTTTTTCTTACATCTGATGTATTGCAATGTTCTTTCTACTGTTTGGATATTGTTTGTAAGCTCGATATATAAACCTTATCACGCTGGATATATATTGCCTTATCATGCTTTGTAAATGTTGTAAGGGTTGCAAGCTTTGTGTGATTTCTTCTGATAGCCGTAAACCTTTTCAATTAAGGCTTAAACAACTGTGAAAACATTTAAATTATCCATCCTGCACTTGCTAATGATAGATATTTTCATTTGAGAACAGGGGTAAGTTGAAAATTTCCCTGAAAATTATTTAGTTCAGTGGTCTTCTCATATGCCATAGTTTCCTCTTTGTATTTTGTGTAATTTCATACCAGTATTTAACTTCTGAAATATGTACTAAATGGGGAACATGATTGAGTATATGGTATATTCCTTGATTTCAGAGCATACTTGCAATCCACACACTATAGTGTCTGTAAGGCTACTCTAATTGTTGGAATTTTCACACAAACGAAGAAAATTAGAATAGTAAGAAAATTACATATTGTCATAACACATATTTATAGTAAGAAAAATTTAGCAATTGTTATAACACATATTTATCAAACATCATTTTGTTTTTATTTCTGAAATTGAAAGTTCTCTGTAAGTTCCATCCACATTTGTTGTTTGTTTTATCTTGATGAGCAACAATCATTTTTCTAAAGGATTTATGGGCATGTGATCTTTAATTGTAAGCCAAAAATAGATAAGGAAAGCTGCAATGATGTAATCCCCCATGTATATTTCCTACCCTATATATAAAATTCTTCATGTTCTAGTGCAAAAAATGGCATTCCTCATGTTCCCATGAAACCATTTGATGTAAACCAAAATTATTGATTAGTCATTGACAAAAAATACCTACAAGCCTTACATATTACCTTACTATAACATGCAACATCTGGATTTAGTGTGTGAATATGCAGACCATCATGGTATGTTTTAAAAAGTTTCATGCTAATGTAACCATCCTTCTACATGCCACTTTGTTCAGAGACATGTTCATACTCAATGCAACCTCCTCTTTCCTGAAATGAGCAAGTCTTTTGCACAAGTTCAATGAAAATCTCACAAAAGCATCAACTTCACATCTCCTATAACAAGCATGCTCATTACCACATAGATGTTCATCATACCCTCCATGATGCATTTTTTTAGGACATTATCTCCCAAGATAAGTTTGTTTTTCATGATACGCAATCTCAATTTTATCACACAAGGACTTTTGCAGCTTGGGAGAGAACACTTCATCCTACAAATGTTGAGGTGACTTACAATTATGAAGACCTTCATGTCCAACCTTCAAGAAAAAATATTTGTTGCATCTGGATGATTTTTCAAAAGAAGAATAGATCTCCATATATGTATGATTTTTCTTTTTGCAATCATGACCTGCCAAATTTCAAGAATCCTCCACTTGGTTTCTTTTGTGTAATTCGAGAGAGTAATATGTCCACTTTTCATCACAAACATAGTTACTCATACAAGAGTGATAAGAGGAATGGTCTTTCTCTTGAACATGACATCACAAAAAACATATAGAACATTTACAACCACATACAGAGTCTCCTTGTTTCAGTTCTGTGAGGGCTATAACTTCCTATAGTTGCAATTTTGTACACAAATTTTCCTAGATAATTCTGCAATGTTGCAGCAAAGCCACATTTCAACGTAATATCACTATCTAACAACCAATGTCCTACTAAAATGTCCTGAAATTAAAAGTGCCAAATTTACTATTTTTACCTCCTCTTTCCAAATCACTTGTAGAATATCTAAGATGAGAAAAAATTATCATAGGCTAGTGTCCTGCGAACCAATGGGGAGATGATTTCATGGGAACATGAGGAATTCCATTTTTGCACATGTGATGCTACCCCAATGAAGTAAACTTCTAAATTTTAATTGCTACAACCAATGAATTAATTTTATAGCATTCATCTCACCTTGATAGGTCTTGGTGTCTAGACATCCATTTTAAATAGAGACTAGTGATATGTGCTATTAGAACTTGGTCTCTCTCTCACTCTTCTTTATCCAGAGAGAGCCATCATCCATATTATAGCCAATTAGCCCTCAAAGGGTATTTTCTCTAGCATTGGAATTAATATTTCTATAGTCTTGGAGATGTTAAAAAATTGTGCCTCCACTATTACAATCTCTGTTCTGAGTCATTTCGTTGGCTATCGTTGTAGTTGTTTGTCATTTCTAGGATTTGAGATTGTTTCCTTGTCTAACTTGTGCCC